>CM071949.1:24787500-25237500 GCA_036784905.1 Acrossocheilus fasciatus | reverse complement strand
ACAAATTTTCTAGAAAAAAAAAATGTTTTGGATTATTCTTAACTAGATTTATCAATGATTTTATCAAATAAATTAACAGTCAACATTTCTCCCTCATTCATTGGACTCATTTCTGCACTTAGCTGATTGCAATGCATTTTGGGATTGCTCTCCAGCAATATTACCACTCAAATCTGGCCAAATATCTTAAGAGGCAGAAGAAGATTGCATTTTTTTTTGGAACAGCCTTTGCATTAAAAGTGTGCATATGATGCCTTAAAATACTGTCTAGGGAGGCAGCTCACTAGGTTTCGAAACAGAGCTATTTCTATTCATATGAGAAACATAAGGCATATGAAACTTGAGCTGATCCAATCAGCATTTGCATTTTAGCTTCCAGACTCTATATGAGACGCCTGTCACACAGTATTATAAACATGACATAAAGAATATGGCACAAGGGGCTATTTACTTGACGACAGATGATGAATATTTGACTTTTTTGATATTTCAATTACAGCCTCCTTCGTTTAGCTGTTTATTTGTAGCTCCTAATAACAGCCAAGTGGATTCGTCTCCCAAACGTCGTCGCGTTATTGTTCTCGGGTGTCATTTCGACATCTCCTCGCTCCTTTTAATTCAAAGCAGCCTAACTCCACCTCTCTTGGTTTCTGTTTCCAGTGGGCTGCTTATCCCGCTTGTTTGCTGTTGACCCTTGGGGTTGCCAAATCCCTGCCTACCAATGTTCCCCACCAAAGTGATTCCGACAGGCACATTAAAATGCAAATTCCCGCTTCCCCGCTCACTGATATTTTGTCACATTCCCTCTCATGAGAGGCGCCAACCAGAGAAGGAATTAGATGTTGGGCCCAGGGGTTGAATATTCAAACGTTCCCCTGATTACTCTTCAACGCTGCAACCATTTACCCCTAAAATTCCACTTACGTTTTGCTGATTGGCCAGTTTGGCTGAGCAACACTGTTTTTCATCCGAAGACCACGTGCTGTGCCTTCCCTCATTAATTAATGATGTGCAGCACTCTTCAAAAAACAAACAAAGCAAACGTAATAATTCTAATCACACTTGATCGTTGACTTTCCCTCCATAAAGTCAATTTTAATTGATTCCAAATGACCCTTACGCAGCATGGCTGCGCTTTCGGCTCCAGAGCAGCGATATTTTAACTTTGGAAAGCTTCCAAAATGCAAACGACTCTAAGGCTAATACGTTTGAATGAATCTTCCTGTCTGCCAGAGCGAGTCTCGCTGGTTCTCTGATCAGCTAAGCTCAATTTCTCACTGTCTGCTGTCTGTCCCACGCAGGGATGACTTACTTTACGGCTGCTTGCTGTGGTCTTCATCTTTTTACCTAAAATAGCCCTCTGTATGTCATCTGTGCTCTTAATGGCGTTTAGTAGAAATGAGCATCTGTGTGGCTCTACGGGAGGCGAGCGGCGTAATTACACCTCGCTGCGGCCAACGGCGCCTGCTCTCAGCTGGATCAAACATCCCCACAAACTAACCCCTGGATAACATTCAAAATCAATGGCAGTCGGGGCAATCTCCGCCGACAGGGATGTGTAAGTATGACTCCTTACCGTGCCGCTGTCCCCAAATAACTTTACCTTTTCCAGCTCTAAGGCAGCATGTGGTGGCAGGGACAGTGATTGACTAGAGCTATTAATTCAGAAGTCAAACCAGCCAAAGAACTATAATTTGACACTATTTTTAGACTCAAGGACTACCGGTTATCGAGAGAGAGAGCACAGAGGAGGAGAAAGTCAATAGGAGGGGAGGAGTGAGGAAAACTGTGGGGACCACGGTAAATTAAAAGTTTGGGTATTTCTCAGATTCATTATAGAGTTGTACAATTATAACTAAAGATTGATAGAGAGTGTTTACAGACTAACTCTGCTTTTCATGAGCAGGGTCTTTAGGGAAGACTGATTTCTGTCTCAGTCATTGTCTCAGTCCCAGACAGCACGCCCATGGACCACCCTCTGTCTGTTCGCTTGATGTCTGATGCACACAAAAATGCTTAAAATTGGCGGAAATTGCTGACGGGATGGCTTTATGCAGCTAAAAGGCACACTGTGTTTTCAATCTGTCTACCTAGAAACAAAGCTGTTTACTGGGTTGATATGCGCTTTTGTGGGAGACTACTTGATGGATTTGGTCAAAATTTGCCAGGTTAGTAATATCAAAACTTTGAAAGATATACAGAGTTTGAGGAACTTTGTACCAAGTTAATATAGATATACACATAACAGATTCACTCAGCCAATTGGTTTGAAAAAGTGATGGTCTTTACGAGGAAATAACTGAATCATTCTTTAAAACAATTTTTTAAACACCATTCATTCATTCATTCAGTCATTCATTGAACTCCCCCCCCCCACACTCCCACTTCTCTGTTATAGTGGTATAATCATATCAACACACCTCCAAACTGGTGACAAAAAACAAACAAACAAATACAAAAAAAAAAAAAAAAACATCTATAAGTATGACATATTACAATAAAAGTAAACTACTTTCAAATCCATTGTCTACTTCACAGAGCACCAAGTTGCCTAATTAAAATAATAGTTTACCTACAATTAAAGATTACAATTCTAACACTCAGGTTTCACTTATGTGACAGATCACGGTGTGCTGCATTTGAATGTTTCAAATTATATTATTTGATGCTCATGCCATCCCATACAAATGCACTTGTGTTTAATATAATCACACTGCATTGCAATGGTGTCCTCTGAAAGACATTGAACAGTAAGACAGTCCAAGAGACAACATGACACTTGTTTTTCATCAAAGAGAACAAGATTATCCAAATAACTGCACCACTTGGGCCAACAATTAAAAGTGATCTGGCAGAGTAAAAGGATGCCGGACTTGTAACAGAGCCAAATGGTGTGAGAGAACAGAGAGGACGGCCGGAGGTGCCAAAAATCCAGATTTAGACCACTTCCTTCGGCCCTCCTCCAGTGATTAAAAAGAAAAAAAAAGAAAAATTAAGAAGCCAGTCTGTTGTCCTCTCTGAGATGGGCACAAGGCCCAGAATTTACTCTGGATGTGTTCAGGGGTTCTGCCGATTGGTTGAAAAACAGGGATAGTTCACCCAAAAATGAAAATTCTGTCATCATTTAATCAATGGAAGTCAATGAGGACCAACAACTGTTTGGTTACCAACATTCTTCAAAATATCTTCTTTAATGTTCAACAGAGGAAAGAAACTTTTTTGGGTGAACTATCCCCTTAATATACTTAATAACAGCAATACGGGTGACTAACCTTAATGACACATGTGCTCACATATATTTACATTCAGGTGGTATGAATTTTCAGACTGTTTTCAGTCTGTGCTACTTCATTTCTATATATTTGCTGACATTTCATGGGTCGCACGGCTCCATTCAGCAGATGAACAACAAAAAGCCATGGTTAATAGCTCAAAACACCATTTCCATAGAGATTTAATTGAACAAAAGTAATTTGCAGTCTCCTGAAAGATGCCCTTTGCTTTCCGCTGACTGACTGGGTGCAACCCCCAATCACCAGGGTGGTTATTCAACACCCATTTCAAATGATCAGTGATTTTATTACCATTTTCTCTCTCGCCCCGCTGGGATTTATGGTACATTTGCAATGTAGAGTAACCGTGTCCTGACGAGGCTCCTAAATATACCTGCTGAGAACAATTATCAGTTCATTACGTCCATGACTTCCTTTTGACCTTACTTTTAAATGGATTTGCAAGAAGGCAAAGAATCTGATTTCTTTAAAGCCCACTCTAATGGGCTATTTATGCATGCAATATTAATGCGTTTCAACTGTCCAATACAAAAACATTCATCTTCTCCCACATGGTTATTTTGGGCCTGCTTTGATTGTACTTCTCAACTAATCATGTAGTTTTACTTCAGCGGTTTTAGCATGCAACTAAATCCTGCTCATTAACTTCAGCCTGACATCCTTTGCCGTCCAAAACTTAGACTTCAAAGTGCAAACTTCTTCCCATCACCTATTTAAAAGCCTCTTGCTGAGAGATTCATTGTTATTCGCATTGCTGCATTAAGTCTCTAGTATGGCTTTACTTCTGTAAGCGCTCCGCTCACAATTCAGAAACCAGCCTTGTTTGATTCAAGACGGTGAATGCCTAGTTGTCACCATTCAAGTTTGGACATATATTGACCTAAGTATGGTCCAACTCATTAAACTCATAATTTTTCAAATAAAGAGTATAATTTGTCATAGGTAAAGAGTTGGACCATGAAATAAATTAAACATTTTAAAATAAAAAAAATTTAAAATAAAATTTTAAAGTATACACATATACATACATACATACATACACACACACACACACACACACACACACACACACACACACACACACACACACACACACACACACACACACACACACACACACACACACACACACACACATATATATATATATATTTCTGAAATTTATATTTCTGAAAATTTGTAGTTGTATAGTATAGTACAATGTATATAATGTTTAAATGTAATAATAATAATGATGATAATAATAATAATAATAATAATTTAAAGACCTGTGGCCTGTTTCATAAGACAAGTTTACTCAATAAGGTTTTTCAGGTTTATTTCAGTTAGTCTGACTTATTGTTGGTTGATTTGGTTCAAAATACATCAGACTATCTGAAATAAGCCTGGCTTATTTGGTAAACAGGCCCTTGGTCAATTATTATTTTGCCTAGCAGATGTGGATAATTTGGCCTTGTCCATGGTGCTGAATGTCCTTGCCGCTGACCAAGGTGCTGAACATCTAAGCTGTACTGCTACATTATGCTTATTAAACTTAAGCAAGGGCACCGTAGACAATGAGAGGAATATCTTCTTTTTAAGAACCGATGGTCTTAGATTGTACACTGTTTACTGCCTTGTATTCAATTGCTGTAATTGATAGACAATCTAAAACCTTTGCATTTATTTCCAATGTATGCAATATTATAAACAGAGCACAGAGCAGGTTCCCAGACCATTATTATGATAATGATTTTAAATGCATGACCAGCTGTGAGTAAACAACACTTCATCTGGTAAGGACACATTTAACGCTCAATATCTCTTCAATGCTACATTCTAATTAGACACCATCATTGTTACATCCTGTCAGTGACTGTAAGGTTCAATGACAGTGGATTGTTAACCTAGTAGGATCTATTCACCTAAACAATGCACATTATCTGAATTTACACACAGTTAACATTGAATACTGGCAAAGTCTTCACAACAGATAGATAGTTTGCTGCCTGTAATCCATTCCACAAAACCCAGAATCCCGACTATTTATTTGCTCATAGATTTATTTGTTGACAAACTTCCGATGACAGTTTTAAGTGGCTAAAAGCCTCCATGCTTATTTCTATCGTTTCCTCGGGGGGATCAATAAAGTACATCTGTGTCACTATTTGTCTATCAGTAGGAACTCCAGATGTCTCTCAGAACATTCTCATAAACACAATCCATCGAGGAAGGCAGTCAGATGAAGGTTTTATTGACTATTTAAAGGAATCTGTGCTCTGCTGATACATTCATATCAGGCCAAGAGCATGACAATTAACATCTTACAGAAAAATAAACATTCATCTCTTTTTTTCAAATGCACATTGTTGTCTGAGGTCTGATTACTGGATTAAGATTTTGTGTTTTTCCTTAAATAGAACTAAATTATGTCTTTCTCTTGCTTACATATATTATTATTACAGGTGGTCCTTCAAAATGCCACATCATCAAAATATGAGCTCTTGGCTTTTGGGCTATTACAATGCAAACTTATCTTTAAATAATCAGTATTTTGTGTGTTGTTTTCTGGTTAAAAAAAGAAAGATATATATGATAAATGTATTTTCTGTCACTTTTGATCAGTTTTATGCATTTTTACTGCTGAATAAAAAATATTTAATTACATATATACTATGTACACACACACACACATACATAGTATGTATTTTCTGTCACTTTTGATCAGTTTTATGCATTTTTACTGCTTTTTATGCATATATACTATGTACACACACACACACACACACACACACACATAGTATTTACAGTGTTACAATGGCACACAAATATCCTTCAAATAAATGATAAGAAAAATCAGCATATTAGAATAATTTCTGAAAGATCATGTGACACTGAGGACTAAGTAATGGCTCCTAAAAATTCAACTTTAAAATATAATTACACTTTAAAATATATTGCAAGAAAATAAATAATAATATTTCACAATAAATTTAAAAGTACATTAAATATACATTTGTATATTACAATTCTAAATATTGTTCTGCCCTTCAAAAGAGATTAAAATACTGATGACTCATCTTGCACTAAAGTACATGTTTTCCCAATCAAACGCTCTCCAGAATGAGAAAGTCCCTCCCCCTAATACCACCTGCATCTGATTAGCCATAGAAAGAAAAAAAAAAAAAAATCATGATTCATGGTTCAAATAAACCCTATTAGCTTTCTTTAACAACTGAATGTTACCAACAAAAAAAAAATAAAAAAAATCTAAATGAAACCCATTGCCCCCACAGGTAATTTTAAGCTCCCCAGCTCTTCCAGTTGCTTTAAACAAAAGGCAAGTCTATATAAGCAAAGACTCCAAATTCAGAGTACAAATGAGCGCTGCTATAATATCTGCCAATTTGTGTGAGCAATAACATGAAATTATAGTAATTGCAACATAAAATGTTTCCCGGTTTAATTGCTTTCACTATCCCATAAGGTAAATTAAATCTCAGTGCATCTCCTAAATGAACCACAGGCACATCGTTATCTCCTCCAAACAAATGGAATGAGTGGCCATAAATGCAGTTTTAACTCAGACAACTAAACAAATCACAGACGGGGGTTCAGAATGAGCATCATCTTTCCCCCATCCCATTTTCACACGGTGAGTTCATCATAATTTTACCCTGTGTTTAATCAGTGGAATTCCATTACCCATAATGCTATTTAGCAACATTTTGCACTGCAAAAGGGCTTGACAGGGATATAATCAAAGCTGTAAAGAGAGCTATTTCATAATTTAAAGTTTATAGAGATTTATTACGGCTAATCAGATGTTTTCGCTTAGATTTTGAATAAACTAACTTATATACCAGAACTGCTCTCAAAACACATTCTCCTGATAGTCAAAACCCAGCCAATCCTTACAATTGCTGTTGTCAGTCATAACATCCCGAGAGTAAAAGTGACAGATTACATTAGGAAAGATATATGACCCAAATACTTTGGCTTTAATGGCTTCTACAAGGCAGATTTTGCGTCACAAAGCACACCAAATGAAGTTAAGGATCCATTTGTGAAAAGTTTTGGAATATTTGCTACATATGAAACTCCAGGTGTCACATTAGTGTCTCCAAAAGTCAGAAAAAATAGCAGCCTTATCCCATAATTCACTTTGACAGCACCTCCTCTTTTGACACTCTCCAGATGCTTTAGAAAATCTGAGAACTACTCCCATCGGTGACAATCATTTTCTCTTGAGAACAAAGCACTTTGGTGGTAGGAGAGGGCGAAAAAGGGGGAAGAAAAGAGAAATCGCGAGCAACGGCAGCTGCAGCCCCTGGCTTCTTTGTTTGATCTCGGGTTTGTGAAGGAAGGCTGTGAGAAAGCCCTTCTGTCTGACGGAATTAGTCTATGATGAGTTGTCTGGCTTTTTAAGTGCTCTTATAGGTGTGCCCTGGCTGTAATGGCACTAAATTACACTGACAGGGTAATCTTCATCAAATACGCCGTGACAAGACAGTCAAGCTTAAGGTATCTGGGAACTTGAGGTGGAAAAAATGGAGTGTAAGCATTATCCGTGTTTGCCGACAGAATTCTGTAGTTTGTTTCTTCATCAGAACAGATTTGGAGAAATTTAGCATTACATTACTTATCACTGCGTGTTTCTCTCCTGATTTGACTTGGCTAGACAGTTTAAAGTTAAAATACCTTAATGATATGAATTTGATTCTTACAAACACACACTTTTTGCTTCACAAGATTTTACTTGATGGACTGGAGTCGTGTGGTTTACTTGGGATGTTTTTATCAGCTGGACTTTTTGAGTGAGCTATTCCTTTAAATGGTTACAAATCTAAATTTCAGACTGATTGCTATTATATGACTTCAGAAAAACTGGAAAATAGCAGTCATGTATTATGGGAAGTCGTGGCCTAATGGTTAGAGAGTTGGACTTGTAATCCAAAGGTTGTGAGTTCAAGTCTCAGGTCTGGCAGGAATTGTCAGTGGGGTGAGTGAATGTACAGCGCTCGCTCCACCCTCAATACCACGACTGAGGTGCCCTTCAGCAAGGCACCGAACCCCCAACTGCTCCCCGGGTGCTGCAGCATAAATGGCTGCCCACTGCTCCCGGCTGTGTGTGCGCTTTGGATGGGTTACATGCAGAGCACAAATCCGAGTATGGGTCACCATACTTTCACTTTCATGAAAACATTCCTCTTGTTCTTTTTGCGCCAAGACATGAAAATGACAGATTTAAAATTTTGGGTGATCAAGGAAATCATTCTCATTGAGGCTCTATAATGTATGTAGTTAGCCAGGTAAAAAGCCTTGTGATTTAACTATTCAGTCTTAAGAAAACAATGAGAAAAATCTAACTGAAACATTAGTATGTCTGGCTGTGCTCAGGCTCTGAGTGGAGCTGTTTCTGACCATACAAGCTCCATTTATGTAATGTCTGAAGAAGAACAAAATATAGATAATGTGATTATTGCATTTTTAGCCTTACACCAGTATTTATTTAGTCCGTGTGAATACCAAACCTTCAGTTTGGCCAATAGTTTTCTTTCAAACTCTAAGTAACCCTGACAGTATTTCATATATGTAGTGAATAAATTCATATAACATGTTCCTCTCCTTATCAATAAACATAAACCACAAAAATATTGATTATGGCTTATTAACATTCAGATATATGTTTCTCACTTCACTTTTCATCTTACCCCAGTTCAGTTCAAAATAAATCAGCTCTATTCTGCATACAGAATGTGAGTCTGTGAACGAGACTGTGTCAATGATCTGCGTGTTTATGTTCTTGGATGCAGTGGAGTGAGCTGCGTATTTCACATGCTTTCTGAGCTCCACAGGTCTAAGCCCTGATGCCTGAAGACAGACAGAGTAAATCCTGTCTCTCATTTAAGCAGACAGTTGTGTCAGGCTGTTTATGACTTGTCCGAACTGTCCATCTCTAATTCAGACATCAAGGAGGAAATAACAGAGGACTAGAGCATAGCTTCTTAACTGGTCTTTTTTTCTGAACCAAATTCAGACATGCAAAAATATATATATATTTTTAAATTATATATTCATTTATAACAATACTTGTATATATATATAACCTGGATGAAGATCCTGGAACATGTAGCTTTCCTCTTCATGTGATTATTCATCTCTCGGTACATCCTACATACAGTCCCTGTCTCTCTTCTTTCCCGTTCAGTATCTGTCACAAGCCACAAAGAGATTTCCCACGCACCTTGTCTCTGTCACCTGTAGGCAAAGGTAAAAGGCTTTAGTTAGAGAACGGAAGAAGCCAAAGCAGACAGAGAGAGAGAGTGAACGAGCGTGTGTGAGAGAGAGTCTTCTTTAGATGTTTCTCTACAACACAATACAGTACAAAAATATGAGTACACAGTGAGGGATGCCAATTGTGTTTCTTTGATTTATCATCTGACTGGGGAAATAATTATTTATAAACTTTCATGTCATAGCTTGGAGCCTCGTCCGTCATAAACAATGTGTTTTGAATGACTTGATATTTCTGGGCTTTGAAAAGGCCGGTGCTGTTATCAGAGCTGAAAACAGATGTTAATGTAGACCGGCTTTGAAAGGTGAAACCCTGGCAAAGAAACGCCAGAGTAATAAGTGTCAAAATGATGAAAGACTGAATATGTGCGTAAACTATTACTTCAACATATACACAGTATCTCATATACACATATGTGCATCTCATACAGTGACTTCCAACAGTTTGGAAATGCCTTAAGCAAAGTGTTTTAGACAATATCAGCCTAAATTCTTATTTCTTATTCATTATTTAGTTAAAACATTAATTAAAAATAAATGCATAATTGTATACTTTTTGTGTTTTTGTATTATCATATTTTACAATTTTGTATATTTATAATATTATGATATCATAAATTTTCATAAAGCATCTCTAAAATGTGTTCTGACTGGTCTGTTGTTGAAAAGTAATCTGTCGCTTTAAAGGATTTCTGACCAAAAAATATTTTTAAAAAATCGAATAATCAGACAAAACATCTGATCTTGATGAGTATAGATTGAAATTATTATGTAGCAAATGCACAGTACTTTAATGCATTTACACTGAGTATAAAAATGTATGCTGTTATTGTACAAAACCTCACTTTAAATAAATACAAATACAATTAAATGCTAAATGAAAACATACTGTATGTAAATGATTCTAAATGAACATGTATACAACGCACTAAGTTGCGAAGCTTCAAGCTCCGTGAACTGACAGCACTTGGTGACAATAGAGATATGCACCATTCTTATTTTTGATTTGTAAGCTAGAATATGTAAGATATTATGTTAAAATAACAGAGCTGAGAAGTAAAAAAAAAAAAAAAAAATGTAACCCCCCCCCCCCCCCCCCCCCCTGCTATTTCACTCCCAGTGCCTCTCTCTAGTTCTATTTCCATCTACTCTTCACTGATGTCATTTGGTAGCACCATCCCCTACGTTTAAACTCATTCTGGGGGATATTTTTCCATCTCTGCCTCTGTGTGTTTCTCATTTAAGGGCATGCTGTAGGCTTTAAGGGTGCAACAGATGGCCTGGCAGGGAGAGATGCTGTTCTGCCGTTCCGGTTGAATTGTTTTCCAAGAGAAACAGCTTGAAACTGTAGTTGTGTTGATCGTGGGTTTGTTCTGTTTTACCTCCACACAGGGAGGGAGCTCCACTGCAGATGTTCATCTCTCCATCTCTGGTGACACCGTCACCTTTCAGACACCTCCAAGCAGAGCAGGCATCTGTCAGATGAGAAGCCTATAAACGAGGAGGAAAAACTCCTATTTTGGTAAAACGGTGAGAAAACAAAACTTCTGTGCCAAAACTTTTAATTACTCTGTCCTTTATAAATATGTCCTTTTCAACCATCATTTTAAAATAGTGGATGCTACCGTTTTTTTAGCACAGTACTGAGAGGGAAACTGTGAATTTTAAAAAGTATGTATTTCCTCTTCAAAAGTGCAAATGCATAATCTTTTAAACTAATTCCAGTACATAATATAAACTCTTATAATATAACTCTATGCATAATGCTTTATATATGAATTCAGTTATTTTAAACAATTTGGAAATTACGATTTTATAAAATAACGATTAATAAATTACTGTATGAAGCATGATTTTATCAAATAAAAATGTTTTTTTTTCCCTTCAAAATTCCCTAATTATACTTAAGAAAAAAAATGGTTAAAAAAATATAAGTAATCAAACCATCTTAAAATCTTCAAGTATACACACGTGCACACAATTTAAATTACACTTACATTATAGTAGATTATTGTGATCAGCTGTTTGGACTCTCATTCTGATGGCACCCATTCACTGCAGAGCATCCATCCATGGAGAGCAAGTGATGGAATGCTAAATTTATCCAAATCTGTTCTGATTAAGAAACAAAATCATCTACATATTGGATGGCCCAAGGGTGATATATATATATATATATATATATATATATATATATATTTTTTTTTTTTTTTTTTTTTAGCAAATTTTCTTTTATTTGTGTGAACTCTTCCTTCAACGACAGCAGCAAATGAACTCGATGAACTCTGTAGAGTTGAAAAATCTGATGATCATGTTCTCCAGCATTACTGAAGAAGCTGAGTTTGCTGTGAAGTAAGAACGACAGTATTAAAGAGAATACCTGCACTAATATGACATGTCATATTGACAGGAGCAGATAGAGATGTTCAAGTGATGTCTGATGGAACAAAAAAAGACACTTTTAGCTTTTCTCCCGCTAGCAAAGATGCTCTACACAGTACATCCTAAGGATAGAGTATAAAAAGATCAGTGCTGCGTAATTGCTTGAAATTGGCACAACCACACACACACACACACACACGCTCCAAACAAGGATGTTTGCCCCTTCATTCATCTCAGGAGGCGGTGGCGCTTTCAACATATTGGCATTTCTGAGCCGCTTTGCGGTAATTGTCAGTCATGTGGCAGTTGCTCGTTTGTTTTGCTGACATTTTGCCTTTGCCTGATTGTGTATTTAACGGTGGGAAGGGAGAAGAAATTAATTGGAGTGGGGCCTAATCTGTCTGCCTGAAATGTCACCTCTGTATTGCCCATGCCGACTCTGACACTGTGGCACAGAAAGGAGACACAAAGAAAAGGCAGGGAGCACCAAGGAGAAAGAGTAAAAAAAAAAAAATATATATATATATATATATATATATAAATCTAAAAAAAAAGTAAGCTGTTAACATGCATTTACGTATAATCACTTCACTGACATTCAAAGCAATTCTAGAAGAACAGAGACTGAAAGAGTGAAGAGAGAACGAGGAAGAGGAAGCTCTTGATTACCGCTCCACTGGGTGTTTGGACTAAATATTAGCTCACTAATGTGAGGAAATTACCACGCCGTGAGAGGTGTGTCTCCTCTGGCAAGTCTATAGATTTTTCCACATGAAGGAAAGTAAACACAACTGAGATCTATTTAATATCTTATTTTTTTCTCCTACAATGTGATTAATGGAGAGAAACCTGAAACTTTTGATTAAAACACCTGAAAGACCCAAGTATTCATGTTTCACATGCTCCCCATTTCTACCAAAACTGTGCACTATATGAGGTCTGTCCAAGTAAACTTCTCCAGAGCTGCTCTGATAATACACTTTACTTGATACAACTCTCCTAAGATACACACAGAAACTCAAAAGTGTTCACTACAACCTGCCAAAATAAAACTTTTTTTTTTGTTTTTTAAACTTTGTCATAAAATTATGACAGAAATATATGACTGTTGTACAGTAGAGTGTACTAGAGAATATTGCACAATTTTTCATCAATGTATTTAGGCAAAATGCCTACATTTTAATCAATTTTAATTGATTATATTTGAAAAGTTTGATGAAATTGTTACAGTTTTAAGTATTCATTAGATTACCAATGTATTGATAATAAAATTTTGATAATAAAAAACAATTTCGTAAAAAAAAAAAAAAAAACAAACAAACAAAAAAAATAATAATAAAGCAATTGATAAGGCACTATTATTGTTAAAATTGCAATAAATTCTCAAATTGTTTAGGTTTTATAAATTGGCTTGATTAGACATCCTTTAAAAATGTAAAATAAAAAAAATATATTTTGAACATTAATACAAATTAGAAGTGATTCTTGAGCACCTGATCAGCATATTAGAATGATTTCTGAGAAGACTGGAGTAATGGCTGCTGAAAATTCAGTTTGGCTATCTCAGAAATAAATCATATTTTAAAATATATTAACATACAAAACATTTAATAATAATAATTCACAATATTACTGCTTAAAAAAAGAAAAAGAAAAAAAGATGTAGCAAATCAGCTCAAAAGGGAAATGTATATAAATAATTACAATTGTTTATATCGGCTCCGGAATGCAGTCTCGGATGAAAAGTCTTGATGGTTTCAAGGTTTTGGACTCGCTATCACGCTTCTTCCAGGTTGAAGAGTGATGAATTCCAAAAGATGTTATTCTGGCTCGGTGGTGATTGGGAGTTCCTTTCCGGCTAGAAAGTGAAAAAGAGCTAAGAAAGAGATCATCTGAGGTTCGAGGACCTTTGGTTGAATGGAAAGTCAAGGCTGCAAGGCCTGGCACAAAAACTTAAGGGTCCAGAAGCGTTCTAGCTCACATCCTCAGTATCTTCTCAGTATCTGATAAGAACCGTAGACTCTGGGGCGTCACTGATATGATAGCTTTATCTGCTATAGAGGTCACACCTCTGGGGTGTCAAAGAGCCAATGGTGTCTTGAACTTTTGGTGGGAAGGTTTTACGACTCTTTGTCTCTGAGCACGGTAATTTGCAAGGGGTTGGATTGGAAGTTGATATACAAACTACCGGTATTAAAGATTCTTAGGACACTAATATGTTGCATAGGTATCAACATGTAATATTCACTCTCAATTAGATCATCCGAAGATGAATTGATAGAGACCAACCATGGTATGAGTGAGGTGATCTTAACTAGTGATCTATTGTAAGCATGCATAAGACAGTATACAATACACAAGAACATATAAAATAACAGTAATAATATACACAATGACCTGAAGATATGTGTGTTCATTCAAAGAAAGGTTTTTTCTATGAATTAATTAGAGAAGAGTCCGTTTTTATGGCATAATGTGTCTTTCCTAAGGGGAAATGTTGCTCTACCCGCATTCCTTTGAACAATAAAACTAGTGTTATCAGATTGGTTGCCATGGAACCGGGAGCCTGGAGGCATCCACAGACATAGGGGCACCCAGTATATGTATTGGGTGAGGGGTCTGTGATTATTTGTTAATCTAATAACTAATTGATTTGTTAAATCAAATGAAAAATTGTGTGTCTGATTGGTCCAGATGCTACAAAGAAAACTAAACTAACAATCCCCAAACTTTTGAAAGTTAGTGTGTAATTATATGCTGTATATTTATACTTAAGCTGCACTGCCAACAGTATTTTTTTTTTTTTTCTCATAAGGAAATTTTCCAAGTCCTCTTAAGAGTCTCAAGAGCTATGAAAAATATGTCCGTTCAGCAATTCTTTTCCCCTTCAGAGCACGTTCACAGCAAAGTGTCTAAACTAGTGTGAAGAAGTGTGCGTGTGTATTCGCAAGAACAGGAAAAAGACGAAACACTGATCAAAGTGTGATAATCCACCAGTCCCATTCCCTCCAAATCAAGCTTATCCCAGGAGACACCTTCAAAGTCCCCCACGTCTCAAGAGAGTAGCTGGTGAAAAGAACAGGAAGTTAGACGAGAGGAGAGTGGAAGTGGTGGGTGTTCTGTTAGTTTGAGGAATAATGAGTCTGAAAGGGTGGGAATAAAAAAGTCTGTTCCAATAATAGCGCTGTGGTGCTTTACTAAAGTGTTCTGCTCCAAAAAGAGCCTTCGTTTGTGCTTGGAGAACAGAAAGGAGAGGGAGGAAATGACTAATGGCTCCTACACAAGGGTCAGGTGGTTAGTGGATATAGATAATACCGTTTTATCCTTCAGGAAACCTTATTTTGGTTTCCCAGCCTGTGCTGAATCTTAGGTAAGACTGAAGGCGTGCGGTGATGGATAGAACTTTCATAATGTTTTGAAGGATCACGTCTGGAATCACTATGCCAACATTTCATCCAATACGCACAGCCTCACCACCTTTCATACAGGAAGTCAGAAAGCCATATCGACCGCCTTCCCCTTTTCCTCTCATGGATTAATGACTGATGACCCTCACCCACGGACCGCCCAATAACCAGAGTGGTGAAGAACGCTTCATCTCTGAAAAGGGCATACTCTTGGGTCCAATGTGTCAAAACCATTTTACAATTTGATAAAAGCTGACCCGAGTTGGTTTCATTTTAAGATTTCATTTTAATTTCATTTCATTTATGAAGTGAATGCAAACGCACGATCCCCTCTTGACTTTAGTCGTGTTCAAGGCTGAGCTAGAGAGCAACTGTTTGTGGATCATAGACACCTGGCTGATGTATTCAGATTTAAAAGTTCAGACAGGTACGAGGGTTCAAGACCATTTAGAGATTTAAAAACAAACATCAATATTTTGCAGACTCCCATAAAAAATCTGGCTGCAGCGTTTTGAACCATTTGAAGCCTTGTAAATGAGGACTGGGAATAGTCCAGTCGAGATGAAAGAGTCACACATGCTTTCGTTTTAAGATCTTTGGGGGACAGAAAAGGCTTTACTCTAGACAGAAGTTTCAGATGAAAAAAGCTTGACTTAACTACTGTGTTTATCTGTGTTATGTGTGTTTATGTTTTCTTTCCCCACAGAGGGTCCAAACACATTAGCTACCAGTGTTGGGCACGTTACTTTAAAATAAGTAATTAGTTATAGTTACTAGTTACTTCTCACAAATAGTAACTGAGTTAGTAACTGAGTTACATCATTCTAAAAGTAACTAATTACCAGGGAAAATAACTATTGCGTTACTTTTTAAAAAATGTTCAAATGTCAAATAACTGTGGATGCCCCCAATATTAAATATGTTAAATTAATGAAACGGACACTAAAAAGAATAAATTATTATTATAAAACATTGTACACTGATCTACACTATTTATCTACTGACACTTAGTATCAATCAGTCAAGCATTATAATATAATATTATGATAATTTAGTATTATATGATGATAGAACTTTAGTAATTAGAATAACCAAGTATGAATGCATATTTGTCATCAATATAAAACGCACCGAGGATTAATCAGCTGCTGGGTTCATGAATATTAATCACGTTGTCTGCGTTCGCTCGAATTGATTTGCTGAAATCAAAACAGGGACATAATAGGTGAGCGCCAGCCAATGAGATTTTCGTTTGCGCATTAGTTCCGCCCACTACCAGAGAAACCGGCAGTTCTTAAAAGCTGAAGAATTCCAAAGGAACTCTGTTATTTTGACAGGAAAATACATCAAAGAATATCGTTTACATGTAGCGCGTCAATTCTGCATGTTATGAAAGACTCTCTTGCTCTGTATCTTTCTTTGGGTGCGTGTATGTGAGAGAAAGCGACGGCGAGTCGTACGCTTCACACTAGAGTTTACGGTACGTCAAATACAGCTACACTGCGCATCCATTCAGATGAAAAATTAAATTCTAATAATATTATATAGTAACGCCACATTTTATTGTCAGTAACGGTAACGGCGTTGTAACGGGTGAAACAGTAATTCGTTTGATTACTCGTTACTGAAAAAAAATAATGCCGTTAGTAACGCCGTTTATTTATAACGCCGTTATTCCCATCACTGTTAGCTACAGTTTTACTCGCATGTAGGTGTAGAACATTTGAGGACATCCAGGATCATATTTAGACAAGCAAGCAAGGTTTCTAAGCCTTTCTTGTCAGTGCGCTTAAAAGGCAGATGAATTTGAGTGTCATCTGCATACAAGTGAAAATACACTCCATGCCTTCTAAGAATCAAAGTAATATATATAGAGGTAATATAATGAAAACAGAGTAGGGCACAAAATGGATCATTGAGGAACACCGCAAGTAAGAGGAGCTATGGAAAATGCAAACTGAAAAGGTCCTGTCAGTAAGAAAAGATTTAAACCAACTGAGGGCACTTCCACGGATGCCCACATAATGTTCGAGACATGATAATAGAATGGCATGATCAACAGTATCAAATGATGCACTCAAGTCTAAGAGCATTAAAATGACCTCCGGTCTCCGGAGTCAACAGAAAGCAGGATGTTGTTCAAAAGTCTTAATAGTACAGATTCAGTACTGTGATTTGTCCTAAAACCGGATTGAAATTTATCAAGGATAATATTTGCATTAAGGAAGCTCTTTGACTGCAGTAGCACTGTTTTCTCAAGAATCTTAACTATAAAAGGTAGATTAGAAATCAGTCTAAATTTTGATAACTCAGTAGTATCCAAATTAGGTCTTTTCAGTATTGGTCTCACCATAGCATGTTTACAGAGAGTGGGAACCGAGCCTGAAAGAAGGCTTTTGTTGATAATTAACAGGATCCATGCCCCAACACTGTCAAATACACTGTAACAAAAAAAAAAAAAAAAAGAAAAGAAAAAGAAAAAAAGTTGAGCCAACTTAAAATTAAGGCAGTCAGCTTCAGCAGATTTTTGAGTTTGCTCAACTTATTTTTGTGGGAGATTCTCAAATTTGGCTTAAAAAATGAGTACGAACAATGTCAAGGGAAGAGGTTGTAGGCTTCAAATTGGTGACTATATCTGTTAGACAAGACAAGGTAATTGTCTGAAATGAGTTTAAAAACCTGGTGGCCATAAAATGGTCTGCTGGAACAACAGATGATTTTCTGAAAAAAAAAAAAAAAAAAAAAAAAAAAAAAAAAAAAACTCAGAAATGTTTCACACAGAGAGGAAGAATCAGTGGGATAATTGTTTCCTACGGGGTTAAAAACAGAGTTTAAAAATATTAAATAAGGTCCTAGGATTATTTGAATTTTTACCAATTATCTCAGAGAAATAGCAAGACTTAGCGGCTTTGACAGCTTTCTGTTATGATTTTAAAGACTCCTGTAGTATATTATAGGACACTTGTAGCTTATCCTTTTTCCATCTTCGCTCCGCTCTTCTGCAAGCTTGTCTTAGTTGGCGAGTGTTACTGTTCAGCCATGGCTCAAATGTACTTTACTGATGTTTAAGTCTCAGAGGGGCCACAATATCAAGTACATTGGTACATAAAGAATTAAATACCTTTAGTAGTTTATCAATGTCTACTGTATTTGCTAGATGTACAATAGGAAACATCTGACAAGCTTCAAAAAATGGATAAACCTACACGTGACCATTTTAAAGGTCTAACAGGTCCAGTGATATGACATGAAAGATCAACACTAAAAACAACAGGCCTATGGTCTGAGAAACTTGGATCACCAATTTGAACATCTGAGATAGGGAAACCATGAGATAAAACCAGATCAAGTGTATGGCCACGTACATGAGTTGGTTCATTTACCTATTGAACAAAGTCACAGGCTTCCATAAGATTCACAAAGTCTTTGGCTAGTGCTGAGGAGTCACAGCATACGTGAATGCTAAAATCAATGTTGTTATCACCCCATGAAGTCAGAGAACTCATTTAGGAAGTCTTTTTGTTTTTCGGGGGAAGGTACACTACTGCTACTATCAATGAGTTTGTCTGATCCAGTGAGAAAAGCTGTACTTCAAAGGTTGAGTAGTGATCTGTGTCCAGTATCCGAGAGCAGAAACGTTTTTTTAAAAACAGATGCCATGTTTAAAAAAAACAAACCAAAAAACCAAAACAAAACAAAAAAAAACAAAAAAATAAATAAATAAATAAATGATATTCTATTTTATATATCTCCAAATGCACAGAGTTGACCCTTCAAAATAGGAGACACCTCTAAATTAATTAAAAATCTATCACAAAAACAGACATAAACATAAAAATTGATAAACAGTGTAATCAAATGATTGTTTTCAAATATTAACTAAGTGTTAAATGATGGCAAATCACAGTCTAAATTTAAAAATAGGGTCAATTAGCATGTGCAATTAAATACTTAGTACATTTCAAATAGGGCTATACAACAGATATGGTACTGTAACTGCAACATCCCTATTATTATTATTATTTTTTAAAGATGCAATTCTGTAAATTTAAATCATTTTCCACCTGTGTAAGCACACATAAACATAGCAATTTATTCAGAAAGTGTCTGCCAGGGGGCTCAACTGTAGCATATTGTTGGCTGGTGTAGAACTGCTTATCTGTTTATGTACATGTGTTCAGTCAAACAGAGTGATAAGTGACAACTTTAAATTGTGACACAGCATGACAAATACTTGAATGCACCTGCAAGTGAAGAAAACCCTGAATAGAGTACAGCTTCTCAACATACTTAACCCTAGGAGGCCTGCATATTTTGATTTTGGGTGAAACTGTTGTGATGTTGGAATATTCCTACACTTCATCAAATGCATATTCGGAGGCCTGTGGTGAAGTTACTTTGACCTTTATAAACACCTTCCAGTGAGCTAGAAGACTGAATATTCAGCATGAATATTCAAATAAATATTTTCTACATAATTTTTCCAGACTGGTTTCATGTCCATTTCAGGTCTTGCATGTCACCAGAACATACGGAAAACTTGCATCTGCAAGTTGGACTACATAGCTTTCCTGTAGCTCAAATAGTAGAGCATGGCACTAGCAACGCCAAGATCATGGGTTCGATTCCCAGGGAAAGCAAGAGCTGATAAAATGTAAACACTGTAACTTGAATGCAATGTAAGTCGCTTTGGATAAAAAGCGTCTGCTAAATGCATAAATGTAAATGTAAATCTGCTAGATGATATGGCTTTTGAAACTATGGAGCACATCTGACAATATTCTGTTATGTCACTGAAGCAATTTAGTAGACAGATGACAAAACAAGATCTTTCTGAACATGAATGAATGATCAAACCGAAGATGGTACTCTTAACCTGCGAAGCATAGTTTCTTCAAGGCCTTCTACAGCAATCAGACAACATCCCACAACTGCAGCTTCAGGCTAAATGCTAATCTTAAAATCTGCCATGAACCACTAACCTGATTTGTAAATGTTATCACCCTTCACTAACAGAAACGTATATAAATGTATTTGACTAATGATTATTTTGAATATCAATCAATGTCAAGCTTTTAAAGAGCCTCCAAAACAACAACAACAACAACATCTAAATTATATTGAAATATTAGTAGTATATGTTGCTTACACAAACTTGTACACAATACTTACATTTTCTCAGGATACATTCAGACAAGACAATTTGAATGTGTCAATGGAAAAAGTTTTTACATTATGTTATAGAGTTAAAATACTGCGTAGAATCTCACAATGTACTTAGGAATGTCACTGTGATTCAAGGTCCTCGCGCTGCATGCAAGATCACCTCAGAGGCTGGAGTACAAGTCATCTGTTCATTCATTTCCATTTAAATGTGATAGAGCAGAAAAACAAGAACCTTTACTGTGTACTGTGTAGTTTAGTGAACTCAATAAGAAAAAGTCAAACCTTATGAACCGCATAGCAACATGTGAAACAACACTCAAAATACTGTATCAACTACCTGGAAAGCACTGCTCTCATTTTCTAAAGAAAACATAAAAAAAATATATTGTTATTGTTAGCTAAAATTATTACAAATTGGTTTAATTAATCAAAATAAAGCTGAAATCAAAACATATACAGTTGAAGACAAAAAGTTTACATACACCTTGCATAATCTGCAAATTGTTAATTATTTTACCATAATTAACGCATATGGGATAAAGCCTTTTTTCGCCTAAACTGAAGTCTTATTCAATCACGCAGTGAAACTGCACAACTATTGGTTCGTGCAGTGTGTAAAAAACGAACCAATGTGTCGGCAGCGGAGCTGCACGAGCCTATGGCGACGAAGCCCGCCAAAGCCCGCCAGAATGGGCGGGGCATCTGTCTATATAAGCGGCCGTTTCGCCATAGGATCCTCAGATTTCTTCTGAGCGACGACGACTTTGCAGCGCTGATCCCGGAAGCCTGCTCGCCGTAGACAAGCCTCGCAGCTGGACCCAGCGGCCTCAAACTGCTAGGCTGACTCGCCTTTTACTCCGCGCTCCAGAATCGCAGCAGTTCCTCAAGCATTCTAAAAGAGCAAATCGGCGTTGTTGCAAATGTCGCGCCGTTATTGCGGCTCGTGCAGGTCTCCCCAGCACGCCGATGATGGCCACAGCGAGTGCAACCCCATGCAGACGCTGCTCTCGCTGGCTCTGATTGTTCTCACTGCGAGAACATCAGTCTCGCCTCTCTGCACTCGCGGATAGCTTTGTTTTCAGAGAGTGACTCCGCCCCTCGCGCCCTCCCGTTTTCTTCCTCCCAGAGACTTGAGAGGAAAAAACAGCAGGGCAGAGGAGCTCAGCGCCCGGCTGAGAGCGAGCTCACGTCGGCTCAGATCCCGCGTGCCTCGCTCTCGCCACAAAGAGAGGTTCCTTTTTTCCCAACCTGACCAGCGTCCCTCTGCAAGTGAAGGGAAGTGACGAAGAGCTGGCCGATGACAGCATGTCATTGGTAGCTTCGGACGATGAGGAGCTGTCGAGCTCAGTGGCTGACCCCACCCCCCCGCATTCGTCCGTGCCCAGCTCCACCAAACCCGGGATGGATACCGAACTTTTCCGTGTCCTCTCAAAGGCGGTTGAAGAGCTGGGATTGGAGTGGTCTCCACCGGAGGAGCCATCTCGCAGCCGTCTCGACGAGTGGTTCCTGCCGGGGTGCCGTCAGGCCCCTCCCCAGCGACCCTTGCCGTTCTTCCCTGAAATTCACGACGAGCTCACGGGATCGTGGCACGCCCCCTACTCTGCTCGCCTACGTACTTCCGCTTCATCCGCCCTCACTACAGTTGACGGCACTGAAGAAAAGGGGTACGAGAGGATGCCTCAACTAGATGAATCAGTGGCTGCTCACCTCTGCCCACCCACTGCCATCGGTTGGAAAGCAAAGGCCGCCCACCCGTCCAAGCCATGCAGAACCACTTCAGCGCTTACTGGACGCTCCTACGCTTCAGCTGGATAGGCGGCTTTGGCTCTTCACTCAATGGCGTTTTTACAGGTCTATCAGGCCAAACTCCTCTCTGCCATGGATGAGTCTGAGCCTGATCCTGCGATTCTCAGGGAGCTGAGAAGTGCAACAGACCTGGCACTGCGCGCCAACCAAGACCACCGCCCCGGCGGTAGGAAGGTCCATGGCCAGCCTAGTGGTACTCGAGCGCCACCTGTGGGTTACATTGATGGAAATCATGGACGCGGACAAGGTCGCCTTCCTTGATGCCCCGATTTCCCCCAACGGCCTCTTTGGACCTGCGGTGGAAGGATTTGCTGAGCGTTTCACAGAGGCACAGAAGGCGTCACAGGCCATGTGACACTTCCTACCAAAGCGCTCCAGCTCTGCAGCTGCTTCGAGTTGCCCTAAACCTGCGCCGACTCAGCAGCCAGCAAAGCCTGCACCTGCCGTTCCTGCCCCTCAGTCTGCCAAGACTAAGCAGACACGAGAGCGTTCCCGCTCAGCCAGACGCCAACCTTTTCCAAAGCAGCAGGGCCCCCGACCCAAGATAGCATTGGACCCTGCACCTCCGGCGTCTTCCTGATCTGCAGGGCAGGAAGAGGAGAGGGCCAAGTCCTGCCACGGCCGGACCGCCCACCAAGCAGCCTCTCTTAAACCTCTTCTCGCCCCGTTCATTTCCGTGTGCAGAGGGAAGTGTATTTGTTGCAAATACAGGGGCCGTACAAGCGCCCAAGCAACCATCCGCTGTGATAGTGGAAAAAATAAAACACAAACATTTTCAAAAAGAGAGCAGATTTCCTCTTCCGCCACTCACGAGTGCCCTGCCTCCGTGCAGTCAGTCACTCGAGTTTATCCAACCCCTTGCCACGCGGGCCGAGGCCTGGCAGGCCATCCCCGGAGTGTCAGAATGAGTTATGGGGATAATAAAATGAGGTTATTCACTCCAATTCGCTCGAAGACCCCCGCGCTTCAGTGGCCTGGTCTTCACCTCAGTACAGGGCGAGAACGCTCACATTCTATGCTCAGAGGTGATGACACTGTTGGAAAAAGGAGCCATAGAAAAGGTTCCTCCAGCTCAGAGCGAATCAGGCTTTTACAGCTGTTACTTCCTCGTTCCCAAGAAGGATGGAGGCCTCCGGCACATCCTCAATCTCAGACGCCTGAATCACACCCTCATGAAGAGGCCGTTCAGGATAATCACGCTGAAACAGATCCTCTTGCAGATTCTCTGGACCTGAAAGACGCATACTTTCACATCCAGATAGCCCCCCATCACAGACGATTATTGAGATTCGCCTTCGAGGGAGTGGCTTATCAGTACACGGTCCTCCCTTTTGGACTGTCTCTGGCCCCCCCGCACTTTTACGAAGTACATGCCCCTCTACGACAGATGGGAATCCGCATTCTCAACTACCTCAACGACTGGCTCATTCTGGCCCAGTCAGAGGTGGAGCTACTCTCACACAGGACCCTCCTCCTCAGCCACTTAAAGTGCCTCAATTTCGCCAAGAGTGCACTGACCCCCAGACAACGAGTATAGTTCCTGGGAACAGTTCTGGACTCGGCTCAGATGAGAGCGGTGGTAGCGCCAGAACGCGCTCTGGCCATTCAGAAACTCGCGCCCTCCTTCAAGATCAGCATCACCAGTGTTACAGCTGGGCCTGCTTCGCATGCAGCCCCTCCAACGCTGGTTGAAACCACGGGTTCCACCCCACGCATGGCGTCACAGACCACTGCATATCAGGGTGAGCCAGGCCTGTGTGACAGCCCTGGCTCCCTGGAAGAACCTGCGATGGATGGAGAAGGGTGTGGCTATGGGAATGGTCTGCAACAGGAAGGTTGTCACGACAGATGCCTCCAACACAGGTTGGGGGGGTGTTGTGCGAAGGCAAACCGACCTTTGGCCATTGGTCAGAAGCGGAGAACGGCCTCCACATCAGCTGCTTGGAAATGCTAGCAGTATGTCGAGCCTGCCGTTTTTTTCTGCCAGACCTAATAGGACGCCATGTGCTGATTCGCTCAGACAACATGTCCGTGGTGTCCTATATAAATCACCAAGGAGGTCTCTCCTCGAAGTGCCTCTTCATTCTGGCAGAGTGCCTTCTGGAGTGGGCTCAGCGCAATTTGTGCTCGCTAAGGGCAGCACACTTGCCGGGCAGACTGAACCAAGGAGTGGATATGTTATCTCGGAGCAATGTCCCCTCAGAGGAGTGGATGCTCCATCCGCGGACGGTTCGGATGATCTGGAAGATCTTTGGCAGGGCAAAAGTAGATCTTTTCGCCTCCAAAGACAGCTCTCACTGCCCAACTTATTATTCAAAGGTCAGGGACGCATTGGCCCATGATTGGCCCGACCTCCTCCTTTATGCATTCCCTCCGATTGCCCTGATCCCTCAGGTCATCAGGCGAATCAAGGAACAAGGACACAAGGTTCTCTTGGTGGCCCCCTTGTGGGAAAACCAACCTTGGTTGTCAGAACTGGTTCAGCTGCTAACAACAGCCCCCTGGCCCGTTCCCCTGAGACGGGATCTCCTCTCTCAGGCGAACGGAACAATATGGCACATTCGGCCCGAGCTGTGGCCTCTCCACCTGTGGCCACTCGACGGAGCCTACCAGCCTCCCAGAGCGAGAGTTAAACACCAAACACTAGAGCCCTGTCTACGAGATGCCTCTATGCCCTTAAGTGGTCTGTTTTCTCCACTTGCTGCCTAGACCGTGGTGAAAACCCGTCTACCGCCGAGTTAGCGGTGGTTCTGTCCTTCCTGCAGGAGCTGCTGGATAAAGGATGTTCCCCCTCCACACTCAAGGTGTTTGTAGCAGCTATAGCGGCCTTTCATGTCCCTATAGCAGGCCAATTGGTGGGCAGAGATAACTCAGTTGTCTGTTTTCTGAGGGGAGCAAAGAGGCTAAGTTGTCCTTGTTATGCCCTGTCAGAGCTTTGAGGATCTACTTCGAGCATTCTGTCTCATTTAGGCGTGCAGAACACCTCTTTGTTAGCTTCGGTAGCCGCGCCAAGAGGCATCTGGTCACGAAGCAGAGGCTCTCTAAGTGGATAGTGGATGCTGTTACACAGGCGTACTCTTCCTTGGGCCTACAATGCCCCATTGGAGTACGAGCCCATTCTACTAGAGGCATCGCCTCGTCATGGGCCTGGTCTAGCGGTGTGTCCATTACAGAGATTTGTGCGGCGGCCGGCTGGGCCTCGCCCTCCACATTTGCAAGGTTTTATAACCTGGATGTACCAGCCTTACAGGTTAGGGTCCTCTGTGCTTATATGAGCGTACATGTATACTTTATGGGAACAATCCTGACAGAGAATTCTTGACCGCAGTGCGCTCAAGCTCTCTAGTTGGTATCTTGCATACCTCGGTCCTGGAAGTGCTGAGTATGTAAGAGTAATAAGGAATGATCACCCAGGCTGAGCATAACCTCTATGAGTTTAGCTCGCTTAGCCCGGAGCATACTATTGAACTTCCCTGTGGGCATTAAATGCTTATGGAGTAATATTATGCAGTCGTTCCTCTGCCTTAGCACGGCTTGATTGAATTTAGTTCCCATATGCATCTTTATCAAGACACAGTACGAGTGGAGTATCGACAGGGAACGTACTCAGTTACTGTCGTAACCTCGGTTCCCTGAGATACGGAACGAGTACTGCATACTTTGCCGTGCCATACAGCTGCACGACTCAGTCGTCGCTTCAGTCGAAGTAACCTGAGGATCCTATGGCGAAACGGTCGCTTATATAGCCAGATGCCCCGCCCATTCTGGCAGGCTTTGGCGGGCTTCGTCGCCATAGGCTCGTGCAGCTCTGCTGCTGACACATATTTTTTATTAAGTACTGACCTGAATACAATATTTCACATAGCAGATGTTTACATATAGTCCACAAGAGAAAAATAATAGTTGGATTTATAAAAATGACCCCGTTCAAAAGTTTACATCCCCTTGATTCTTAATACTGTGTTCTTACCTGAATGATCCACAGCTGTGGTTTTTTTTTTTTTTTTAGTGATAGTTGTTCATGAGTCCCTAGTTTTTCCTGAACAGTTAAACTGCCTGCTTTTCTTCAGAAAAATCATTCAGCTCCCACAAATTATTTGGTTTTCCAGCATGTACTTGAACCCTTTCTATGGAAGCCTGTTTCCGCCACTAAATAATAATAAAAAAAAAAGTTATTGCAAATTTTTCTCTCACAATTCTGACTTTTTTTTCTCAGAATTGCGTGGTATAAACTCACAATTGCGAGTTATAAAGTCAGAATCGTGAGATATAAACTCGCAATTCTGAGAAAAAAAGTTTTGAAGTTCTGACTTCTCAGAATTGCGACTTTGTCTCGCAGTTGCGAGTTTATATCATGCAATTCTGATTTTATTTCTCAGAATCGTGAGATATAAACTCGCAACTTTATACAGTCATTGTTAGAAAGGTATGGAAGCCCGTTTCCGCCACTGAATAAAAAATAAAAAAGGTAATTGCGACTTTTTATCTCACAATTCTGACTTTTTTTCCCCTCATAATTGCGTGATACAAACTCGCAATCGCGAGTTAAAAAGTCATAATTATGAGATATAAAGTCGCAATTACCTTTTTTAATTTTTATTCAGTGGCGGAAACGGGCTTCCATACCTTTCTAACAATGACTGTATGATTTTGAGATCCATCTTTTCACACTGAGGAAACTGAGGGACTCATATGCAACTATTACAGAAGATTCAAATGCTCACTGATGCTCAAGAAGGGGAAAAAACAAACAAACAAACAAAAAAAAAAAACATGCATTAAGAGCCAGGGGTGTAAACTTTTGAATAGAATGAAGATGTGTTTATTTTTTTTATTTTTTTTTTTTATTATTTTGCCTAAATATATATATTTTTTTCTTCATTTAGTTCTGCCCCTCAGAATCTACAGAACATACTTACATGTTTCCCAGAAGACAATAAGTTAAGATCTTCAAATTCAAGTCCTCAGTGTGAAAAGATGGATCTCAAAATTATACAGTCATTGTTGCAAAGGGTTCAAATACACAACAATGCTGGAAAACCAAAGAATTTGTGGGACCTGAAGGATTTTTCTGAAGAACAGCAGGCAGTTTAACTGTTCAGGACAAACAAAGGACTCATGAACAACTATCACTAAACAAAAAAAAAAAAAACACAGCTGTGTATCATTCAGGTAACAACACAGTATTAAGAAACAGGTGTATGTAAACTTTTGAATGGGGGCATTTTTATAAATTCAACTTATTTTCTCTTGTGGACTATATATGTAAACATTTTTTATGTTAAATATCTTTATCAGGTCAGTATTAAAGAAAAAAATAACATTTTATATGATCCCTTATTTTGGTAAAAAAAAAAAAAAAAAACAATTTGCAGATTCTGCAAGGTGTAGGCCTATGTAAAATTTTGACTTCAACTGTATAAATATTAGATGAAAAACTAAAAAACAAAACTTGGATTAAGATGAGTTGAAGTACTAAAACTTTTTTTTTTTTTATTTATTTTTTTTTTTTAAATAAGAAACACATTTTGAAGCACAGTCACCATGTTATTCTGACTGACACCAAGTGCATCAAATTAGTCCAAAGCACCTGTGCTGTTATTGGCTCATCGCAATTTACCTTCATTTCAATGCTGTCACCTTCCCATAACATCCGCTATTACCCAGATGCACTTTTAATCACAGTAGATGCTCGTTTGTGATAGCTGACATCAATTAAGTAATTAAATAGTGAATCATTCAATTAGACCGCCACTTCCCAGCAAAATAAATATTGATTCATGCAACAAAAGCTCTTTAGTTCGACAGAAACAAAGAAATAATATTGAGTGTTTTTGTTTACATACTATGTAATGAGCCATAAAAAATAACAGTTGGCAATTTTTGACTTTTTGGGGGGGGGGTGAGAGATGTCATTATGCTGAGAGGAACTTGTTTTCCCTCTAATTGCCCCAAAGCACAATAAATTACAAATGCTCATTATTTACTTACTTACCCAAAAAACTGTAAACATGAAGCTATAGTGGCACTGACAGCTGTAATTTATCTACCTTCAGCAGGAGTAGAATGAATGACTTTAAGGACACACAGATGGCCAGAGTGACATTTCTGTAAACTTCATGACTAATAGCTCTTGCTTCGACTCGAAAAGTTACAAATGCAGTGTTCAGAGTCATCCAAAGAGCTGCAATATTGGCAAATAGAAAACCCTCATTCTTCATAATATCCCACAGGACAGTGTTAAACTGCTAAAACCAAAAAAAACACTGCAAAATTGTGTCAATTTAAGACTTTCCACGCTTACGTATGTGTGCAGTAGCGCTTAGGCGACTATGAATTTTTACTAGTCCATTAGTAGGTCATCAGCCAACGAGTCAATGTTTACCCTATGTAAATGACTCGAAATAACCCAGGTAGCATCAGTGGCATTGTTGTTTTGGTATATTCACAGTGCTGTGAATATATATTATATAATATATAATTGATTTTTTACTACTTTTCTTCAGCAAGAATGAATTAAATTGATCAAAAGTTTTACACTTTTTGCACAAAAAATATATTCTATTTAAATAAATTATATTCTTTTTGAACATTATATTCATTAAAGAAAAAAAAGAATAAATGAATGAATGAGGTATCACGGTTTCCACACACACACACACACACGTTTGTTTTTGTGAGAAGTGGGGACATCCCATAGGTGTATTGGTTTTTATACTGTACAAACTGTATTTTCTATCGCCCTACACCTAAACCTACCCCTTACAGGAAACTTTGTGCTATTTAAGATTTTCAATACACTTCATTCTGTGTGATTTATAAGCGTTTTGAAAAGTGGGGACATGGGGTAATGTCCTGAAAACTCACCTTCTCCTTGTAATACCTATGTCATACCCATGTCATTATACAAATTTGTGTCCTCATTTGTCACAAAAATGCACGCGCGCACACACACACACATTCAAATAATCAAAGCAATAGAAAATGTGTCTTGAGCATCAAATCAGCATATTAAAATGATTTCTGAAGGATCAAGTGACACAGAAGACTGAAATAATGACTGAAATAATTATATATATATATATATATATATATATATATATATATATATATATATATATATTCCTGTGATGGCAAAGCTGAAATTTAAACAGTCATTATTATATATAATAAAGGAAACATGATGCATATATTTATTAAATATATGTATGTTGCCTTGATTTTATAACTTTTCTCAACAAATCTGAAAAAGCTGATACAGGATTGATTCAGAACATTTTTAAATTTCAGCAAATCTATAATAGAAGTGGAGCAGATGTCTTCAGCTCACTACTTTCTCTGCCCTGATGTTCCTCCAAAGGCCAAATGCACCAGCCGGAGGTACTCATTTCTCACAGCCGGCACAAGCCCTCTCACCAGGGATCGGGCTCCCAAATTGAAAAGAGACAATGCCATTTTTCACCCTGGCAAAAAAACACATTACATCCTACTGGCATCACCCAAGGGACAGCTCCCAGGTGATACTACCGTCACAAGAGCGTCAAATCAAAGTCAAACCTCAGGCTTTACTCACAAGGGTAGAGTGAAGACTTGAAACTGATGGGATCACTAGAAACACCTGCTTTCCAGCTTCCGGCATCACTGTGCGGTAATTTAATGAGGACCTTCTCCCTTTGTACAACATTGTGCAGACAGTGTTAAATTGGCATGGAACTACAAGAACATGTGTGTCTATGATTTACTCACAAAAAGGTTACATTATCTGGTTTCGTCTCAAAACCTAGTGTCCCTAACCATAACCAGCTGTATTCTGAGGAAACATCCTCACTGGAATGAAACATTATATGTGACAAATTTGAAATGCCATTTACAAAAATATCATTAAAAATAACACCATTCTCATATTATATAATTTAATTCTTACTATGTCTTGTAAAAATAGAAAATAGATTAAATAAAATTTGATTCAAGTATTTCTACAGTATACAAAATGTTGTAGTATTAAGTTATTCTAATACACATTTTGGACAAAACAAGGTATCTTAGACAGTGATATAAGATTACTGCCTACCTGAACAGCCTTCACATTGGGAGCATGTCTGTAGTGCCTTGAAATGCTGTCTAGATAGGCAGCTCAGGTTTTCAAATGGAACTTCTGTTACACTCATGTGTAGGCACTAATGTTTTTCTTCTTTTTTTGTAGCATGCTTAAAAGGAAGGTCAGGTTTCTTTGGAGAGTCACAAGCTATAACAAAAGAAAACATCCAAAGAAGTCTTCAAAGTTCAGGAAATAAATAAAAAAGCCCTTATTTGTGATGGCTACTTCTCTTTTGAAACAAACCTAAAAGCAAGAACATGCTTTTAAAAAGAAGCCCACATGCCCAGAATTCAGAGTCTAATATGTGCATGTACTTGTACTTCACGAGTGTGCACTTTGTTTAGGAAAAGTGAGGACATGACCCTAGTAGTCACCAGGGTTACGAGGTTTGTATATTGTTTTTGAAAAATACATTTTATAAATTTCAAAAGCTGCATATGTGTGATTTAAAAATTCTCTTTAAAATTTGTGCTAAAATGTTTATCTAAAAACGTTTACCAAAAATGTTTTACACGACACTATACATTATATGCAAACACCCTTGCTTTCTTTGGGTTGACTGTAGAGTGCAATCTAGTATTAACTATCCTATTCTTTAAAATTCTTATTTTTGGTTTATAAAATAAACTGGAATTTTATCTATTTACTTGTTGAAATAAATGCAAAGCTATTATTCAGCAAAAGAAGTAGAATGATTCATGATACCTGAATAAATGACAAATCTTTAATCTGTCAACTCTTTGAAAGAACAAAGTTTCTGGGCTGATAAACACTTCAAGCGCTCAGAGCTACATCATGTAATGTCTTTAAATGGCAGACAGTCACAGCAATCTTAAATATACGCACAGGAAGGTCACAGCAGATGTAATGCAGTCATTTGACATGCTTTTTCAGACTGACGCATATAACTGGAAAACACCATTTTACAGTTATCTTTAGCACTTTAATGACTTCCTTTGCAAAAACTGAACATGAGGTGGTGGGAGATCATACCTAGGTCATTCCTATTATCCATCATATAGATCTAAAATGCTGAATAAAATATTACATTTACAACGTTAGTTTTCTTGTAGCAATAACATAAAATTAAGTGACCATTGAGAAGAATTTTGAATTATTTCATTACTTGAGATTGAGTGGGTTTGATTTTTATTTCTGTTGTTTTGTAACCAGGTACATGAAAAAAAAAAAAAGAATAAATAAATAAATATAAAATAGCTGATAAAATGTAAAAACTGTAACTTGAATGCAATGTAATGTAATGTAAGTCGCTTTGGATAAAAGCGTCTGCTAAATGCATAAATGTAAATGTAAATGTAAAATAAAAGTATATATACAGGTGCATCTCAATAAATTAGAATGTTGTGGAAAATTTCATTTATTTCAGTAATTCAACTCAAATTGTGAAACTCATGTATTAAACTACTTCAGTCTGTGTGCATTGAATTTATTTAAGTCTTTGGTTCTTTTAATTGTGGTGATTTTGTCTCACATTTAACAAAAACCCACCAATCTCAACAAATTAGAATATGGTGACATGCCAATCAAAACACCTGCAAAGGTTTCCTGAGCCTTCAAAATGGTCTCTCAGTTTGGTTCACTAGGCTACACAATCATGGGAAGATTGCTGATCTGACAGTTGTCCAGAAGACAATCATTGACACCCTTCACAAACACTCATTGCTAAAGAAGCTGGCTGTTCACAGAGTGCTGTATCCAAGCATGTTAACAGAAAGTTGAGTGGAAATAAAAAGTGTGGAAGAAAAAGATGCACAACCAACCAAGAGAACCGCAGCCTTATGAGGATTGTCAAGCAAAAACGATTCAAGAATTTGGGTGAACTTCACAAGGAACGGACTGAGGCTGGGGTCAAGGCATCAAGAGCCACCACACACAGACGTGTCGAGGAATTTGGCTACAGTTGTCGTATTCCTCTTGTTAAGCCACTCCTGAACCACAGACAACGTCAGAGGCGTCTTACCTGGGCTAAGGAAAAGAAGAACTGGACTGTTGCTCAGTGGTCCAAAGTCCTCTTTTCAGATGAGAGCAAGTTTTGTATTTCATTTGGAAACCAAGGTCCTAGAGTCTGGAGGAAGGGTGGAGAAGCTCATAGCCCAAGTTGCTTGAAGTTCAGTGTTAAGTCTCCACAGTCTGTGATGATTTGGGGTGCAATGTCATCTGCTGATGTTGGTCCATTGTGTTTTTTGAAAACCAAAGTCACTGCACCCGTTTACCAAGAAATTTTGGAGCACTTCATGCTTCCTTCTGCTGACCAGCTTTTTAAAGATTTCATTTTCCAGCAGGATTTGGCACCTGCCCACACTGCCAAAAGCACCAAAACATTCTAATTTACTGAGATGCACCTGTATACACACACACACACACACACACACACACACACACACACACACACACACACACACACACACATGTCTGGTTTGCTATCCTTGTGAGGACTTTCATAGGCGTAATGGTTTTTATACTGTACTTACTGTATGTGCTATTGTCCTACACCAACCCTACACCTAAACCTACCCCTTATAGGACACTTTCTGCATTTTTACTTTCTCAAAAAAACTCACTCTGTATGATTTTTAAGCTTGTTTCCTCATGGGGACCTAAAAAATGTCCCCATAAGGTCAACGTTTACTGGTTTTACTATCCTTGTGGGGACATTTGGTCCCCTCAATGGAGCATAAACAAGGACACACACAGACACACACACACAACACACACACACACACACACACACACACACACACACACACACACACACACACACGCACGCAGGTCTGTGGTTAAAATGTCTGGTTTCATCACAAAATAATAATTAAATATATATATAAAAATAAAAAATATTCTGAAATTCATAACATGTAAGATATTACAATTTCTGGTTAATATTCTTAATATAGGATCTTTAAAAAACAGATACAGGGTCTCTGTGTATTGTTGTGTGAGAATACTTTAACTGTTAGAATATCTCAGTTCTCTGATTGTAAAGTTCTGTATGAGTAAGCTTAACTTTGTCAGATTTTTGGCAGAACATGATGAGAATGGTAGGAGTTCAGTGCTCTGCTCAGTGGTCCAGTGCAGGCCTCCTTCAGGCAGATTCACTACTTTGCACACTTGCATGCACACACACCAAATACACACTCACACGGCCTTAGACCAACATACACAAGAACTGTCAGATTTAGTTTGTTGGTAAATAATGTACACAGAAAATACAGCTAGATAAACAACAGAATTCATGGATGGATTACCAACAACATCATTATACACATAGTGGCTCTAAAAAGTGTTTGGACACTTGAATCCATACAGATTGATTCTTGATTCTCGTTCACAAATATTCTCATGGGGCTGTGCTAGATGTCACTTTCAGCCCAGGTCCTCAGCCAAGGTTTTTTTATTTATTTTTTTAAACCCAGATTATCATTATTTGCCTAATTGCTCGTGAGTTCCCCCTAATGTTTAAAGTGAGACTTTTCCTCTATGTCCATACTGAAGGTGACCGGCTGCTGCTGTACCTGCTCCAATCAGTGGCAGTGATGCATGTCCCTCTCCACCCCCACCCCTCCATCATCCAGTCCCAGACCAGCCCAGGCCAGACGCACACCAGACCTGCTTGTCATAGTGCTATAGTTGTGCTGAACTGTTATAAATCACCATTACCAAAAAAGGCTTTCATTTTTATTATATATAGGAACCATTAAGGGAGGGAACCTATTCCCTTGCAATATGTCAGAAATAGTGGAACTAAAGAGAGAAATGATTGGTGTGTCGCACAAAAAACTGAGGTAACCAGTTGGAAAGACCCTCTTGGATGTGGCAACTAACTATTTACAGTATACTATCACAGAAAAGTTAGGACACATCTACTATTTATTATTACCATTTTCCTCTGCAAAGTCAGTAAAACTTTGATATCTTAATTAATGTTTGTAATTAATTTGTAAGAAAAATAACAGTGGCGCTTGTGTTTGCGTGCGTTTTTGTGACAAATGAGGACATAAATTTGTATAATGACAAGGCTATGACATAGGTATTACAAGGAGAAGGTGACTTTTCAGGACATTACCTCATGTCCCCACTTTTCAAAACGCTTACAAATCACAAAGAATGAAGTGTATTGAAAATCTGAAATAGCACAAAGTTTCCTGTAAGGGGTAGGGTTAGGTGTAGGGTTGGTGTAGGACAATAGCACATACAGTTTGTACAGTATAAAAACCATTACGCCTATGGGATGTCCCCACTTTTCACAAAAACAAACGTGTGCGTGTGAAAAAATCTATAAATTAAATCATAACCAAAGACAGAAAAAAAAAGACAAAGAAATATAAACAAATAACGAGCTCAAATAAAATGATATGTGCATAAATTATTATTGTAGTGTTAGGGTCATACTATAAACTAAATATGAAGTTAAATGTGCAGTTAAAGGTTTTTAAAAACCTCATTCTGTTTCAGAGGGAAAACTCTTGTTAACTGAAGGCTGAAAAGTTCATTACTCACAGCTCATTACTCACTGCATTCGAGATGATTTATATTTGATTCATTCATTTGTTTGTTTCATCTCTTCTTCCTCAACAAAGTCATCACGATATATATTATAGCTTTGGGGCACAAGCATTAATCCCCCGGTCTAAGAGACTTTCTTTAAATCTGCTTTGGAAACAAAACATGCTTCAGCTTCTCTTTTGGATTTTAATCTTAAATCAATGCAGATAAAAAAAGTATATGAAAACTGAATAATGCGATATATTTTTCAGTTTTTATTTATAATAAAGCACGTCTTCTCTGAGGTGAGAAACGGGCGTCAGCCTTAATTAGTCACAGTCTGGATCTGAACCGGACGCAAGGAGAGGGAGTCATCCTCCCTCCCTGTTTGGTAAACAGCCATCAAAAAATGCTCTTTCATGTTAACGCAGCAAAATCGACGGCATTGGAGGCTTAGTGCCATGGCAACAACATTAGGACTGCCAAAAAGGAATGAAAGGTACAGAAAGTTCCCAGAATCGGCGGCATAAAATATGCAACAAACTGATGCCTAATGAACCACACAGATGCACATGCACGCCGGTACACAAGCAACGAGAATTAATTAAATGTAATTTGTTATAGTTGAGTAAAATGGAAAGTGTTAATTCATTTTCATGCCACACCAAAAGGGTCTTTTATGGGGAAGCACAGCTGAAAAAGCACTTTGAAGAGCAGCATAATTGAAATTTCCTTTTTTTTCCCGTCAGGTTCCTGGGTCTAGAAATGACATGTCTTTTGTCTGAATGTGCCGTCCTGACGCTACGTTTTAAGTGACACTCATGAAAGCTAATAGGAGGACAAATCATTTGTATAAGCTGCTCAGTTTCTGGGCTGTGCGTTTGTCCTTGAGTGTGCCATAGTTTCTCTCCTTCTCATTCTCATCCATTCTTCATTTATCTCACACAAGCTCATTTTCCTCATTCTTCACTTCTCTCCATCTTCCTCATATTTTTCTCTTGCCTTCTTACCCTATTATCTAATCTCTTTTTCCTCTCCCAGTGAGAAACTCATTCCTCATTTTCCACCCACTCCCCTCCCTACATATTTTACCTAAATTCCCTTTCCGTCTCGCTCTATCTGTCTCTTTCAAACACAAAATGATTTCATATGAATCATTTGAGTGGAGGTGACATTTTAATGACTGTCAATCATGTAGATGTTACCTTGTTGACGAGTGTTATCATCATGCCTTGGGTTTGACTTAATTCTGTCTTCTCATAGTCTTGAGATTTCTGTGCCTGATCTCCAGTGTCACACTAACCATCTTACTTATGCACAAAACACACTAGAATAAAGCAATTTTGAAAAACAGAAATCAGCTTAGTTTCCTATTCCTATACATACATATATACATACAAACGAACGAATCCATCCAGGGATTCATAAAGTATTTCTTCATTTTTTCTCTCTATAATCAAATAATTTAATCCTGTTTGCAACAAAGATAACTATAAAGTTTTATTAATCAAATATAGAGGTAATAGGGAAATCCACATCACAACTATAACAATAACAACATTGAACAACAATATCGCTGGAATCACTCCCTGATTACCCCACCCCCCAGCTGATGGGGAAAAAAAAAAAAAAAAATCATTTACAGACAATCAGAATCTACCTGAGTTTACAGAGCTTGAGATTTTAAAGCAGCAGATGACATAATGGTGCACATGCTTATAAATATACATAATGTTATGCTAATAGTTAACTTTATAGTGATCATACTTGATGTGGACTGCCCTTTAGTCTTTTTAACTATAGGTTTTACATATTCCTTATGACATCATCCTCAAGGATGTGACATCATTTTTGTTTGCAACCAACAACACAAGCATTAATATGTACTGGCAATTGATCTGATTGAATCTTTTATGTGGTATTAGCTGGTTTGTCTTCTTCTAACACATTCCATTCTGTTTGATAAAATTACTGAAATCATTATGATAATAGCAACGTTTCAAAAGATGATGAAAAAAATATAAATTTTCATCAATAATTTTACTGTCAGTCCGTCAATAGCAAACTAGCTCTTTGTCCATGCTGGAAATTTAGCAAATTACTGACAAATTAAGCGCAAACACACACACAAGCATATTTCTGAAATTCTGCTAATACCCTTTCTAATGAAATACTTCCTTAAGATCACAAGCATTTTACTTTTTTTTTTTTAAACTACAGAATATAAAAGACACTGTATAATAGGAATGACCCATATAACATATACAACACACCTTGAAAACACTAAGTCGCTTTGGATAAAAGCGTCAACCAAATGAATAAATGTAAATGTTTTTTAATGAGAGACACAGAAAGGAGGCTCGTTTAGCTTTAGCTAAAAATGAGAGCTTAGCTTTGCTCTACTTAACAAATCCTGCACAAATTTCTGAACCCTGAACGTTGTTTACGGACAACATGTGGGTGTGGATTGTGGTTCATGCTGCATTGAGTTTGCATGAATTTAAACAAAAAATATCTAACAGATGTTAGCAGCTGTTTATAGCATCTACCTAAAGCTGAAATTGGAGAAAAAGTGTTCATTTGCTGTCGTCACACAGTTAGCTTGTCTGCTACAAGCTCCCTGCATGCAATCAATGCACACACTGAGTGATCATAAGTGCTAATCGGTACGCTGTTTAATTGCGGTTTGGGGTGTCAGAGTTCACTCCCCTTCTGAAAGTTCAGTAGTGGATCAGCAATCTGGTTTGGACAAGGCTTTAAACGGAAATACTTACCTGCTGAAAAGACCAACATAAATTTCCATAAAAAACATAAGGTTGAGCATAAAAAATAAGCTGGCTGATCTAGTCAACAAGCCTATTGAGACACAACATAAGTTGGTAACTTTAATATGATGCCAGACTTTTCTAAATGCATTTTCAAAAGCTGGACAGCATTTCTGATATCCTGACTGCTTTTTCGATATTTAGTGAAATGTGAACAACCAAATGGATTTGGTTTTCCACAAATCTTTTCACAAATCTGCGAGATGCCTACAGTGCACGAGATGAGCTGAGGTCTGTCCCTTGCTTCTGCCACAAGATGAATAACTATTTACACACCGGGCCAAACGAGGCCAGATTTACCAGCCCTGTCAACGGCGGATGGAGGATGTGCAGAGCATTTTCGCAGCCAGTATGAAATACGGCCTCACCGTTGCGGGCAGCGTAAAGCCAGGCACTCCAGCTTTTTTTTAATTTGGATTGGCAAGCGAACTGTCAGGGTGCTCGTATTTTATACCTCCCCCTCATATTTGAGGGTCCTGCTCCAGCACTGAGTGGCTCTCGATCATACCTGTCAGGGGCGTTTTATTGAATAACAGTGAGAGGGAAGATGGGCTGCCTCCCTGGACTGCAATGCATGATGGGAGGTAGAAGGAGTGCTGGATTGCTGGGACTCAGAAAGAAAACTTTTCTGCTTGTCATCATTATGAACGCCCATAATTACACATGTTCAGCAACCTTGCCAATACAGAGAAAGTAGGACAGATAATATCATTTCTAAGTGTCAAAACAAGATTATTATATTTATTGTATTAAGGTAATATCATTTTACTTGAGTCAATAAGACTTATATTGTTACAAAAATGTAATCTAAAATTAAGGCTGTTGTTTTTCTTTCTTTTTTTTTTACATTTTCCATTAAATCAAAAAATCCTGAAAAAGTTCCACAGTTTGCACAAAAATGTTAAGCAGCACAGCTGCTATCAACATTGAAAATAACAAGAAATACTTCTTGAGCACCAAATCAGCATATCAGAATTATTTTTGAAGGACCATGTGACACAAGACTGGATTTGAAAATTAATCTTTTCCATCGGAGGAAAAAATTATGTTTTAAATTATATTAAAATAGAAAACAGTTCTTTTAAATTCTAAAAATATTTCACTATATCACTGTTTTTATATTTAATTAAATAAATGCAGCCTTGGTGAGCATAAGAGGCTTCTTTCAAAAACACTTTTAAAAGATCGTACTGATCCAAATATTTTAAGTGATAGTGAATAAAACTTAAGATTAGAGTATGATAAAATACAATAAGACACAGGGAGAGTTTGACAAACTATTTCTTGCTTTCATTTTCAAATGCTTTATGTAGAAGTCTCGCACATCAGCAAAACCATTTGTTTAATTCTTTAAATTGCAAGGACTGGAGAAATGACGCGGACAAATTTTAATAAAACTAATCCCTTACTTTTCGTCAAAAATAAACATTGAATAACAATATAAGCGTAACTTCAAAGGTAACAATGAAAAGTTTGGTATGTCCCATTTAAAAATAAATTTATTCATTCCATCAGATTTGACCAATTCCAGAATGATTCAACTTTACATTTTTTGTTTGTGATCAACTTTTTATTTTTCCCAAACAACAAAACAACATCCACTCAAACAAACAACAGGGAGGGGGGGACAACATACACACCATCAACAATTTAAATTTGTAGTAAAAAGGATAAAACAGAATTCACATAGATTAACAATTGGACATTCCCAAAACATGTGGAGATAAGTACCTACTGATACAGTGTTACAGATATAACAGTTATAGGTCGCTTGCAGTTTCATTTTAATCCTCTTGTAAGGAGTTATGCATGCTCTATGGATGACTTTGAAATAGATAAGACGATGATTTCAACGAATGAGAACTCGGGATCCAGTTGCAAGTGAGTGAAGTTTATTCAGGAAAACACGGAGGCACGGAGACTGTTAGGCATTGACCCGATCCAACACAGCAGGAGAAATCCAACAACTGCTCGGCAGAGTATCCGTACGGTAGGTAATCCGAGGTAGGAAATAATCAGGAAACAGAAAACACTGGAGAGAACAACAGGCATGAGCAAAACAACGATTTGACAACATGCACAGCAAACGCGAGATAGATAAAGGCAGCGGAATGCACAACAGGTACGGCCGCGCTGATTAGCTCATCAGCACAGAGGTTGCCGGAGCAACGCTGACAAGCAATCAGACAGGTGACAACACGCAGACACACAGGAATGAACACACAGACCTATGAACCGTGACAGATGAGCCAAGTTTTTAGAAGTTAAGATTAGATTAGCCCACACCCTCTCCCAGTCGACCGATAAATCAGAATCTGTTAATTCACGATTCCAGATAGATTTAATAGAAAGAGACTTTGCAGTGTGATCATTAAGTTTATTATATCTTAAAGAAACAGATGGCCAACCAGAGGGTGGTGCAATCCAATCCCATATAGGATGAGAGGAAATAGTGGATGCCCAGGGAACTCCATAGGCCTTGAGAGCAGAACGTAACTGAAAAAAGACAAAATATGATGATGCTGGTAAGCAAAACTTAGTTCTTAGTTCTTGAAGTGAGCAGAGTCCCTGGTTATCATATAAGTCACCACATGTGTTTCTCCCCAATGTAGACCAAGAGGGCTGGACAAATGGCCGATTTCAACATAAAAAAAATAAATAAATAAGTTGTGCCATAAGGGTGCGTTGTTACAAAATTTGAAAGGTCCTCCCATCAGACGTTCCACCCTTTTTAGAAAAAACCGTAAAGTCCTTAGATGTAGTATTCTGGATTCTCCAAAGATCGATTATATTAAGGTAATATCATTCTACTTGAGTCAATAAGACTTATATTGTTACAAAAATGTAATCTAAAATTAAGGCTGTTTTTTTTTTTTTTCTTTTTTTACATTTTCCATTAAATCAAAGAATCCTGAAAAAGTATCACAGTTTGCACAAAAATGTTAAGCAGCACAGCTGCTATCAACAGTAATAATAACAATAAATACTTCTTGAGCACCAAATCAGCATATCATTATTTAATTATTATTATTTTTTTTAAGTTTTAATTATTCAAAACTGTGAGTGACAGTTAACGGGTTAAATTCAGTGATATTATTGATATTATGAATTATTGATGTCTGTTGAAGGGCATAGAAAAACAAAAACAAAAACAAGGAACGACAAACAACTGTGTATAAAAACCAAAGCAGACCACACATTACAGAGAGTGTATATCTGCATAAACAACAGAAACAAATGTTGATGCGCGACCAGTCCACTTCAACGCAAGACATGTCCCCAAAAGGCCCACTGAGCCAAAAGTGTAGTGATTGAATCTGCTCTCCATCAGCCCAAAGAATAATAATAATAATAATAATAAATAAAAAAAAAAAAAATCATTATTATTTACCAATCAGCGGATGAACGTACAGGGCAGGGGCAAGATTCCAAAAAGAAATTAATAAGTGTCCATGGCCACCTTGTTATTGTCCTCTTCAGGGCAGTTAGGATCCCACTGCTTTGTAGCGCTGCAGAATATGTCTTCAGTGACAGTGAAGCAACAAAATCTTCTGCCTTTTGAGGAGAGTCGAACATCATCTGCTCACCTTTGTGCCGTAGTTTAATTACCGCCGGATAGGTGAAGAAGGGCTGGAGACCAAATGCTGTCATCTTCTTCAAGACTGGATTAAAGCTCTTTCTTTTGGTAGTTGTGGCTGGACTAAAGTCGGGAAAAAATAGTAGCGTGACATTGTCCTGCGTATATTTCACCGGATATGCCTGCCGATCTGTCCCTTCAGGACCGCCGATCTGTTATGCCATCTTAGTACACGGAAGATGAGAGAACACAGCCAATCTGAGTTTTTCCTTCTGTCATACACGTGATCGGCCCGGTCAATCTCAATGTCACGGCCTTTCAGGGAAGGGATCCACTTGGAAAGATTAGATCTGAAGAAGCCAGCTGCATCGGAGCCCTCTGCCCCCTCCAGCAACCCCACCAGTTGCACGTTATTTCTCCTGATCCTATCTTCAATGTTGCTCCAGCTGATTTCTTAAGTTTGTGACTGTCCTCCCATCCTCACGTGCAGCTGCTTGAATGGAATCGACCCGGTCACGTGTCTGTTTCGCCGCGATGACTATAGCTTTTCAACTTCTGCTTTCAGCTCTTTTACAGAATCGTTGGTCGTTTGTATATCCAAATGTAGATTAGGGAGTGCTGGGGTCAGTACAGAGTCTTTCACTTCTCTTACAGTCGAAGCCACTACCGAATTGAAGTACTTTGTTACTCTTTAAGCGCTAGCTTGATACCGTTAGCTATAGCAGCATCGAGATCCTCTCTAGAGATGGTGGAATCTTTGAATTTTTTCTTTATTGGTGATTATTCACTCTCTTTTTCGGCCGTCATTGACTGCTGGGGTTCTCATAGTGAGCTAAATTAAGGGAGGTTCAAAATTACTTTTGATTCAACATCAATAAAAGTAGCAACCGAAGTCCTTGCAAACCTTTGCCAAAAATGCTGTATGATATGAAGGACACAAACTGAAGAAAAGTTAATTTAATGGTGAAATTATTGTCATTATATTCATAACAGTAATGCCTGAAGAAGAAACAAAAAATTGAAAGTACTCAGAGAATGACTAAGGCCATGAATTTTCTATAATCCTACTCCTAAACCTACCCCTTACAGGAAACTTTGTGCATTTTTACTTTCTCAAAAAAACTCATTGTGTATGATTTATAAACCTTTTGAAATATGGGGACATGGGGCAATATCCTCATAAGTCACCTTCTCCTTGTAATACCTATGTCATACACATGTCATACAAATTTGTGTACTCATGTGTCACAAAAAACCCACACACACGCGCACACACACACACACACACACACACACACACACACACACACACACACACACACACACACACACACACACACACACACACACACACACACACACACACACACACACACACATGTTGGTTTTACTATACTTGTGAGGACTTTCATAGACTTCTATTGTTTTCATACTGACCTAACAATATTTTCTATTGCCCTACACCAACCCTACCCCTAAACCTACCCCTTACAGAAACCTTTTTGCATTTTTACATTTTGAGATAAACTTCATTCAGAATTTTTAATAATTTATTTCCCTTGTGAGGACCGGCCAAATGTCCTCACAAGTCAAAAATGTCAAGTTTTACTATCCTTGTGGGGACATCTGGTCCTCACAAGTATAGCAAAACATGCCCACACACACACACACACACACACACACACATGTTCGTTTTTGTGAAAAGTGGGGACATCCCATAGGCGTAATGGTTTTTATACTGTACTTACTGTATGTGCTATTGCCCTACACCAACCCTACACCTAAACCTACCCCTTACAGGAGACTGTGCATTTCAACTTTCCCCCCAAAAAACCTCATTCTGAGTGATTTATAAGCGTTTTGAAAAGTGGGGACATGGGTCAATGTCCTGAGATGTCACCTTCACCTTGTAATACCTGTGTCATACCTTTGTTATTATACAAATCTATGTCCTGACTTTTCACAAAAACGCGCACACACACACACACACACACACACACACACACACACACACACACACACACACACACACACACACACACACACACACACACACACACACACACAGACACACACACACACACACAGACACAGGCCTTCTTCACTCTTTTCGCTCTCAAACTTTAGGCAGAAATTGTTTTGAGCAAAAAACTATAGACCATTTTTAAATTTAAACATCATGAATGTAAGGCTGTAACAAAACAATTATGATGCTTTCTAATATAAGAATTTGGTTAGAATAAATAAATTAATAACTAAATGAATACATAAATATATACATAAATAAAAGTTTTTTTTTTTCTCAATGAGAATGCAAACACGTAATGCAGTGCAGCATGTCAAGAAAATAAAATGAAGTGAGAGAAATTCAGATAATTCAATACAAAAATATATATATATTGAGTGAATATAGTATTTACTCAATATTTAGTAACAGTGTAGCCTATATTACAATTCTTATTCATATTGCTATCCCTAATTTTTGTGTATACCTATGTTGTCATTGCAACACTCTAATGTTCAACTTGATTGGAATCAACAGCAATTCAAGTCTCAGACTATTTGTGTGATGCACAGAGTTGCTTCCAAATCAAATCTATCTAATCACATGTTTCATTTCAGTTAGGATGTTGCCTTAGAAGGCAGTAGACAGCAAGCTGGCTCAATATAGGTTTTGGAACAAAGCCGATATGCACATTCAATATAAGAAAACAGATGGTTTGTTGACAGCATCTGAGCACCTTAGGTCTCTTTTTTCACCTCTGGGTATAAATCAATCCTTTTTTTTAGCCCTATACCTTGTTCCTTCTTCATACATCAACAGAAAATGTCTGTTAACCATCTCTCCTGCTGCAAATGTACTGTTCAAGATGTCATGCATTGCACCAACTGCATTAAACAAGACCTTAAATGGATATTTAAGTATGTTGTGGTCACTAAATGTCCCATGCTCATGCAATCATAGAAATGGTTTTCTATATTATTAGGACAATAATGATTCTGCATCTTTACTGAATTCGTGCAGGAAGAGGGGAAGGTAATTATTTGTAATAGTTGAAGTGTAAAAAATAGTATCAACAGCACAGAGCAATTATAGATTCAGCATGTGGCGGATATTTAGCACTCAGGCATATTTGTTAAGTGCAGATGTTTTATTAGAGATCCCAGGAGGAATCAAACAAGTGAGTTTCACATTATAGACCCCTCTGTCTTTCTTTCTCAGTAGACAAAACCTGAACTACAAGACCAAACAACAGATGGGAAGAGAGTCATTACTTTTTCATACTGTGGCTAGTAAAACAAGGAGACGCCATTACTGCCCAAGTGAGATTAATGGCTGACATGGGCCTCAGCGACCAAAGCAAGGAAAGAGCTGAGAGAGAGAGACAGAAAGAAAGGACAGACAGAGAGTGTGTGTGAGAGAAGGACTCATAGGAGAGAAAGGGTGAAGGGCATGGTGCCAAAGCTCATTGACTTCTTTTCCCACCTTCTGAGACTCTTTGCGTAGGTCAGATGAGTCACTTTAGAGATCTGATACTCTTGAGCTGTCGTCCTCTCCTGATTTAGCCCTGGTCTTGGCCAGGAACGCGCCTACAGAGCTATAATAAGACTTAGCACAGCCGTAAGAGTGTGTCCTGGTGCTCAACGTAAGACAATGTCCCATTAGAACATGGTGAAGGTGATTTAGCTGATATTAATCAGTTTCAATGTTCAAATAGCACCCTCAGATTGCTGCCTAAAATAAAAGAGACTAGATCCAATGTGGTGGGTGGAAACCAGAGTTCAGGATAGCAAAATTCAGGATTAACTTCCTTATAATTCAATACCCCACAGCTGAATTGAAATGATAAGTGATAAGTGGAATTTACTGAATTAAAATTAAATTTCAGGTCAATTCAGTGTTCTTCAACTCTGATCCATAAAATAAAAGTTTAATAATAATAATAATAATAATAATAATTAAAAACATTAAATTGACCAAAATGGCATTAAATATTGGACTCATTTGAATACATTTTAATTGGATGAACTGCATATAATTCATGGACAACAGTGAGGGGGAAAAACAATGCTAAAATGTAAAAAAAAACAAAACAATAAAAAACAATAACTACACTACAAAAATCACTTAGAAATTGCCAATGTTACTAATAATTACAAAGACTTTTGCCTCAATAAACTCCTAATTAGCTGCTTATTAAAACTTAGTAAGGATTAGGGATGTAGAATATGTCATACAGAATGTGTGCATTATAAGCAACTTTTCAATAGTGAGAATAGGTCCCTATACTAAAGTGTTACCATGTACTTGTTAGTAAATATATATATATATATAACCATAAATCATAAAACTATTCGTAGATCTAATAACCACTAGTAGAACACCTTGTAGAGACTGTTTGTGCCCTAAATTTCAATGCGGTTCAGGCTTGTTTCTTTGCATTACTAAATAGCTGTGCTCCTTTGCCCTTGTGTGATGAGCATCTAGAGAGGGTGCGAGCAGTAGGGAAAGCACTTAGCCACATGCTCTGCCCGCAGTGCACTCTTAAACAGGTTCCTTATTTATGCAGGTTATAAAAAGTGCATTAAATAAAAGCGGGGAGTTGCCCATGCCTGGGTTTTGTCATGCCGCTGTGATGCACTGCTGTCCATAACTCACTATGATGGACGGCCGACAAAGAGGCGACATGGTCCTCTCAAAAAACAGCAGTTCATTAACCTGCTCTATTCGTATTCAATTCTTTTAAGGTTTAATGCGTTCGGTAGAGTCAGCTTGTTTACGCATATTGCACACATCTCAAAGAAATGGTGCAGTCCCTCTACACAAAGACGTCTGGATTGATGATGCATTTATCTATTTTACATGGATCATGAGGGATGCAGTGCAACAAATTCAGATGATTCTAGGGATGGAGGATGACTAAAATCATATATCAGGTTATGAGAAAATTTATATCATGCTAACACAATATACATCACAACTTGGTCATTTCTAGCTGGAAATTCAACAAATAATTGGTTTCTATAAAAAATGTTTTTATAATAAAATAATAAACAATTAATAATTAAAAAAAATACACAACTTCTATATTATTTTACATAAAAGAGAGTTAATCACTTAACTGGAAATGAATAATTTTAATCGCTCATGCACTCATTTATGCATAACTAATGTTTTCACCCTAAAGAGGTTATTGTCATTAATTTTAGCATATCAGCAAAAAAAACAGGTGGCTTTTGGGTCTCTTTGGTAGCGACATTCCAAACACTTTTATGAAGAGTTTTTTGGAGTACAACAGCTGTGGTCACTGAACTGTCACTGTGGAGAGAAAAAAATATATTCTGCTCTACAAAATGTTACTTTTTGTGTCTAAAAGAAAGAAAATAAAAGGTTCAGAAAAACATGAGGTAAATAATGACAGCATCTTCATTAGTGGGTGAATTTGTGTGGACAAAGAATCAAATGGCTCTGTCATCCAATGAAGTACTCCATTTTCACTCTACATATTGATTATGACAGACGGTGTTATTTTTTTGGGTGTTATTATAGCACATTTAGGTTGGAGGGGTGTATATAGATGGACGCAGCTCTACGCAATCTATGAAATCTGTCAACTTAAATCTGCAGGCTGCATGGCTAAAAACTAATAAACCCTTAGGTTTATAAAAAAATAAAAATAAAAACCCTTTTCTTTCTACAAATGAATGATCTCAATAATTACATTAAATATTTGAATCCACTTAAAGCCCTAAATAACCAAAAAGATCAAAACAGTTGCTTCTCACATCTGGTAGTGATCATTACTGTTCAAATCTCTCTGCAAAATAATGTGTTTCTAATTAGAAGAGGAAAAAAATAAAGGCCCAGGCCATAATCAGTTATATTTATGAGGTCTGTCACTCACGCTAGCCACCTAACCATGGACCTCCATGTTGCTAACCTCAGGGTCAGCAGAAGTTGTAAAGTTTTGAAACCCCTCTCCATCATCATACTCCCATACCGCTGTCTCTCACATGACAGAGTAACGCTCGGCCCCATCCATAACCATCTACCAGGCTGTACGGTACATGGCTGTCAACCCGAGGCACGCGGTGATTAGTGACTGACCATGTGGTGACATTATGGCCAGAGGCCTCAGTCTGAAAGGACATCATCTGACAATTTAAAAGGAAAAGATAATGAACAGAACTGGCACTGGTGGTCCGAATAAGGCGTCAGGAAAGGTTAACAGCCTGCCCAGCCAGACTGGGCAAGGTTTTCGCAGCTTTTGCGTTCGAAGGGATGGAAATGTCAAGGGACAGGGGGGAGAAGGGTCCTGGTGTCCCGCAGATCGGTGTGGCGTTCGCACGGTTCCACTAAAAGATGCTCATTAACCCTGACGACTGGGCCGGCGTGACATTTCACAGTGCGCCTGTTAATTTTATTTGCCACACTTGCGATTTATGGCGCATGATTAAATGCAAACAGTGCTGATGACACAGTAGAAGAGAGTAAATTGCGATTCACTTTTTAATAAAGGAATCCAAATCATAAGAGCCATCTGCTGCGATCCAATGTCTCTGTGTGGAGAGAGAAATGTGTCAGTGTATTAGCATTCAACTGAAGAACTTTAAAAGACACAGATAAGATGCTTATCCCCGATTCAAACTTTCTGAACGGCAGTATTTGGGTTTCAGAGGCTGTTTATTTATTTAATTTGCTTGTATATTCATCTTCAGGCTGGAGAGCCGTGGATTGATCTTCCGAGCTGATTTTATACACATGCTTCATGTTCCTTCGGGCCCTCCAAACCGCATGCTCCTGCATATTGATTGCGGGATGCCTTTTGGGGACAAGTGTCGTTGTGTGAATTCCAGCGGGCTCTTGGGAGGCTGTGAAAACACGGCGTGGATAATCCATACGCTTGCCCTGAATGATTTATTAACAATCATTTTTTGTTGGAACCAATTTGTTTCATTAGGCACCTTTGTTTGTTTATTGAGCAGCAGGGACAAAGTTAAAAATTAATAGGCAAATAATTGCCTACAAAGCACACCTTCATAGAGCCTTCCCGGTGAAATATTGCTTGGCGGAGCGATCCAGAATGACCCCCAGTGCATTGAGAAGTGTAACCATCAGCCTCAGCCTTTATTAAAAAGCCTTCACGGGGGTTAATGGGATATCATGTATTATGTGTGACACTGGTGTTTCTTTACTACTGCTTGCTGTCTGATTTGCAACGAAGATATGAGAAGTTAATAATGTATGTAAACAGAATTTTGTATGACATTTCGGGAGGATTTCTCACCTTCAAAGCAACTTTATGTGCTGGGATTCTTATTGCTATTTTCTCTACTCACTTCCAAAAAGCTTCTTTTTTTTTTTCTTTTTTTTTTTTACTGAGAAGTGTCTTCTATTAAAACAAAACAAAAAAAAAACAAACAAACAAAAAAAAAAACAATGAAAATACAAAATCAATCAATAAAAAGAAAAGCAAGCAATAAATCTAGCAAATAAACAACAATTTTCTTGTTTGTAATACTGTAATATAATAGACAAATAATAATAATAATAATATTGTTATATTATTCTAGTGCTGTCAAACGATTAATCACGATATATATGCATATGCATGTACCTGTATATATTTAAGAAAATTAAGTTATGTTTATATATTAAATATATTTATATACGATATAAATTATATGAATATATGTAAATGCATGTAATTATTTTCAAAATATATGCTCTGTGTGTATTTATATATATATATATATATATATATATACACACACACATAATACATATACACAATACGGACATATATTATGTAAAAAAAAAAAAAAAAAACTTTTTGGGATGCAATTAATCGCGATAAATCATTTGACAGCACTATTTTTTAAATTTTTTTTTTTTTTTTATTTCTATTATTTTTTCTTAATTTATTATTATTATTTACAAGAAGTACTTAAAGTAGAGTATTACAGCACATTATTTTTCATTATTAATTGTGAATAATAATAATAATAATAATAATATTACAAAAAATTGCCTGAATAAATAGGGTGACATTCATGAGAAGATACAGTACCTAAAGGAAGTAAGAATTTCCCCACTTCACTTCGTTGAGTCACACAGCCCCCTATTACAGACAGTTTTTAGAGAAGAGGGATGAAAGAAGAGATTATACCAGCCCTTGCAGACCTCTTTCCTCACCAGCGTCTTTAAAAGATATTCAAATAAATTCTTTTAAAGTGCGGATGACCTTTAAGGATTTTAGAGCAGCTCAGCCACTCAGAGGTCTCCCTTGAGTTGCCTCGAGCATTTTGTATTAGATATCCTTGGCTAAATTCCCAGTTATGAACTCCTGTACTGGAATGGGAAGAGAGATGGAGAAAGTATCTTTGAATTGTTGTGTGATGATGATTCCTTTATATTGTCCATATCACAAAGTGGGTATTTTTTTACCAAGACAAATACAGATGTACAGTTGGGTGCAAAAGTCTGAAAACATGTATGGAAATATATTTTTTTGGTGTGTGTTTTTTTTTTTAAACCTGGAAATAAGCAGGTTTTAAATATATTTTTATTAACAAATACTTATGTCCATATCTAACTTAATATTAGGTTATATAGTGGGGGTCCACATTTGTTTAACTTGGAAAATGCAAGCAGACTCAACCCAGTTTGCAACTCAGTCATGCAAATGCTCCACTGAAAGGGCAGTGCAATTCATACACAAATGCAAGAACCTACACTGGCTGAGAGAACAGGTGGTGAATGGTGCATTATACAGGTACAGTATATGTATAACCTTTGGAAATGAATAACATTTATATTGTTTGTGGTGGTCCACCATCTTGAGTAGCTCAGCCCCATCCACCTTCAGTACTGCCAGGATGGCCTTTTCTTCCCTGTCCTCAGAGAAAATCATCTTTGCTTCCTGACATTCACAGGAACTGACAAAGAATTAGATTAAAGTCATGCTCAGCTGATCTCTTCCCAACACTCCTCCTAATAGCTGTCATCAGCTCTGGCCACAGAATTAAGCGTGCAGGACAGGGTTTACTATTGCACCCCACCTGCGGACTCTGAAAAGCAACAACAGACGCTATGTCTCTCAAATACTCTTCAGCAGGAACATGCTTACACAAAAACCTAATGTGCATCAGGAAGCACATAACTACAAAGCAATGTACTGCAGAAGTGATTAGGGTTTGCATCAATGATTTAAAGCACCGGCTAGTTCTGTCAATTCTAAAACTTGGATGATGTAATACAATAATAAAAATTGCATTGCTTTTTCAAATGACTTCAAATATAATATATAATTTCCACTTTTTTTCTTTATTCAATATCTCATTAAAATAAGCACATACAAAATAATAAAGCAGTGGTTCTCAATTGGTTTTCTTTAGTAGCACCCAGACTAGTTTTACCCACATCAATGGCTTGTAATCAACATCAAATTATTATTTTTTTCTCTCCTGTTTCATTCTAGTTCATTCACAGTCTCTGCAGGTTTCACATGACAAGGTTTTTTTTTTTTTTTTAAGAAAAATGTCAGACAAAATGCTTTGCAATGTCACAGTTAATTCTAGTCAACATTAGAATAATATCCAATCATTTTTTACCAATTGTGAGCACAATTTACGGAGAAAAAAAAAACACACTGTGGATATATTTCCAATTTATTCCTATGGTATGCCTTGCTAAATAAATAAATACTTACAACACAGAAGGGTGATTTACTAGGCTTACACGTAGAATAAACACTGGGAAAATTACCATATTTTCTCGTAACCATTTAGTATTATTAAAAGAATAAATGCCACACAGCTCGGCATACAGCCTTTGACATAAACAACAAAAGAGTAAGTGGCCTTTCCTAATTATTTATTTTTAAATGCTAATTATCCACGTTAATATGATCAGTTGTGCTTTATGTTTTGCAATTAGCAATGTATTTTCACCGCTGTCCATAATTCTACCAGAATAGACCTGCAAAGCGCCTGCTGAAAACCACATTATTACGTTTTATAGCAGCAACAGCTTTATCCAGGTGTCTGTGTTTCCAAAAAAAAAATTGATAAAAAGACAACCTTCTATCCGAGAAAGCCCTTCTATCAATCTAAAACATCAATTTCCTCCAGATGAGGATGTGATACATAGTCTTTTTATTACTAAAGTTTCATGCCTCAGTGCAGCAAATGATTCATAGACCTCATGCGGTGGAGAGCACTTTCCCGCTGCACAGACAGGTGATGGGATGGCCCATCATTTCCCAGTTTTGCAAAGCTAAGTGGAAAGAATTGATTGGCCGACGGTGGGCGAGAGTGTTCAAATGAGGGAGGCTTTCTTCACAAAACCTACTTAGTGCTGGCCGCCTGTTACATCACAGGACCATTACTCAAATATACGGCTATACGGGTGGGCATATACGCCAATGGCGGCTGCCTTTTTAGTGCCAGTTGAATCTCATCATCGAGGGAAGCTGTTATCTATCTATTAAAGTCCAGAATGCACCTGGCTCCCCCGTTTGGGCCAGATACACTCTACATCATCCTTAGCACTGCGGCTCTGGCTCCTGAAGGAGGAATAACAAACCAATCATCTAAAGTGATGACTGGCTTTTACTATGGAAACGGAGTCATTTCCAGACAATCAAATAACACTGTGTTTTCAGTTGTCTGTCTGTCATCCTTAAACTCCGATTATTTTGATGTTTCTAAATGCAATCGCTGTGTTTGGTTCACTATATTAATATATTACCCACTTAACATTTGTGTTTCCCCTCTTAACTCCCACAGTTGTTCGTTCTTGTCACATAAAAGGCAATATCTTCTGTCAGTAAAGAACCTATATGACTTTCAGTGCATTCAGGTTAATTTACCAAGGGTTACAAACTGTTGCTCATTCATATGTCTTCCTTTTATCCAGTGTAACAACTTCTGCACCAACCCCTTGAATCAAGTATAAACGGTATAAACATAAACCATGTCAGTACATTCGAAATCTAATTGAAATTCTCCATCATATTAGCTCCCTCATTTCAAATTCATTCAGAATTTAAAAAGGCATTTTCAATTCAATTGTGAATTGTTCACAACTCTGTCGGGAAGGTTGCTTTCTACCACAGGCTCAGTGCGGGGTGTGGCTTGAATCGTGGATATTAATCATTATGCGTCATTCAAATAAGATGTTTCCTTTGCACTGCAGTAAACCATATACAACGTTTTCATATTGTGATGACTGGGATGAATTTATTTTTAAAAGTGAGACAGAAAGTTGTAATGCTTGCTATATTCATCTCTCTAACCTTTATATACTATAAAAATGTAAACTAATGTTCTTATTTTTGGTGGGTGAAAAACGTTTTCAAAGAAAATTGAGTAATTTTTTAAAGCTGTGAAATTAATGAACTATACCTTATGAATTGCATAAATTTAAGTTTACAAGAAGAATACTGATGAGTAATGAGTACTAATTGTAGTTATTGACACAGATCAGTATAATTAGGGCTGGACAATAATTCAATATCAATATGTATCACAATTTTTTTTTTTTTAAATAACGGTGATATGATTTTTAATGGGACCAAGTCATTGTTTAGCAAGTCACAAGTAAGTCTCGAGTCTTTGCATTCAAGTCTCAAGTCAAGACAGACAAGTCCCAAGTCAAGTCCCGAGGCAAAATAGGCAAGTCCAAGTCGAGTTGCAAGTCCTTAACTTTTAGCTTCAAGTCTTAAACAAGTCATTAGTGCTCTTTTCCCAAATTAGTGTCTCAGTATTAATTACCACATCAAATGTATCGTAATTTATATCAGTCAGGTAGAATATGTTTTTACATAGTTTAATTTCATGTGAGATGGGTGCCCTTAGTAAAACTACTCAAGTTCAATTTAGGGATTGTGCCAAAGGACAAGGAGTGAAAAAAACAAACAAACAAAAAAACACTATTTTATTAGTAACAGAATAGCAAAGACAACAGCATTTCATAACAGCTGCAATACTTTGCATGTGTGCATAAGAAGAATATATGCTTCTAGGTGTTATATCTAAACCAATGAGCCATTATTTGGAACCTCAATGAAACAGATTTAAAAACATGTGAGCAGAAACACAGAAAGAACTGTTTCGAAAGAACTATAAGAAACTAGAATCCTGAAATCCTTTACAAGTGAGATGAAACATGCAATATGGATGCAGACAAACTCATGAAGACAGTCATTCAAAAAAGTTGTGCTACCATCCTTTATAACTATAGTAACAAAGACAAAATGTTGTACGTTAAATGTTATGTTTATAATATGCATAGTTGATCGCTAAATTTAGGGTCTATGTGCGCTATACAGACTGATTTACAACAACGTGAATTCAATTATTTATCCCAAAAGAAATAAAAGTGAAAGGAGTGCCTGGTGAAGAGGGAGAAAAATTGAGTATACACTGTAAAAAGTGATAAGTTGACTTAACTTAAAAAAAATTGAGGAAACCCGTTGCCTTAAAGTTATTAAGTAATAATAACTAAAAAAAAAAATAAGTTAAGTGAACTGTTAAGTTCACCTGATTCCACTCATCAGCTCATTAGTAGCAACTCCAAGACCAGAAATGGGTGTGTGAGACAAAAGAGACATGCAAAATGTGCAGTGTTGAGGAGGCTACAGGAACGTGTTTGGGAACCCCTGATTTATATGAATGTATCTCCGAAGGAAACCAACCGTCTTCAGAATAGTTTTGATGGCATTTTCATTTTATCTGATAAAGTAGCGTTCATGAGCGGAGCTGCTTAGATCACAGCCATTACCAGGGAAACCACTAGTTCTACTGCTCTCAAAGCGCCTCCTACTGGCAGAGATTCAGATTGCATTTTCAATAATAATCCCGTCTCCAGCAACATTTTTTTGTCGTTGCTCAATATTTTATTTTATTTTTTTTTTTTCTGCAGCAACTCGCTTGGAGTCAGTATTATTATTATTATTATTATTAATCCTGAGAATTAATGATAAAATTCTATCATTCATTCTATTAATGATATAAATTAATACTTTTATTTAGCAAGGATGCTTTAAATTGATCAAACGTGATGATAAAGACATTTATAATGTTACAAAGATTTCTATTTAAGATAGATGCTGTTCTTCTTAATTTTCTATTCATCAAAGAAACCTGAAAAAAATTCTACTCCGCTGTTTTCGACATAAGAATAAATGTTTTTCTGAGCAGAAAATCAGAATATTAGAATGATTTCTGAAGGATCGTGTGACCGAAGTAATGGTGCTAAAAATTCAGCTTGGAAATCACAGGAATAACTTGCATTTTGAAATATTTTCAAATAGAAAACAGTTATTTTGAATGGTAAAAATATTTCAAAATGTTACTGTTTTTGCTGTATTTTTGATCAAATAAATGCAGACTTGGTGAGCAGAAGTATGTTAGCCTATAGTTTGAAGTTAAAGCTATTAATATTAATAAGGTGAGTCTGAGATGTTTATTTGAGATGTTGAATTGTGATTTCACATTTCTTGTTTGTATAAAAGGTGAACATTAATTTATCTGTGCTGTTTTTCAATTTTGGCCATATCGTCCTTCCCTAAGTATAATGTCTCTATTCTCAAAAATTTGGGGTTAAATGTAACTAAATGAAAATAAAAAGCACTATATAAATGCAACAAATTATTATTATGATTATAGGCTATATTTAAAACAAATAATTTGTTAGTCAAATGCTATTTTGTGAAAAAAAACTAAAGTTATCGTCCAAAATGTTTGCATGTTAAAACTAAATACAACCTCACATAGTGTCAATCACGTTTACACAATGCCTCCGAAAAATTCCTCTGTCATAAAAAAAAAAATAAAAAAATCGGATCAGGTTTGATTTTCTGCGTTTTCACATCCGTAGGAAGCATTTTGATAGCAAAGGATGATGAATACGAAAAAAATGAAAAAAAAAACCGCATACAAAAATTTCGGACTCACACAATCACTTAAGTAATATTCACAGATTTGATTGAGGTACACTCTTAAAAAATGCTGGGTTAAATACAAATCGGCGCCGGGTAAAATATGGACGAACCCAGCGATTGGGTTGTTTTGACCCAGCATTTTTTAGAGTGTAGCATAATTACTTATTCTTGTGGTATTTACTGTACAAAGCCAGTGAATTATTTAGAATGCAGTAACAACACATCTAATTTAACATTTATCAACCACAACAAATCATCCAAGTCACACTTCCACATTATTTGTACTTTGGAGCAACCAGAGGTTGATTCGCTCAATTGGGTCACATATACTCGGGATTGAACCGGTCTCTTTGCCAGTAAGTGGTTTGTGATCCAAGAGAAAACGTCTCTCCACACACACACACACACACACACACACACACACACACACACACACACACACACACACCCACCGACGTAAACACCTCTATCACTAACCCAGCTTTCTTCATCCTGACGCCACAGAAACGAAGTAGTGGCAAACGTGCCAAGACAGGTAAAACGTGTCACTCCCTACGATTGTGTCTGTCTCTCCCACCTGCTCCTTCTTTCATATGGCTTTATCCGAAATGGGGTTCAGCCTCTCGCAGCGGGAATCAAAACAACGTCTCAGTTCAGTGACCAAAGTAATAGAGGAACAACTTAAGTTACAGTCTACTACTACGAGCTGTTTATTTGTTTCATGCTATATCAGATGAAGCAAAGCAAAGGAACTTGGGAAGCAATCTTCATTTCAATGATGTGGATTTTCTTAAACTGCTTTCAACACATGCCGATATTTCTTCTGCAGGATTTCATATAAAAATATATGAATATAGACACCACTTCACTGTATAAATTTTATAGCAAATATTACAAGCACGATCCTTAAAGTGCCTACAGAGCTATATCATTGATATGTGTTGCCTCGTCACTGTTTTTAAAGGAGGAAATAATCATGCTTTGCTCTGTTTAGGAAGCTAATATTATATTTATCTTTTGTAACTTCTGTCATAGTTACTTTTACTTTTGCTTGAAACTACATGCAACAACTTACTGGTGTGGTGTGCATATAAATCTTGGCTAAATAATCTAAGGTTTGAACCCAGCAATGGGTAAACCATGAAGTATCACCATTTTGCAATATAGTAAGGGACTTAAAGGATATCACCCAAAAATTAACATTTGACAACATTAGGATGTGATTTTCATTTAAAAAAATAATGTCTGTTGCTTGTCTGACATGCATAGCATATAGTTGAAATCAAAATCTTATTGTTATTTCGTGACATCTTTAACTCAAGGCTGAATGAAGCCAGGACATTATCACATATGATTATAACTTATGAATGAAGTATCTGTTAAATGACTATGTCCTTGTTTCCCTTAGGTACTAACTGGAGTTAATGAAGCTGAATGTTGTACACAGAGAGCATGGTCTGTCTCTGCTTATTTAAATCACCAATTGACCATGCTTAGAAAGCCATGCTTTGACCAGTTTTTTTATTTTTTTATTTATTTATTTATTTTTTTACAATTTGATTAATGAAGCAAACAAAGCACAGACACAGAATGCCTAATTACCTCTACTAAAAATATACCAAAGGTCTGAAGCTCCACAGAAAAATCACTTTACACCATGAAAAATCAAACACTTGCAATGATAAACAAACCATGTTGTCTGACAGCTGTTCTTGTGCGTCAATAACCTTGCTGAAAATATCCTACGATGTGAGTGAGAAATATGATTTTTTTAAATTTTATTTAGCAAGATGCATTAATTATATTCTTGTAAATCAGCTTGCAAGTTACGTAAGTTATAATATATATATATATATATATATATATATATATATATATATATATATATATATATATATATATATATATATTTACAAAAGTTTTATTCTTGCAGAGACCTATTTTCTTTCCTAAAGCATAACCAGATGTTAACTGACTGAAGAGGCCATCACTGACTACTATGTTCTGTATATTAATGATACTTGTGCACCATTATAGTGTTTTAAATAGTTTTGAGTACACTGTAAAAAGTAATAAGTTGACTTAACTTAAAAAAAAATTGAGGAAACCCGTTGCCTTAAATTTTTTAAGTAAATGATCATTTAAAAAATAAGTTAATTGAATTGTCAAGTTCACTTAACTTTTTAAAAAAAAATATTATGTACTTAATAATTTTAAGGCAACGGGTTTCCTCAATTTTTTTAAGTTAAGTCAACTTTCACTTTTTACAGTGTAGTTGAAGTTTGAATAATGAACAACTGAAGTAGGATCAATCCTCTCCATTCAAAACTCAGACTGTATGATATTACTAGAAGGTACTTTAACATTAATTGGAACATGATTAATAATGTATCATAATTGTATCCATACACAACAAACAAAGGATAAATTGCAGCTGGCTGAAAGAGTTGAAGAAGAGTAAAACAAATCACTAAGTGTAAATGGAGTGAAAAAAAACAATAATAATAATAATAATAATAATAATAATAATAATAATAATATAATAATAATAATATTATATATATATATATATATATATATATATATATATATATATATATATATATATATATATATATATATATATATATATATATATATATATATATATATATATATAAATAAATCTCACCACACAGAAATAAAATGAAGTATGGCAAGGTGGCCCAGATCCAATCTACATGTAAATAAGCATCCTCAGCATCAGGTGTTGCTACAGATCGTCATTTTGCTTTTTCAGCATCTATTTTATCCACTTTCTTCACATTTTGTACTTGCTGGTACATTCATACAATCATCTTCCTTCATTTTCTCTCTCCGCTGGTCACCTTGAATAGTTGAAACATTATGAAAAAAAAAAAAAAAACTAGTGAGAACAAATGAAACAGAACAGGGGGACTGAGTTTAATTGAATTGAGCTACAGTAAATGTGTTCATTGGCTCACTAGACAGCTCATAGGACTTAACAGTTCCTACTCTCCACAATACAGAGAATGAAAAATTGAAGACAAACACAGCTCATAAGTGTAGACTAATGATACAATGCACAGGATTCTAGTGTTCTGATATGGTCAACAGGCTTTTTGCCAAGCTTAACCTGAAATACTTCTCTAATTGATCACCTCTTTTGGGGGTTCGGGGCAGTTGTTAAAGGGATAGTTCAACCAAAAATGAAAATTTGCTGTTAATGGATTACAGGTAATGGCATTATAAATAATGTTCAGTTTCTTGCACAGTTTCTTATAAAATAAGTATAAATGAACTAATTGTGAATCACTAAAGGAGATATGAAATGAACTACGCTCTTTCAGTGTTTTCATAAGCCTGACCCTGAAGCTGCTGCTGCTTCAGGTGACACTGCAAACAGATGACAGGAACATTAACATTAACAGCCAGATAAGACTGATGCTATCCTACGCGGTACAAAAAATGCGGCCGTGGTTATCGTAGCGTTATCAAAGTAGCGTATACGTTATCATTAACCTACAGTACCTGTAACAGCAGGGGATTGTTAGCATATAAGAACAATGAGTGATTTCAAAAAACAAAGTTAATATTAAGTGACTTGTCTGACTATAACAGTAGGCTACTATTGCCTGATTTTGCTCTATTTCGTCAACAAAAATTGTTTCGAACAAACTCACAACTGAGCCACTGCACATCTCCATTCAAACAGCGTTGTTCGTTTATGAATGAATCTGCATTTTTAAAACGAATCTAGTGAGTCAATGATTAAATTACCCATTCATAAAGACAGTCACACTTGCTTTGTTCCTGAATGAATCAGCCATTCAAACGAATCAATTGAATGAATGATTCAGGGATAAAATCAGTAACTTGCCGCCACCTAATGACAGTTCGAGTTTCATTTTTAAAGTATCATTTCAGTTATTTTAAATCATTGAATATTTCTATATTCAAAATTTTATATTTGAAACATTAATCTCAACATGAATTTATGAATTACTTGCACTCATGCCACCACTGAGCACCATTAAATGTCTGTAAATATACCTACAAGCCACTTTTGTGTTCTTCTGTGCCACCTCTGTAGTGCTAATGAATTTTGTTAATAATGATTTTATTTGATCGATAACTTATTCAATTGTTTTAATTAGAAATTTTGAAAAAAAAAAAAAAAACACATAAAATTACACTTTTGAATTTGACAAAAGATTACATTCTTTCAATAAAGTTAGAAAAAAAATGCCAATATACAAAGGAGTCCAATATTACTTCGTAATGGGAAGGCTAATTTTTGTTATTGATCAGAGGTGCTCCTGAATCTTTTTTACTGTGCTCCTAATTTTTTAAAATTAAAACGCAAGTGCTCCTAAAAATAAAAGTAAGCGTAGAGCCCTGATTAATGAGTGTGGTGGTGTTTATGGGGTGTTGCTCTGGGACTGGTGAGTATGAGGCTGGAGGGGGGGGGGGGAATAAATAAAAAATGAAATCACAGTATACTCACTACAAAAAAAACTAGACTACACTACTGATTAAAACTACTTTTAATTAGTTCGAATACACAGAGCCGTAGTTCACTGACAAGCTACGCTAAACCGCATTCGCCTTCGATTATGAATGCAATATTGCCTAGCTTGTCAGTGTACTATGGCTCTGTGTATTAACTGCCGCTCCATCTGAAAGCAGGTGATAGCAATTTATTGGCAATCATGAAACCGACTTTCCTGATGCGATGCGCATGATAATTGAATTCGATTAATTGCATAGCCCTACTGAAGACGCAATGTTTAATTATTGGGGGTAAAAAAACCTTTCCCCCTTGCTATATAAAACAATGCATAGTGGTGTGATTTTGTTTACATATCAAAACTGTTGTTGAATGTTTCAAGTGATTTTTTTTCCTTGTAGTTTTTTAAAATAAATAAACCAAAAAAAAAAAAAACGTTATCTTTTTCAAAGTTTAGTGAAATTATTTTTTTTTTTTTGGGGGGGGGGGGGGGGCACCCCGTTTTACTATTGCATAAATTTGTGCTGGTCTAAGCTAGTATGGGAAGTATTTGTATTTTTTCCCCTTTCATTTTGTGAAAACTGCACTTATAGTTCCCAGTGTCACAGTCTGAACATGCTTTAGGTTAATCTTGCAAAAACACCCATGCTGCCCTGCTAGCCTCAAGATAACAACCTTCCAGCCAAAGCGTTCAGTAAGCCACTTCTTCACCTGAGAAACAGATGTTTCGGCGACTTCAGGTCCCAACCCTCCTCTTAAAAACGGGCATGATAAGAACAGAAAGGACATGGAGGTAGGGCTGGCCCGACTGCAGCTGTAGTGGTAGCAAGCAATCTGCCTGGTGCCCTTCTCTGCCCATAATGCATGCAGAAGTGTGTGATTGATTTTCAGCAAGGGAGTGGGTGTCTTAATGTCCTAATGCATTGCTCTGTCACAGTCGCCGTGGCTTGGCAGCCTGCCCTTTTCATGGAAGGATCTCTCGCTCGATTGGAGGAGACCTGGGCAAATAAATAAAGAAAGGGGGGTCTAAGGAAGAGGAAAGCAAAGAGCAGGCTAAAGAAGACAGGACGGCTCTTTTTTTTTTAAATCATCTTGACTGATGGTGATTCAAGAATCGATTCCATTTAGCAACACTCTGTGTGTATTGGTCCACATCTGCCATTGTCGCCTTGTCAGCACGCCTCAATATATAACTCTGTATATTTTCAGTTACATTTCAACTTTCCGTAATTCCTCAGAGTAGAGCAGCGGTTCATCATGTTGATCTCAAAACCGTCACAAAGCTTTAGCTATTAAACAAAACAACAGCCTCTCAAGAAGAGCTAATGACTTTGTTCGCTAATGAGCAACATGATGAAGGATTGACATTGATTTCAGGAGACAAAAAAAATAAAATAAATAAAAGTCTGAAAGTTTTCACAAGGTTTCAAAGTTACAGATCCACAGTGAACGTGTCAATAATCTCATGGCCAAGACCGACTCTTTAATGAACTGCTACAAACTGCCAACACTGAACACATGCATAGCGAGGGTTATAAAAACAGACGTTTAATTGTTGACATGTATGAAACATTTTAAAGACCTACAGGAAGCCAAAACTTTATAATTACTCATGTGTGATATCAATTTTCAGCTAATGAGTGTAATTTGGACCCAAAGTGTGAAAATAAGAAGCGAGACGTGCAAAAAAGGCATACACAACAAGGTTAAACATTATTATTCTACAGCCAAAAACGTCTAAAATGTTGAAACTAGCTATTCATAGTAATTTCCTTCCTGTTCTCGGAAGCTTTCCACACACACTGTTCCCTTGTGTGCAACAAGAGATTGTCGTCATGCTCCACTCTACAATGTGTTAAAGAGGCTGACATTATATATCGCAATGAATTTAATGAGTACAGCAGTGGCGTCCTGGAGCTCAGAGGCTGATGGGATGAACGCAGGCCAGCTAAAACACAATATTGTACCGTACCAATTACTGTCTGAAAAGGTCTAACCCTCTGATGAGAAATATTTTTGTTGCCAAAACACCAATTTAGTGCATCAGTGGAGTGTTTCAGTGTAATGACTGTAGGTGTGCAGCTGTAGCAAGAGGGAAAGATTATGGCAAGAAGCTTTAATGTGTGATATACATTCAGTGTTTAGGACAGAGCATTTAAATATTTATTTTTTAATAGCATAACCAAATGTTTTGACATGACATTTCTGTTTTGTTAAAGGTTCTTGAAGGTGTATGGTAGAACACTGTGCTAAAAGTATCTGAACTGAATCTAAAGCATATAGCATATCCGATGAAGCATAATTCTGTAACGAATGAACGAAGATGAGCGGTTTCTTTTAGTGAATCAAAAATATACAGCTTGACTAGCGTAGTCCAATTCTCGAACAAATAACTCTTATGAGCTTAGTTCTTATTCTGAACAAATTATTCTTAAGAATCAGTTCTTTTTAGTGAATCAGAAACATCCTGCTAGTCTGATTTTCGAACCACTGACTCCTATGAGCGGTTTCTTTAAGTGAATCAAAAACACACAGCTTAAATAGTGAAGTCTGATTCTTGAAGAAATAACTCTTATGAGCTGGCTCTTTTTAATGAATCAAAAACACAGCACAATCATGGGTTCATTTCCCATAAGCAACTATGGTTGAAAGTTCCGTCCTTATCAATAGAGTTCAACGGAACTTGTGACCATAACTAACAATGCTTTTGGGAAACGGACACACAATGAAATAATCTTAAGAGTCAATTCTTTATATTGAACTGTTTCTTTTAGTGAATCAAAAACATACAGCATGAGTAGTGTAGTCCAATTCTCAAACGACTAGTTCAAATCCTGAATGAATTACTCTTATTAGCTGCTTTTTTTAGTGAATCAAAAAACATTCAGCTTGAGCAGAGTAGTCTAATTTGCAAACAAATGACTCCTATAAGCTGTTCTTAACAGTGATTCAAAAACATACAGAACAACCAGCATAGTTCTATCCCAGAACAAATTGCTTGCATGAGCTAGTTCTTTTTACTGGATAATCCAATTCTTCAACAAATGACTCTTATGATTCAGTTCTTTTTAGTTGGTCAAATATTTGGTGCAATCAGAGTAGTCTGATTCCCAAACAAACAACTCCTTACTCAGTTCATTTTAATGATTCAAAAATATACAGCTGACTAGTGAAGTCTGTGACGGGGGGAGCCAACGACAGACACAGTGGGTGTGGCGTCAGGCCTCGGAGAGGCTTTTATTAAACAAAAATCAATAAAATAAAGTGTCCAGGGAGAAGAAGTGTCCAACAAAACAGGGGGATCTGGTGTCCTCGTCGTGCTTCGGGGCTCGTGAAGGAGGGCAGTGTTCTGGAAAGGAGGGGTCCAGGCAAGGGGCGGAGTCTGGTGGCCGCACGCGCTCCCGCTCTGGTCCGGGGCGCGAGGGGCGGTGGCTTCTCTTGAGCTGCGGCTCTTCCTCTTCTTTCCGCGGCCTTTGGCGGGACTTTAGACGGCCCGGCCTCCTGGCCTGTCGGCCGTAATACGGGTGCGGCTCTCACGCTGACTCTGGAGGTTCCGCGGCTCACATCCTCGGCGGCGCGACGTCCCTCAACGCACCCTTCTTGGACCCACGAGGACACCAGCGTGCATGCACGGGGGAAGAGACCGGTCTCCCGAGGAGAGGCGCGCTCAGCATTTAACAGCGGCGGTGATGAGGCTTCATTCAGTCCAGCTGTGCCTCATCACACGCCGCCAGCCCACGTTGTTTCCACGCCCCTCCTCTCATACACACCCACTCCCGTCGGGAGCCTGGTGAAGGGCGGCGAATAAGGGACGGGGTGGTGATGATGATAAGGGGGAGGGCACCCGACTCGTCACAAGTCCTATTCTCGAACATTTTTTTTTTTAAGTGAATCAAAAATCAGTCTGGTTCTTTTTAGATAAAAAAAAAAACAAACAAACAAACAAACAAAAAAAACATGCAGTGCGTACAATTTAGCATGGTTGTTTAAAAGACAATTATTTTTTCATTTACCAAAACTGAACTGAAAATTAAAATAGGTTATTTAAAACAACAACAACAAGTGACTGAAATATGGTACATGTTACATTTAGCAACAGACTGCAGAAAGAATAAACACATGTTTAAACAAATGTTCCTTCCTCAAAGGTGTTAACATCATTAATGGAACCATTAAAAAATAGTAATCAGAACCACAATCTCTAAATTCCTTAAGATTCCCATCTCTACCTGCACGTACACGTACACATACACGTACACGTACACACACACACACGTGCGCACTTCTGCAAGCATCCCTCGTCCTCTTCACACGTTCTGTGATTCATGGCTAGGGCAGTGCGTGGAGGGCAATTATGCCCTATCGATCTCAAACTCCCGTGGGCTGAAATGTATGTACTGTATGTGCATGTGCTGTCCGGTGGACTTCCAGCAGCGCATTCAGCCTGACACACTCACTACTTAAAACGTCCGTTGGGGTTTCACCCCGGTGGTCTCGCTAAACCTGTAGAACTGACACAAGGTCAATTTACCCTTAACTCTTCATCTTTCTTTACTCTCCAGTCTCCACTCTCAAATCCAGCTATGACTGATATGAGTGCTACAGGAAAGGTCATCTAGTTGGCTGCCGCTCTGTCGACATGGCCTGTACAGCTTTCCCAGATGCCTCCGATGAAAACAAACACCCTTTACAGCTAATCTAGCGGGGTCTCTAGAGTCTCGCCAGGCTCTTTTGTTGCACTGAGATATACTAAGGCGGCCTGCTTCTACTGTATGTGCCTAGATATAACTTTGACAATCAGTGACGAAACACGAGGGTTTTGTGATGTGAGAGGGGTTTGCTTGTCTTGTCTGAACTGGGCCTGAGATATGAGCTTTAAAGTGTCAAAAAAACAGAGGAAGTGAAGTGGGAGAGGTGTGAAAGAAAAGTGTTAATCCATGTCACGACTGACGGAGCGTGATATTGGGAAATGATTGTGTGTGTGCGTGCATACATGTTACCGATGAAGCAGAGGCTGTGGTTTGACAGAAGTAGCACATAGTGTCTTGGATATTGTATTTTCACTGGCTGTCTATGGCACTGTAACTATGTCCCATATCCACCTAGAATTCACATGCATTTCAAATGAGTCTCCTGTGCAAACAAATCCCTTTCTAAAACACAAAACTTTGTATTTTACTTCTTTTTAATAGAACATAATGGATATGTTAAAAATGTATTTAAAATGTTAGTGTGTGTGTACATACAAATCTGTTAAAATAAATACATATATATACACACACACACACACACACACACACACACATACATCATCTTTAAATACTTGTCTTTTTTTATAAGAAAATTATTGAAATATTATCAGATAATTATTTTTTATCTGTGTCAATGCTAGTGTTAACTAAGTTAGGAGTGGCCAATATGACCAAAATGTAAACGTTTTTTTTTTTTTTTTTAATACTGCACAGAATTTGGTGGAAATAAGTGTCACAGTGGTGACAGTGGAGGCTGTGTCTGCGTGACTTCTCTGACATTACCCCCTCCTCCAGGGGTGGCTCCTGACTCCCTCAAGCAGCGATGGGGGCAGCCACGGCCTTTGGGTGCGGGACGATTCGGATGAGTGCGGTGGAAGTCATCAAGTAGCATGGGATTTAAGATATCGTCCCGGACCACCCAGGAACTCCTCTGGTCCATATCCTTCCCAGTTGACCAGGTATTCAAGCCGGCCACCCCGCCGCCGCGAGTCCAAGATGTCTCTGACCTGGTAGACCGATGGTTGGTCTAGGATCTCTGGAGGAGGAGCCTCGTCCGGTTCCGTGAGCCTCCTGGATGTATTCCTCCATAGCCTTGCGTTCCGGGATGGACAGTGGATAGACTCGACCCTTAGGGAGTTTTGCTCCAGGCAGAAAGTCGATGGCACAGTCCCATGGCCGGTGAGGTGGTAGATGAGTGGCCGCTTGCTTCACGAGGCAAATGGAGACGGCTTAGTAGGTCTTGTGAGATGAAGTTGCCCGAGGAACCCCAGGTCGACAAGGGCTGGGACTCTAATGTAACACAGATAGGGTGGATAGTATGCACATTGGGACGCAGGGTTTTGTTTTTTATTTAAAGAAAGAAAAAGAAATAAAAAACAACAAAAAAAACTTGGGAGTTGTGAGATATAAAATCAGAAATCTGAGAAAAACTAAAAAAAGGTAACATTCTCACAATTCCAAGATTTTTTTTTTTTTTTTTTTTTTAAATTTAAAGACAAACTGAGAATTGTAAACACACACACACACACAAAGAGAAATCAGAGAATTGCAAGAAACAAAGTCAGAATTGTAAGATTAAAAGTCAGAATTACTTTTATTCCACGGTGGAAAAAGGCTTCCAACAGTAAAGTCTGATTATGGTTTAGGCCATTAAGGACAAGAGTATCTCTCAGCTAACAATGTCATGGATTTGATTCCACATAAGTCACTTTAGATAAAAGCATCTGCCAGATGAGAAAATAAATAAATAAAAAATACATGGTCATCCAAATACATAGTATTTCTGGTAGGCGAATGTTAATGCTAGTTAAGAAGTCTAGTGGAGACACCAGCATCCACTTTTCCATCAGGGTGGTCTGAACAATGCCGCAATTAGCAGAACGTCATTCATGCTGTATTTTCAAGGCCTGAACTCATGTCCAGGAAAAGAATAACAGAAGTGAACTACAAAAGATCTGATCTGTAATATCTGTAGACGCTCTGATGCCTGAGGGCAAAACTTGGTATAGCTGATCGCTCACACCCCATGCCATAAAAGCCATCTGGGAAGCCTTTGATCAGTGTGTTTCTTTGAGCCGATCTGTGGCGCTGTAGAGCACGTCATCAGCGGCAGGGGTGGAAGCTGTCTTCAGCCTAACAACTTCATCAGGCGAGCTGCTAATTATGCGCAAGGCTCATTAGCGAGGCCTGAGGAAACGTTGAGCTCTAAAACTTCATTAATGTAAGCATTCAGCCTGAGCATAATTACATCCCCTGCCCCCTCTTGCCACGAGACGCCACATTAACCCGCGACTTCATCCGGACACTGGAGCAGACTCTCAACAGACTTCCTCCGCAGCTGCTCCGGCTGGGATTGCACGCTCCAGTGTAGGAATAGCATGTGCGCTTTTCCCCTCAGTCTCCGTTGTGATCCCTCAATCAACGCCGTAGAGCAGACCTCGTCCCATGTGAATGCCTTACCGCTCCCATACGATCTCACATGCTGTCATCACCTAAAACGTTTCTGAAGGGACCTTTGAGCAGAACAGGGTGAGAACAGAGAATCGGTTGGATAGGGTTATTGATCTGACGATGCTCTTCTTTTCGCTGTCTTCCATTTCGTTAAAAGTGTGTGTCCCTAGGTTATAAGGTTTGAGGTTTCACAGCTTTGCAAGTGGATTTCATCACCGTCTCTCGGTCTAATGCATATGTCAAGCTGATATCTTGGCAGCCATGATGAGACCTTTATTTGGAAAGGATGAATAATTTACTGGCTCGTATCAGAAGAAAGTGATTGATGTATTTGATTATGCTTTGAGACTACTATCACCTGTTTAGCCATCTCTAAATACGTGGAAAGAATTTAGTCAAGCTTGTTTGCTCAAATTTCTGATCCTATCTGCTCTTTATTTTATTTTATTTGAAATGAAGAAAAATGGTTTGACAGGCCTGAAAAATAGAAACGATGAACAACGAACAGAACTTATTTTAAGATCAAACTGTAAGTACCAGAAGAAAGCCAGATTCAAATATCAAGACTTTATCACCAGTCTATATATATATATATACATGCATACATACGCACACACACACACACACACACACACACACACACACACACATACATACATACATATACATATACACACAAAAAAATCCCTCTGTAAATATGAGCAAAGGTGGCTGTGAAATTAAACGTGAAATTAAATCTTTACTTTTTGATCTTTAATTAAAAAAAAAAAAATGTACAAGAGATCAGAGACCATTTCTTTATACAGAATCACTCCAGATCCTACAGATTCCGAGCTCCATGTTGGAGCCTCCTCTCTTCATTTCACCCTGCTCATTTTATAGGGTTCTGGTCAGGGAACTGGGAGTCTGGGACAGTCATGGCAGAAGCTTCATTTTGTGCTCAGTGACACATTTTTTTGTGTGTTGATTTTGTTGTTTCTTTTGGATCATTGTCCTTATGGTAGATCTAATGGATTTGTATAGGCTTTCTGATCCCAAGATTCAACTAATCTCAACTAATTTATTCAAACTAATTTTCCAGCTGTGATCCTTGGAGAGTCTTTGGTCACTCACTCACCAACTCTCCTCCTCACTGTGCTTTAGGACAATATAGACACTAGGGGTGTCCCCGACTAAGGATTTTCACAGTCAAATCAGAATTTTCGAATCATGCCGATAGTCGACTGAAAGTCGAATCATATATTTGGGGGCGGGGCAAAATACATTACCAAGAGTCAAGTCATACATTGGACAGTCATAAATACACAGGGAAAATGTGTAATGGACGCCTCGCAGATACAAACGGGGTAAATAATATTTATGTTTTGATTAAAAGATAGTTAACATTAAACTTCAGCGAAACCCTTAAGAATTCACAAAAGTTTTTTTTACAATAGTGCTCTCATTATAACGTTATATATATGATCGTAGTTATAACGTTCTGCATTTCTGTTTTGAGTTGCGCGCACTGAAGATGACCAGTAGAATGAAGCAGATGATAGCAGGTTTTTAATCATTGGGATTTAACTTATCTCACATAGAATACGCTTCGTTATTTATATAACATAACATTAATATTACCACTTATAGGCTATCTGCACAAAATGCCCCGAATGCACATGAAGGCGTCTGCGCGGCTCTGAATGAACTCTTGTGGATGCGTTCTTCATGCAATAACATGCAGAAACACAACTAAACAAAAATGAAGTCTTCCACTCTTCCTGTGTCAGTTTGAGTCTTGTTAAAGATTTAAATCCCTGCCGCCATGAAAATGGGGATTTTCAATGCTTTAGCTCTTTTCTTACAGCCACTTTCTACTTTCTGAAGCTCAACAATCTTGTTCTGCACAACTTAACTATATTCTTTGGTTTTTACTTCTTGTGATGGATGAATAAGGGAATTTGACCTTTGTGTTCCTCAAATTTATAATCATATGGAACAGCAAGTCATGCCCGGACAATTTCATGCTCATGTAAACTGACCCGAAACTCTTCTATACAGGCTCCGAGCCATCAAGCCATTCTTACTGTTGAGTCCTGCCAAACCATTTTATTCCCGCTCACTTGAGAATGACATCAGGTTGAAAACTACAGACGTGTTCTGACATCTCAGCCTTATATCCCTGTAATCAGGTGGGCCCAATCATACAGACCAAAAACTGAGGGTCAGCATAGAGGGCAAGCCTGAGAATATGATGCCTGGCACAGTGTGATGGCTGAAGGCAGTTAGTAAGGACAAGAATACGAGTCTCACTTCCAATCTCATCCCGGCAGACCTGCGTAGGTCACGGGTTCAGAGTGATTACGTGCTATTACATGCAACAGCGCAGCTCAGGTTTGTTGTTGTACACAGAAGAGGTCACTGAGGACCCCACGGGGACTTGGTGTTGGACATATAAATGACAACAGTGCAGCTCTCAAGAGGAATTGCTTTAGAGAACACGAAGAGGGCGGAGCTAAAGAGAGGGCAGGAGGTGACAGCAGAAGAACACAAGAACGGAAGATTAAAAATGAGAGTGTCATTGGACAGCACAGAGACACCTCAGAAGATTAACTTCTAAAATAGGGGTCAGAGAAATATCATTGTTTTGACAGAAAATGCAGCAGTAAGCATTGTTCTTCAGAAGATTTCTTTGGATGTGAATTTCAGTGTCCCTGAAGTAAATGGAAGTTTTACAAGATGGAATGTTAATCAGGTTAAAATATATCTCTATTGTACTGTAACAATAATTGGAATCCAAAATACTTTAAAACAAGACATCACTATTTTATCATTCTAAATTGATCACAGTGGGTCTCATTCACATAAAAGTGGTCTTGTAGAAAAGATTATCATACAAAATATGGTCTTACATTGTAATGTTAATTAATCTAGATTATTCTAAATAAAGAAGCCCATAACTGTTGTTAGTAATTAGCATAATAACACAAACTAAACAATTTGAGACATCAGTCATGTCTGTAGCTCAAATGGTGACAGATATGTTTGCTTTGGTTTAACACCTAAGATTAGAGGGTTATGTAGAGATTTTTTTATTTTTTATTTTAAGGCTGTTCTTTTGAGCTTTCTTTTTAATCAAAGAATCATGGAAAAAAAAAAATTAAGCTGCACTGTTTTCAACATTGATAAGAAATGTTTCTTGAGCAGCAAATAAGCATATTAGCATGATTTCTGAAGGACCATGTGACAATGAAGACTGGAGAAATGACGCTGAAAATTCAGCTTTGCCATCACAGGAATAAATTACATTTTTAAATATATTAAATACAATTATTTTAACGTTGCAATAATATTTCACAATATTACTGTTTCACTGTATTTTTGATCAAATAAATGCAGCTTTGGTTTGCGTAAGAAATTTCTTTCTAAAACATTTTTAAAAAGTCTAACCGACCCCAAACACTAGTGCATGTCATTTCTTTAGCAAGCAGCACTATCAATAGCCATATCTGAACCCCGATGGCCTTATCATTGCATATTCATATATTCATAATTCCATATATGCTCTGTTATCATCTATTTCAAGTGTACTTAAACGAACTCAATGCTATTGCCTGGCTGTAAATATGCATAGGATAGAAGCTTATCATTAATCATGTGATTATCAGGGATCAGTTGCATTACAGAGTTTCATCCCTGAGTATTGTACTGTAATCGAAGGTGTTTCATAACATAAATGTGTTCTTGTTTTGCAAATTGCTGTGATCACTTGACACAGGTCGCTCTTGGTTTCTCAGGCCTGCAGTGCCAGCAAGTGACAGATTTAAATACGATTTGCATCTCAAACTAGTTGGTAGGGAATATGAGTGTGATTTGTCGAACACAGAGGGAGAGAGATAACACCTCTAGAAGATGACAGAAAGATTGCATTACAGCTTAGACAGAAAAAAAAAAACAAAAAAAAAACCTGTCACCGCCAATGACCTTGGAGAAAACACAACTGAATAGTGAGAGGAACCGAATGGCAGAGGAGGAGGAGGAGTGTCTCGAGATGAGGAAGATAAAGGTGTAGAAATAGATGAGAAGATAGAAGGCAGTACAATAGCACGTCACCTCATATCACATTTACAAAAAGTAGTAGAAAGATGAATCCAACCTGGCATGAGAACCAATGGGAGAGCGTTTAAATAGATTAGACACAGTCAAGGCCGTGTGGAGTCCGGGCAAATGTAGTGAATGAAAACCTGAGAGTGCAGCAATGACTAAAGTGGCTCAAATTTGACAGTGCCACTTCAAGCGCTTACAAGCACTGTAATTTCACCCTAAATATTTGAAAGTTAATCTGCAGGATGAAAGGTGTGTGAGGGGCTCACGGTAGGAGTATCACACTTGTAGACAGGTGTCACTAAGGGAACAAACAGTAAGATGGAAAAATCAGACACAGTGAAGGAAAGCATCTGCACTTTTAAGACGCTGTCTGTTGCCAGAAGACATATGATATTTATGCTTCAGGTTTGGTAATTTGGCTAGCATGGTAATAAACATTGATGAATTATGCATGACTAGTACAAGGAAGCAGTGAAATGACCAGGTTTTGCATATAAGTTTAGCTGAAGTAAAAGTTAGAGGTGTGCATTACATAAAAATGCATGTTGCACACATTTATTTTGCTTTGCCTCTAGTGCAACGACTCAGAGTTGGTAAAAACCTCATCTAATAAATAGGTCTACCTCGCAGACTTTTGTGAAACGGTGTATGATTCAGCATAATATGATAAATGAATATTTAGAGAGAGCTTAGGAAACATCAGAGTAACTGCAAAGCAAAATCTAAACCTGGGAATTAAAAACATAGGAAATAACCCATTTTAAACCAAAAGACTTTCAGTTCCATTGAAGGAATCATCCAAAAATTAAAATTAGTTTGATGTCGTTCCAAACGCCTGTGACTTACTTTCTTAAACAGAACACAAAAGGAGAATTTGTGAAGATTGTTGAGGGATTAAAACTTTAATTTCTGGGGTAGAAAAAAAAAATGCAGAAGCCCCATGAAAGTATAAAATAAGTTCACACAACTTAATTATGCATTATATTCAATGTCTTCTAAAGTCATGCTTGCTTTCTGTGAGGGACAGACTAAAATTTAAGTCATCTGTTCATTGAAAATGTTAGGGTTTTGGAATAGAAACATGGACAGCTTATATTTCATTGTGTGCTCCAAACAGTTACAGCAAAAGGTGCCCAACAACTAATTTTGTGTTCCACAGAAGCAAAAAAACAAAACAAAACAAACATAATAATAATAATAATAATAATAAAAAAATAGGGATTTGATCAACATTAAGTCTTAGAAAATAGACTGTAAGCTTGAATTTATTTAAAAGTGGTAAGTAATTTATTTGCATAAGATTTCTGTATTTAATATATATATATATATATATATATATATATATATATATATATATATATATATCAAACTGTCCTTGTCAGAGTCTAGAAACACAAAGGAAAAGCCACAAAATCAATAATGTTCTGATCTGATAACTCATAAACTGAGTTTTATGAAACATTATCTAAGTTCATGCGAATATCGAAAGGGGAAACTCTCAAACGACAAAACGAAGCAATCACTCATGTTTGATATGCTGCAGTATTTAAAGGGGCCACACAGTTTCACCCAATCTCATGTTAATCTTGAGTACCTATAGAGTAGTAATGCATCCTTCATATCTCCAAAAAGTCTTTAGTTTTATCATATTTATAAAAGAAAGATACAGCTTTACGATTCTCTACAAAAACAGCCGAGCTCCTGGAGGCACGCCGTGGGCGGAGCTAAAGAGAGACGAGCACTTACGCCGATCGACAACAAAACACTGTAAACTGAACAAGGTTATCTTTCCCTCACAACCAAAAACACACTTCTTTAGAGACATTCTTCCCGAGTGAGTCCCGTGTATGGCAAGCCAGAAGGGTCAGATTTACGCTATAGATAAATCGCGTTAACATACAAACGCCGTCAAATACGGCGTTTTAAACAGTATTTGCGGCGCAAAATATGCCGTTGTGATTACAAACGCCGTAAAAACCGCGGGAAAATATGTCAATGGCCCGTATCTGTCGCGTTTTAGTGCACATGAAAAGCGCTGCTTTTTTACAACGTTCATATAGAGCTTGGCAACCGACGTCACTGCGCAGTGCATTCTGGGACGTAAACAAGAGGGCGCCGCCATATTGTGAGGCCACATCGAGCGAGACTTACATGACAACTACATGAAAAACAATGTTGAAAAGTCGATTAAAAGAACAAAATGTACTATACAGAGACAAACTTCTAACGGACGCAAGAAAACGGTACATGGAAAAGATGGCCAACCACCCGCACCTATATTTTTGCCTGATTTTGATTTAGATAACCGCACCTGATCGTCACATTCAGGGTTCATATACGGTCATGAAAAACCTGGAAAAGTCATAAAATTTTAAAACAGCAATTTCCAGGTCTGTAAAGTTTTGGAAAAATAAATAAACCCAGAAAGTTTTGGAAGTGTCATGTTTCACAATTCTATTATGCTTAATCAGGTCCCGAATTTTGGTATAGGATTGCGCATATATTCCCGCAGATTTTGACTTTAAAATGAGGGAAATTCCTGGAAAACATTTATTCAATATAGCGTGTAGGTTAGATGAGTAAATAAATTCACACAACCAGTCATTTGAAAACAGTGTGAGTGATTCAGCTGCACCGCGTCTTCTCTCTTTGACCTTCTCTTCACATCTGCTGCACGCTGCAATACAAGACTTTAGCTCGCTTTTCGCTTTTCAGAACTGTCAATTGCCTAATTGGTCATTGTTGCATCGTCACTTAAATGTATTATTTGCACGTCTTTTTAAGTCTTTCGGTACTCGCGCACTCCAGAGGCGCTTTTCTGTGCGCTCCAGTCACATCCAAAGCGCGCGGTGTGAACAAACAAACACAGCTGGTTGCGCTTAAGTGGTCAAATACACACAAAATAATGTCAAAATGGTCGTCCTGACGAGAATCCTCATAAGCGTTGTCGGTTGTCTTAAGTTGAGAAAGAAAACGCATATGTATAAGTATTGGATCCGTGAAACAGGTTTTGTGACAGCAGCCTAATAAAGCTGTGCCATCTGTCATTAATTAATCAAACAAATAACAAAAGACAGAAGAAATCCCTCACTGCTCGACTAAATAATGTTTTGTTGAATAACTTTAATATGTTGATTTACACTTTATTCAATGTCTGTATCCTATTTAAAACACATTCATATTACAACTTCCGCGGCACATCGCAACAAGTGGCCTCACAAAATGGCGATTTTTCCCATCAGCCACCGCGGCGCTAGAGCAGTGATGTCACGCCCCCATCCCCTATTACCATATGACGCCGTAAAAAACGCCGTTTTGGCGTTTTTTACGGCTTCATATGGTAATAGGGGATGGGGGCGTGACATGTGAACCAGGGGTGCGTTTCCCAAAAGCATCATTAACTAACTATGGTCGTTAGTTCCATTGAACTCTATTGGTAACGACGGAACTTGCGACCATAGTTGTTTTTGGGAAATGCACCCCAGAACAATTCAGCAGGGCAGATAAGGTGTTGCTATGCGGTTGCTAAGGTACCCAGGGTAGTTGCTAGGGTGTTGCTATGCGGGTGCTATGGTACAAAGGGTGATTGCTAAGGTGTTGCTATGCAGTAGCTATGGTACCCGGGGTGGTTGCTAAGGTGTTGCTATGTGGTTGCTAGGGTACTCGGGGGAGTTGCTAGGTTAATTTGGATGGTTGCTAGAGTGTTGCTATGAAGATAGATAGATAGATAGATAGATAGATAGATAGATAGATAGATAGATAGATAGATAGATAGATAGATAGATAGATAGATAGAAAATAAATATTAGATAGATGAGTTTACATGAGTTTGAATGGGTTAGAAATAGTACATAGAAGGGAAGATTGATTGAGCCTCAAGGGATTCTGGGAGTTTGAATTTTGACAGTTGGAGTTTGAATAGTCTTGGCTCAGTTAAACATTCCGTCAATGTGTCTATGGGATTTTTATGATTTTTAATCTTCATTTTTATGAAAACCGTAAGTCGGATCAGTTAGAAAAGATATAGCACACTCAGTCAGATCAGTCTGAAGATCTGGGCTGAGTTTGGAGTCTGTAGAGTTAAAGCTCTAGGAGGAGTAGCAGTCAGACATTTTAGTCTCAGAAGAACAATAATAATATCTGTAAGTTTAAGACGGGTTTCAGTAAATTCTCAAGCCAACTTAATAAACGTGAAGAAACAGACCTCAGATCCGAAAGTGGGAATCAATTTGTGCCAACAGCCTCCTCAGAAACGTTTTAGCATTAATCCAGATGAATCTGTAAAATTAATCCATAAAAATTGTCCACATGATTGGTACAGTATGATTGATATAGTAACCTAAGTCTTTTGGAGCCATTATTCACCATCACTTTCAGGTGTCATTCGCGTGTGGTTGCTTTTTTGAATGCATTGTGTTGCAATCGGTCACATGACACGCCAGATCCAATGGCGTTTAGCGTCACTTGCGTCAAACCTAATGTGCTGCATCCAAAAGCGCGATTTTAAAGTATATGGACTATACCTCATTCTGTTCAGTATGGTGCAGTACATTGGCTCAGCCACTGTTAGCAGAGACGTGTTAGCTTGTCTCGCAGATGTATCATTAAGGGCTGCTGTTATGCCCTTCCTGGAATAAATTATTATCATTTTGACACTTGACAAATCAGAGGTTTTCACAGTTGCTTGGTTTTCGTTTTGCAATTCACTGGTGGCAGCCAAACACTTGGCATATTTTCTTAAAGGGATTATTTTCACACATTCATTATGTTCAGTTGATTTGACAGGGCTTTGGCTGTAACAGTATATCAAGAAACCTGTCATAGACAACCAGTTATAATTTGCAGACAGTGTTATAATGTATCTTCTGTTGAAACAATTGTCCTTTATCTGCATTAGTGCTGTTTCCAGTTCTAGACATCTTTCCCTTTTGCAAGTGTTTTATTTCCCATTGAATGCTGTAAATTGACAGATAACTCATAATTTGTGCATTTACACCTTAAGAGTAACCTAATGGGTTTGTTTAATGACCCTGGCGACTATTATTTAGTTCTGTAAGTCACAGTAAGGTGAAGAAAGCCTGTCTCTCCATGTGAAAGAAGAAGAAGAAGGGAAAAAAAAAAAAACTACCTTCATTATAAAGGCTGGGTTTTTTTTATGTTCTCTTGTTTACCTGACAGATATAGCTAGAAAACAATATATATATATATATATATATATATATATATATATATATATATATATATATATATTTGTTTGTAGGACAGAGCTCAAAAGCTATTCTGATTTAAGAGGGTTTGAAATAGGTTTTTGAACTAGAATAAAAGTTTATGGGCCTTAGTGTGACCAGATCATATTTCTGAAAGTCTGAAATATTTCCTTAAACTCCAAAACTGGCTTTTTTAACATTATAAAGTGAGTCCTCGAGGCTTATTCTTCTGCATTTCTCCCTGTTTTCTTTTCACGCTTCCACTTGTTTGCACACAAAAAAACAACGGGGCCCAAAATTTCTCATAAAACTTCAGCAGCCTGCCAAGAGACAAAGGCGAGTGTGAAGCTAATAAGGTTTGCACAATGAGTGTGCTCTGAAAAAAAATGGGTATCGGGTCATATTCCATACACCGCATGTGTGAGAGTGTTAAAAAGACAGAGCATGACAGTGAGAGAAAAGAGAGAGAGAGCTGTGAGTAGAAAGAGAATGAGCACAGAAGGTTGAAAGAGAAAAGATAGGCCAGATAGGAAGATGGAAAGCATGAGGTTTTGCAGAGGATCTATTTTTTCCCCTTTCTTGTCAGCAGAAGCCTCACTGGGTTTCTTTCCACCCAGGATTTGCCTACACAAAAGCAGCCTAAGTAATGCGGTCTAATCCCTCAATCCGAGTCTGGTAGGGAGTACGATAGATTTGTAAATGGTGCCCTTTACAAATCTGTTTTATTCCTTTTTGTCTTCTCACATCCATGTCATTCACCTTTTCATTTCCTTTCTCCCCAAAATGCTTTATCTGCGTCCCTTTAGTTGTTTAATGCTTTCTTCCTTCCTCTGCGCTCCAAAATGATAGTGAGCGCTTAGCAATGTTACAGCTCAGGACTGGATGTTCCCCATTCAAATATTTATTCATTTTTTCATCTCTAGAAGCCACAACAGAATGACATCCATATATATATATATATATATATATATATATATATTTATTTTTATTTTTTATTTTTTTTAATATGTAGCAATTTACTTGCACTCCACAGTAACTATGTTCTCATTGGACAAAGCGATCTTTTAAAAATATGTATGTAAAAATATGTTTTTATATTTTTAGGGTAAGGGTCTCTTTAGGGGCTTGAAAATATGTATATATTTGTAAAATGTAGCTATACAAATATAATATAGATTTAATATCAATAACTTATACAAATGATTATGTTTCTAAAGCTGTGTATGCATTTCATAAATACTTTCACATTTTGATGCTGTCAGTATGTCCAGATTGTGCATTCCAATGTATATATTTTTGCATGTTCAGATGTGTAAACATTCGGTATGAATACTAATGAGATCAGGAGGGAATGAAGCTTACTACTTTAATACTGCACAGAATGCATTCCTGTTTAGAAAGTATTTAATGAAATCATTGATATTATGTGACAAAATACAAAACATTTAAACTTGCATATTTTGTCTCATGACGTAGAGCCGCTGCACACCAATGTCATTTGAATGCATTTTCAATTCTGTTGGGTGGCCAAAAAATAAAAAATAAAAATAATAAAAATGCGTAATATTGGAAGTCTTAAAAGTAATTATGAGTATTACAGCTGAGATTATGCCTGGTTCATTCATCACTCTATAAATAGAAGGTCAAGGCTAGTGCATTGTGGGATACAGTATTTCCCATGTTGGCAAATGTAGTAGGTCATCCTGATATTCCATGCATACAGAAAGATCCATGTGCCCGAGGAAACAGGTTATTTCTGAATTATTTATTGAAATTGCCTGGTATTAGGCATCTCAACATCTGCGGGGTCTAATCCCATATTCTCCTTCTATCTGTGGGTTATTAATATATGTGGATGAAGTATTAAAAAAAAAAAAAAAAAGGACCAACCGAGTTCTGGACAGCCATTGAGCTGGCCTGCAAATAGGCATCATTCTTCAAATTCACCTTCATTAGTATGAACATCATACATTTTCCCCCCTTAGGTTCTTTACTGAACCAACCTATTTTTAGCATCCTATATTTATCTGTTTCAGAAACATCAGCTTAAGTCATAGTTTCTCACTTTTAAGAGACTTCCAAATCGGTGGGGACATATTGTATAATACTAAATCATCTTGACTGTATTTAAATTATAATGTAGAGTGTATACAAGACTTGTGCTTGTGTGCTTTCCATCCACATGCTAGTTCACTGCTGGTCATTATTGACTCCAGATTACCTCATCTCCTGTGTGCTCTTATTGAAGTCTGTGAATCATCAGCCACTGTCCGGCTTGAGTTTCCACACTGTCTGAGTAGGATTAATCTACACACTCTCTCTTTCCTCTGTGGCTATGTCTGAGAGTGCTGCCTTTAGAAACTGTATATGGATAGGAAGACATCAAGACACATTGAAATACATTATTAGTGTCATGTGTAACACACACACAAACACATGGCATTTGTCTCAGTATTTGGAAGAAAGAATAAAAACAGGCTTGGTGTTCCTTTTTTCAACGTGATTCCACTTCCATGAAATTCTTGGTTATGGCTAAAGCTCACTTCAATACATTCTACGTCAGCATGTTGGAGCAGTTTAGTCTATGTGAAAAATTATTGTTTAGAAGTGCTTTAGAACCTGTTTAGAACCTATTGTTTTAGTTTCATTATCAATATGATGCTCAAAAACAAGCCACTTTTTAACAGGAAATCAAGCTCACAGAATAGTAATTTGATTTTTAGTTGATCCCCTTATTTTATTTTTGTACAAGTATAAAATTGTGGTGTGCGCTTGTATTGTGTGCTTGAATCAGTCATCTCTTCCTCTTTACTAGTAGTTATAGCACAACATAAACATGAATGAACATTAAAGATGCTATGCATTTTACTGAAATATGTGACCCTGGACCACAAAACCAGTCATAAGGGTCAATTTTTTCAAAATTGAGATTTATACATCATCTGAATAAATATGCTTTACATTGATTGTTAGGATCGGACAATATTTGGCCGAGATACAACTATTTGAAAATCTGGAATCTGAGGGTGCAAAAAAGCCAAAATACTGAGAAAATCGCCTTTAAAGTTGTCCTAGTGAAGTTCTTAGCAATGCATATTACTAATCAAAAATTAAGTTTTTATATATTTACAGTTGGAAATTTACAAAATATCTTCATGGAACATGATATTTACTTAATGTCCTAATGATTTTTGGCATAAAAGAAAAATCAATAATGTTGACCAATACAATGTATTTTTGGCTATTGCCACAAAACTAACCCCAGCGACTTAAGACTGGTTTTGTGGTCCAGGGTCACATATATAATCTCTTATGTAATCATCTTTCAGCATCGGCCAGATGTAGTAAATAATAAAATAATTGAAAAGTTTTTAAACATAAATACCCATAAATAGCTTGTAAACAAGATCATGCATTGCCTCGGGAAATTCACTTAATGTTCACAAATCATTATTTTGCTAGAAGAAAAAATCTAAATATACGTATCTACTATATTATCATTATATATGTCAGCCACTTGAATGTTTATATTTCAACTAATTAGAGCAGAAACATAATTAGAGCATTAGAAAATGTATATAACAACTGCCTTATATTCTGCCTTAATACTCAGGTTTTATTTTAGTGTTATTATTAAGTACTCTAGTACCAAGTGGGAGGGTTCCCCATTTAGTTTACAGCACTAGTTGAAAGAGATTTGTTTTTATTTTCAAAAACCTGATTTATTTCCAAATGAACTGAAATTGAATGGAATCAAGATCCGAATCACAACAAATTGAGAGATGTGTGTCAATACCCAGCCCTAATGGTTTTATAGTGTCCATTTCTAGAGTCATGTGGTGTTCCACCTCAGGCCACTCTGTGTGCCTCCACATTAAGTTGTGGTGCCTTGAAAGTCTGTCTGAACCCTCTATCCTTCATACTAAAATGTTGCCTGTGAAGTCATTGAATTGGCTTTAGGACACAGGCTTTGTAAGGCTCAGGGCACCAAACAGGCTAATACCGTAGCTGTGGAGTCAGCACAGAAGGCCATAATTCGCAGGCTGTGGAGAATATCGGGTCGTTGTGTTATCCACACTTGTGATGCTCTGGGAAACTTAATTTTGGTTGTTTGTTGGAAATAGTGTCATGCATGGAGGTGCAGGGTAACATCTGTTAATTTCCCAGTGGTTGAGACATTCATAATACTATGTAATTTTAACTCGCTCTCAAAGGCAAGCAAGGGACTGGAAGAAATCTCTGCAGACTGAGCAGGATTTAATTTGTATGGATAAAGGGAGTATCTGTAAAATGACTTTTTTACCGCAGCTTGTCTTAATTGTCTGTTAGCAACACCATCTTGATGACTCATTGAACTCAAAGTGGCAACACGATTTTCGTGCATGTTAATAAGGTTGCATATGACTGGTTTGTGTTTCATTTGCATAGCAGGATATTGCTGTTTAGCTTTGCCTGAGGTAAATACGCACACCAATTTCACTGGCAACAGAAAAGTTCATTCAGAGGTGGCCTCGACAGATTAGGAAGCTGCAATCTTGAAAGAAAATAAGAAACTTATCAAACGCCTCTTATGCCAGTCTCAAATGGCTATTTTTTTCACTAAAACGATTCATTTCTGGTCCTCAAAGCACAAGTGATTGCAAAACTGATTCATTCTTTTATAAACAGCCATTTGGTACAGCATCATTTGTAATCATTCAATGTAATCAATTTAACAACCCTCTATTTTTCTTTAGAATACGACTGCAATTGCAGAGAGGTTTAGGTAATCCAATACTGAATATCACGATTGCAGCACAAACCACAGATCTTGTTGTGCTGAGAATTTTTGACGACTTGATTGCCCACCACTTTGTAAATTTATTTCTCCATTTCCACTTCTCACTGCAAAATGCCCCCCCCCCCCCCCCCCCAAAAAAAAGATTTAAAGGAATAGTTAACCCAGAAATGAATTTTGTCATCATTTACTCACCCTCATGTCATTCCAAACCTGTATAAGTTTATTTTATGTTATCTTTATCTTTATGTTGAACACAAAGCAAGATATTTTGAAGAATTTTGAAGAACCAAACCAGGGACCAGTTGTTGGTTCCCATTAACTTCTATAGTATGGAAAGAAGTACTATAGAAGTCGATAGGGACAATCAACTGTTTAATTACCAGCATTCTTCAAAATATCTTCCTTTATATTCACCAAAAAAAAAACTTGTTTGGAATGACATGAGGGTGAGTAAATGATGACAACGTTTTTATTTTTGGGTGAACTATCCCTTTAACTGAAGGGATAGTTGAGTGAACTGGAGGTCAAAAGTGGGTCAGATGTTCACTGTGAGTATGTTTTCACGAGTAGCAATGGCCAAACCCAATATAAGTCGAGAAGAGTTTTGAGGATGCTTGCGTAACACCGTCTCCATTTTAAGCGTGTCTCTCAGTTCGTCAGGAGGCTGTGATCTTTTTAATTCTCCACCTGCGCTCACTCGATTAGCGTATGTCTGAGTAATCCCATTAAAGTCTGAAGTTTCCTCCAGCAGTGCGGTCTCTGCTGTTGTTGCTCAGCTGGAGGTGAATGCATCCTGAAACAAAGACACAAGAAGATCTGTGTCCGTTTCTGCCTGATGGGGACTGAGTGGCCTACGGTGTGCTTTTCAATGCCAAATTCTTGATTCATGATGGGCATTTGGCAGTATAGAACTGCACCTTCTGCGTAAATTTAGTTGTCTTGCTAATGCATTATAGGAAAAATAAGCAACTGGCCAATGAAAAACTGTTTACAAAAAGTTTATTATGCCTAGAGGTTGGCGCATCTTTGCCAGGGGTGCCCGATTCACTCGATTGCATTCAACGCTATTGTTATGTGACTCCGGAGTGTTTAGTCACAAGACATTTAAGGCTCAGGTGATTGAATCTTGAACTGAGAAGCAATGAGCAAAGGCTTCAGATTGGGTGTCTTGTGCTTGTTGAGCAAATTGGTCAAAGCTAGACTGTTAAAAAAATAAAAATAAAAAATAAAATCTAAGTACAAGTTTATTGGAGTACATTTAAATATTTTTACTTCAAAATTTCTCTATTAAAAAATTATTATGGTTTTAAATCAAGCATGCTGATCTGAAAAATGATCAGTATCATGATCACCCAAACACTATATTCCTAATATATCATAATTGCCCATAGAAAGCCTTCTTGCTTTGGTGTTGTAACAACTGTGCCAACAGAAAGATACACATGGAAGGGAATCGATGCTGACAGTCAGATGATAGTTTGTCAGAGATATACATGAAGTAATGCTTATTGTCTTTCACTGTAAGAGCAGATTATGAGAGTATGTGTGGGATGTATCCATTTTGCTTGAATGTGATTTTGCCATACTTTCACTCATGCTCAGATCAAGATTCACATCACAACAATCACAGTTTTTCAAGCCAAAAAGCTCAATGTCTCCAGAACCCTTAGGCAACTCTAAAGAAACATCAAAAGATATGGATGCCAGAGTTCATTCTCTGAGTAGTTGGTGTGATTTTGTAGAATATAGATGTGCATGAAATCTTATTATCAGTGAACTTAAATCAAAGCCAAAAAATAATATTGTAGCATTCCCATTCACATCAATATAAAAAAAACAAAAAACAAACAAACAAAAAAAAAACATAGGATTTGGACTTTAATTCAGAAATTGCTAGTAAATATCACAATTGACCTATCAGTAAGCCCCGCCCCCCCTTAGTTACTGTTGCTCCCTCGGACAAACAAACGGAGTTGCTCACTTGTCTTTCAATGACAGCTGCAGTGTGAAAACATTGATGTTTTTGCACAATTTTGGACACAGAAGGCCACCAAATGGGAATTAAATATTCCATGGAGGGATTTATAAAATATTTAAAAATAAATATGGTGGGTAACTCGAAGGAGGGTTTACAGATCACAATGCAAGCGGGAGAAGTCTCATATTACGGTCGGTCATAAAGATCACGGATGACAACATGCAGGATCAACACTGTTCATTTATCGCAGGGTACAATTAAATTTATGTACATTTAACCAGTTTAATATGGAGAGACAGTGAAATATAGACCTTCATTTATGTGTTTTTGACCTACACTGTACAAGACGTGAGAAAAGTCCGCTATTTAGGTTTGTACATTAGCATGGACTCACTAACTTTAATGTTAGCTAGTTTTAGCCAGAGATAACTTGCTAAAGCACAAGATAACATTAACGTTCTGCTTGAGCAGATGAAAATTGTAACTTAAAGAGTGTATGACACCCAGAAAATGAACGTATTTGTCTTAATTTGTATTGTATTTGTTTTGTTTGGATTCAGGAAATGTAATGAAATAAACTATATTGCCCATCCTCTCAGTATACCTGGAATCAGTATACCTGGCACATCGTTTTTCCATTTTTGAAGCATGAACCCCATAAAACCGATGTGAGCTTCGGATCTTCCAATGTTTCTCTATGGCGCTGAAACCTAAAGATGTCCAAGTTCTGCTCCCCGTGCAGCTGGTACTCGACTGCCATTGGTTAGTCTGCGTTCGATTGGAGGGGCTTACCGATAGGTCAATTATGAAGAAACGTCCCAGGTTATGTATGTAACCATGGTTCCCAGAGGGAACGAGACGCTGCGTCGGAAAACACTAGGGGAATGCCTTCAGCGATACCATGCTCTGAATCATATGTGTAATCAGTCCAATCGATGGGCGAGACGTCACAGGTGGGTGACGTAACGACCAGGAAGCTTTAAAGCACGTGAGGTTAGCTTCTAGGAATGAAGCAAACTCTAGTAGGGATGCCGGAAGTATGGCCCTGAGACGCAGCGTCCATATCTGCTTCATCTGTATAAGCATCCATTCCCTGGGTCTTGGCCCCTGTCTCGACAGGATGTCTGATCCCATACTGAGATGCCCAGGAATGTGCACTGCTCTCAGTGAGAAGAGATTGCCCTGGGACCACACAAGGATCTGGTGAGCCAGCTTATACAAGGGGCGAGAACGTAGACCTCTCTGGTGGTTGATATAAGTGATTTTTGGTGCACACCAACACATGACGATCTCTCAGTTCCGAGAGAAAGTGTTTCAGAGCCTGAAACATGGCCAGCATCTCCAGGCAGTTGATGTGCCACGTGAGGTGGCGACCGCTCCACAAAAAATCCGTCGCTGTCCGTCGCTAGCGCTAGCTTGTATGCGGAGCGGGTTTCCCTTCGGGGAGAACCCCTTGGTCTTGAGCCACCACTGTAGGGGTCTCATGTACAGCAGGCCAATAGGTATCATGTTGGAGACAGCTGCCATCAGACCCAGCAGTTTTTGAAACTGCTTGATAGTGAGTGACCGGCCCTCTCTCACTCTCTTGACTGACGTGAGGATCGACTTGATCTGAGCAGGGAACATACGTGCCTGCATCGTAGTCGAATCCCACACCACGCCCAGATAAGGCATTAAGTCCCCAGCTCTTTCTAGTGTGAGCGAGAACAACATCTCAATGCCGAACCGCCATCCGCTCTGATTGAGCTAATATCAACCAAATGTCGATGTGGTTAAGTATGCGGATGCCCTGGAGTCACAGAGGAGCCAGCGCAGCCAAAGGGAAGAACCCGATATTGTTACGCTTTGTCCCCAAAGCAAACCACAGGAACTTCCTGTTATGGGGAAGGATGGAGATAGTAAGTATGCGTCTCTTAGATCGATCGTGACAAACCAGTCCTCGGACCTGGTCTGAGACATGAAGAGCCGAAGAGAGCATCCTGAACTTCAGTCGCATGACTGAGTGGTTCAGTTGACTTAGATCTAAAATAGGACACAACCCCCCATCCTTCTCGGGAACAATAAAGTGCGGCTGTAAAACCCGGACTCTCTGTCGAGAGGAGGGACCACTTCGATGGCCTCCTTCCTCAAGAGAGTATTCATTTCTTGTTCCATTACCAGAGCCTGCTCGGGACCCACCAGTGTGGGAATGATCCTGTTGAATGGCGTCGGCAAACCATCCTGGGCCATAGGCTTCAGGATGTTCTAGCCGAAGTCTATCCAGCGAGAATGACGATCCGCAGATTCGCTTTCTGGTAGAAGCCTTTGGCCTGGGAGCACCACTCTGACTACGAGAAGTGACGTTCCCTGAATGAGGAGCTGGAACACGATTGTGTCCCACCTCAACCACCTCAGAGGAAAAGAGGTAAACATCGCGCTCTCACTCGAGAAATTATCCCAAGAGGCTCCTGTATACCATATTATATATATATGTATATATATATATATATATATATATATATATATATTAGTGCTGTCAATCGATTAAAAAATTTGAAATTTTTTTTCATGAAATTACAGGATTTACCTGTAAATGTGTTTGTAATACAGTTTGTAGATCGGGAAGAAGGAGGCGGGAACCGGCGAACATTTAAACAAAGTTTTAATAAAATAAACAAACATCAAAGTAAAGCGACAGCCCCTCACGGACGACTGCCGCACATAAAATACAAATAAAAATCCAGGCCTGGTCCTCTCTCGTCTTCCACTGTCGTCACTCCTCCTTTTATCCTTCTGGAGCTCCTCCGTGGGACTCGAGACCGGTGAGTGGTGCAGGTGTCGCTCATTATCATTAACTCCACCGGCCTCGCTCCATTCCCACGGCTCTCGGCCCCGCCCCCCTCACTACATACCCCCATCGCCCCTCGCAGGCCGGGGGGTACTCCCGAGACTGCGCTCTACTCCCCCCTCCCCCTCCCCTCCCCCCTCCCCCCTTCCCCCTTCCCCCTCCCCCTCCCCCCTCTCTGGGGGGAGCCGATCACGGTGGCCGCGGCGTACCTGGGGGTAAGGACAGACGAGGCGAGAGGAAAGGAGACGGAAGGATGAAGAGACACAGAGACGAGAGAGGGGATAGAGGAAAAAAAAAAACTTCTCGGCCCGGTTCTCGGCCTGGCGAACGGCGCCGACTCCTCCGCTCCCTCATGGACGGCAGCCACCCCTCGTCGACCCCGGAGCACGGCAGCGAGCCTTCCGTCCCACCTGTTCTTCTATTGCTCCAGCACCACCACCTCGGGCAGCCACTGGCGATCTTTGCTCCTTCGTGCTGCCCGACCTCGTCAGCACCACGATCTCCCTCAGCGGCGAGGGCTCTTCTGACAGCATGTCCCTCCTTCCTCCCGGGTTTCGGCACCAAAGTAATACAGTTTGTAGATCGGGAAGAAGGAGGCGGGAACCGGCGAACATTTAAACAAAGTTTTAATAAAATAAACAAACATCAAAGTAAAGCGGCAGCCCCTCACGGACGACTGCCGCACATAAAAATACAAATAAAAATCCAGGCCTGGTCCTCTCTCGTCTTCCACTGTCGTCACTCCTCCTTTTATCCTTCCGGAGCTCCTCCGTGGGACTCGAGACCGGTGAGTGGTGCAGGTGTCGCTCATTATCATTAACTCCACCGGCCTCGCTCCGTTCCCACGGCTCTCGGCCCCGCCCCCCCCCCCCCCACTACAGTTTTTAAATAAAGAAATGCATGACAAACTACAGTTTAAGGAAATATAACCTTTTACACTTCCGCCAGGTATGAGACATAATTCTTATTATTCTTTTATCATTATTCTTTTGTTTTTATTCAGCCATTATCAGCCTTTATACTGGCAATAAAACGTTTACCAAGCCACATCACTTCAATCCCTTTATACATTTACCCAACTATTATCAAAAGTATTTCTAAATAAAAAACAGCAAAACATTCTTGCGACCTTACATGAAGTATTATGACAAAATGCATTATGAAGAAGAATTGGACCTGTTCTGCAGGTGCATTAGAGCTAATATTAGCATCATGCTTCATAAGACAATTTATGAGATTAATAGTAACGTTACACTTTTACTCAGAACTCACTTCAAACCACCATCGAGTGTTTGTAATAACTTCCTTTTACGATCACATGTGGAATTTGGTCGTTTACTGTTGTTAAAATATGCTATTTATAGCATTTTATATCACTGCACAAATTAGCATTTCAGATGTACACATTCCACTCAAGAAAATCACATACAAATATCATATTATAATCGTGTGTTTATTATCTTATCTATAGTGGCTGTTATCAAGTTTATTTCTGCTGTGTTTGTGATGTTGAAACCGCCTCTCCGTTCTTAAGTTGACAGGTATACATTTCAAGTATAATACACATTAATAAAAGGATCTATTTTAATTTTTATTTGTCTATATTCACCTTGGGTGGCCGTGGTACATTATAAAAGTAGCCCAAAAAAACGCAACCCATGGCTCTGTAATTTTTCCTGCCACTGTATTTTCAGAATAGCCCACTTGTGCCGTTACCCTGGCAACACTGGTTCGCTGTACCCTCATCACACAATGAGATAACCTTCCGCGCTGCGATGATGGGAAGAAGTTGGGGACAAACCTTATCAAACTATTAATTTGCGTTAAAAAAATATTAATGCGTTAAAATATTTTGATTAATCACATGCGTTAACACGTTAACGTTGACACCCCTAATATATATATATATATATATATATATATATATATATATACACATACATACAGGTGCATCTCAATAAATTAGAATATCGTGGAAAAGTTCATTTATTTCAGTAATTCAACTCAAATTGTGAAACTCGTGTATTAAATTCAATGCACACAGACTGAAGTAGTTTAAGTCTTTGGTTCTTTTAATTGTGATGATTTTGGCTCACATTTAACAAAAACCCACCAATTCACTATCTCAACAAATTAGAATATGGGGACATTCCAATCAGCTAATCAACTCAAAACACCTGCAAAGGTTTCCTGAGCCTTCAAAATGGTCTCTCAGTTTAGTTCACTAGGCTACACAATCATGGGGAAGACTGCTGATCTGACAGTTGTCCAGAAGATCATTGACACCCTTCACAAGGAAACATTCATTGCCAAAGAAGCTGGCTGTTCACAGAGTGCTGTATCTAAGCATGTTAACAGAAAGTTGAGTGGAAAGAAAAAGTGTTGAAGAAAAAGATGCACAATCAACCGAGACAACCACAGCCTTATGAGGATTGTCAAGCAAAATCGATTCAAGAATTTGGGTGAACTTCACAAGGAATGGACTGAGGCTGGGGTCAAGGCATCAAGAGCCACCACACACAGACGTGTCAAGGAATTGGCTACAGTTGTCCTCTCCTGAACCACAGACAAAGTCAGAGGTGTCTTACCTGGGCTAAGGAGAAGAAGAACTGGACTGTTGCCCAGTGGTCCGATTTCCTCTTTTCAGATGAGAGCAAGTTTTGTATTTCATTTGGAAACCAAGGTCCTAGAGTCTGGAGGAAGGGTGGAGAAGCTCATAGCCCAAGTTACTTGAAGTCCAGTGTTAAGCTTCCACAGTCTGTGATGATTTGGGGTGCAATGTCATCTGCTGGTGTTGGTCCATTGTGTTTTTTGAAAACCAAAGTCACTGCACCCGTTTACCAAGAAATTTTGGAGCACTTCATGCTTCCTTCTGCTGACCAGATTTTTAAAGATGCTGATTTCATTTTCCAGCAGGATTTGGCACCTGCCCCCACTGCCAAAAGCACCAAAAGTTGGTTAAATGACCATGGTGTTGGTGTGCTTGACTGGCCAGCAAACTCACCAGACCTGAACCCCATAGAGAATCTATGGTGTATTGTCAAGAGGAAAATGAGAAACAAGAGACCAAAAAATCCAGATGAGCTGAAGGCCACTGTCAAAGAATCCTGGGTTTCCATACCACCTCAGCAGTGCCACAAACTGATCACCTCCATGCCACGCCGAATTGAGGCAGTAATTAAAGCAAAAGGAGCCCCTACCAAGTATTGAGTACATATACAGTAAATGAACACACTTTCCAGAAGGCCAACAATTCACTAAAAATGTTTTTTTTTTTTAATTTGTTTTATGAAGTATTATAATTTGTTGAGATCACAATTTGAGTTGAATTACTGATATAAATGAACTTTTCCACAACATTCTAATTTATTGAGATGCACCTGTATAATTGTGTGTATGTGTGTGTATATTTTAGATATATAGAGAGAGGGGGTAGTTGTGGCCTAATGGTTAGGGAGTTGGGCTTGTAACCTGAAGGTTGCGGGTTTGATTCTCGTGCCGGCAGGAATTGAATGTGGGGATTGTGAATGAACAGCACTCTCTCCATCTTCGATACCATGACTTAGGTGCCCTTGAGCAAGGCACTGAACACCTAATTGCTCCCCGGGCACTGGAGCTGCCCACTGCTCAGGGTGTGTGCACTTATTCACTACTCACTGCTGTGTGTGTGCACTTGGATGGGTTAAATGCAGAGCACCATTTAGAGTATGGGTCACCATACTTGACTATACCTCACGACTTAACTTAATTAGGGGTGTCAACGTTAACATTTTTTTTTTTTTAACGCAGATTAATCGTTTGATAAGGTTTGACCCCAACTTCTTCCTGTCATCGCAGCGTGGAAGTTTATCTATCATTGTGTGACTAGGGTACAACGAACCAGTGTTGCCAGGGTAACGTTAGCGGTACAAGTGGTTTAGTTTGAAATTACAGAGCTGTGGCGGGTTGCGGTTTTTTGGGCTACTTTTATAATGTACCGCGGCCGCCCAAAGTGTATAGACAAATAAAAATGAAAAAGATCCTTTTACTAATGTGTATTATACTTGGAATCATGTATCCCTGGCAACTTAAGAACGGAGAGGCGGTTGTAGCATCAACGTGAGTTTCAGCCAGCACATGTTAAGGCTTTTACACGGCAGAAATAAACATGACAACAGCCACTATAGATTATATAAGATAATAAACACACGATTACGATAGATATGGTCTGTATGTGATTTTCTTGAGAACGTGTACGTCTGAAATATTTTTGGTGATGTGACAATGTTTTACTAACATCATAAGTACAAATGTTTTAATAATACAAAAATGTAGGGATGCACAAAATATTGATTGATTTTAATTTATTTTATTTATAGTTTTGGATATTTAATTGTGCATTTCATTTTATAACCTCTGCAGTCATCAAACGCTTAAGCTACTGTTTACAAACATCCATTTTTAATTGTAATGTTTTGAGACTTGAAAATGATTTAGTTTGGTCTTTAGTGTTCCATTTCTAATATTGAATGAATAGTATTGGCCATTTATTGATTATTGATCTTAAAATGAAGATAGTTATCAGAACCAGACTTGTATTATCAGTCTATCTCTACAGATATGTAAGATATGACCTCTGTAAGTTCGTCTGTCACTGGCTAAATAATAAACACCACTAAAAATGACAAAAGGTTCAGATTATATTTATATTTATATGGTTATATTTTCTCTGTTTCTGTGTTTATACTCAAAGACACAAGTAGAATGGACAGTGCAGACAGAAAGTCATAGGTCCTGTGTTTCGCAGGCATGTAAAGAGAATCGTGGCCTGACCAGAGATCAGTGTTAGTCTCGCCGTCTGGAGAAGTCCTCTCCCACCATCATTAATCTTACTTTTCCCTGCTTTCAACTACTGCTTCTACCCCTGTTGCAGGCAGACTCCCATGGGCTCTCGTCTCTCTATCCAAGTGTCTGTCTCCCCCCCCACCCCCCACTTCTCTACTTTCTCTGTTGAACTGAGGTGTGGTTAAGTACCATTTCCCAGCTTTCCACTTAAAATACTATGACTCAGCAGGGAGTTTTTTGACACTGTATACATGTGTGGATGTATGGGATCGGTGTGTGTGTGTGTGTGTGTGTATATATATATATATATATATATATATATATATATATATATATATATATATATATATGTGTGTGTGTGTGCGTGCGTGTATGTGTGTGTGTGTGTGTGTGTGAGAGAGAGAGAGTTCAAGGTGTGATTTCTTAAAACACAATTTCAGTGATATCTGTGAGGTATTGGTAACATTTTATGTATCCAATTAAAAAAATAAACAGATTATGTGTGTATATATATATATATATACACACACACACATACAGGTGCATCTCAATAAATTAGAATGTCATGGAAAAGTTAATTTATTTCAGTAATTCAACTCAAATTGTGAAACTCGTGTATTAAATAAATTCAATGCACACAGACTGAAGTAGTTTAAGTCTTTGGTTCTTTTAATTGTGATGATTTAGGCTCACATTTAACAAAAACCCAACAATTCACTATCTCAACAAATTAGAATACTTCATAAGACCAATAAAAAAAAAAAAAAAACATTTTTAGTGAATTGTTGGCCTTCTGGAAAGTATGTTCATTTACTGTATATGTACTCAATACTTGGTAGGAGCTCCTTTTGCTTTAATTACTGCCTCAATTCGGCGTGGCATGGAGGTGATCAGTTTGTGGCACTGCTGGGGTGGTATGGAAGCCCAGGTTTCTTTGACAGTGGCCTTCAGCTCATCTGCATTGTTGGGTCTGGTGTCTCTCATCTTCCTCTTGACAATACCCCATAGATTCTCTATGGGGTTCAGGTCAGGCGAGTTTGCTGGCCAATCAAGCACAGTAACACCATGCTCATTGAACCAGCTTTTGGTACCTTTGGCAGTGTGGGCAGGTGCCAAGTCCTGCTGGAAAATGAAATCAGCATCTTTAAAAAGCTAATCAGCAGAAGGAAGCATGAAGTGCTCTAAAATTTCCTGGTAGATGGCTGCGTTGACTGTGGACTTCAGTCATCATCTCTGACTGTGGAAACTTCACACTGGACTTCAAGCAACATGGATTCTGTGCCTCTCCAGTCTTCCTCCAGACTCTGGGACTTTGATTTCCAAATGAAATGCAACATTTATTTTCATCTGAAAAGAGGACTTTGGACCACTGAGCAACAGTCCAGTTCTTTTTCTCCACAGCCCAGGTAAGATGCTTCTGACGTTGTCTCTGGTTCAGAAGTGGCTTGGTAGCACTTTTCCTGAAGACATCTGAGCATGGTGACTCTTGATGCACTGACTCCAGCTTCAGTCCACTCCTTGTGAAGCTTTCACAAGTGTTTGAATCAGCTTTGCTTGACAGTATTCCCAAGCTTGCAGTCATCCCTGTTGCTTGTGCACCATTTCCTACCCAAATTCTTCCTTCCAGTCAACTTTGCATTTAATATGCTTTGATACAGCACTCTGTAAACAGCCACACCTTTCAGTAATGACCCTCTGTGACTTACCATCTTTGTGGAGGGCGTCAATGTTCCACTGACTCTCCTTTGCTATGTGTGTGCGTGTTGTATGAATGGGCGCGGCTCATCATCACAGCTCGTTATCGCTGATGAGCTGATCCGCGCCAGCTGTGTTGAATGAGATGTTCTATATATTGTTTGTCATCTCGTCTTGTCTTTGTCAGATGGTTGTGGAGGTTCAGGCTCGGCTCACAGTTTCTCTCCCTCGCTCTAGTTCCTGTGTTCCTGTTCTGAGATTCGCCTGCCTGTTCGGAGGATCGTCTGCGGTTCGTCCGTTGCGTTCTGCCCACGGAGTCCTGCGTTGCCGAGCCGGTTATTCTACTGTTGCTTTGTTCTCATCTGCACTACCTCTTCTATTGTGTTTAATAAACACCTTGTTCTCACTTGCTATTGAATCCGTGACTTTTTCCTTCGAGTCATGACACTTTCTTGTTTATACATCCCTTTTCCAAACCTACATGATGATTTTTTTTCTATAATTATTTAACCAACTTAAATTCATAATTAAAGATTCCAGACAGTCTTATGTTTTAAATTCTATCTCTTTTCAGTGTGACATATAAGAATTTAATTATTTAAAGACCAAATCATGGAACTGGAAGTATTCATTTTATTTACTAAACATTGTTTTTATGCAAAAACTATGCAATGCTTCTGCATTCCAGCAGTGTGTTGATTAAAGCTGGATTTGTTCTTTAAGATCAAGAATGTGAAATGATTATTGGGCTACACAATATTGAAGAATTCCAGAACTTCACAGAGGAAGTGCCTGAGAAAGTTTGAAGACATTGTGGTGAGAAGTACATTAGATGTTGAGATATTGAAGCGCAAATATTTTTTTTTACTATTTACAGTATTCACCTTGGGTCCAAGCTTTGGTGGTGTAATGGTTCATAGACTGTCGGGTAGAAATGTGCTGTAGAGGTCAAGCGAAGCGCTCATGAGCACCCCTTTGAGACCTAAAATAACAAATGGCACATTCTGTGCCATTATGGACATTGTACACACGTTGGCTCTCCCATGTGCCATATGGGACAGGACCATTTTGCTCAAGTACAGTAGGTTAGGATGTGATAAGTGTGTTTTTTGCAATTTAAATATGAAACATTGACTGCAGAGATCATACCAGTTTAATTTGATGTTTTATAAGTATTTAATTTACTTTGTATTATTGCTGAAATAGGTCTAAAGCTTTTATTAATTAATTAAATTAGTAAAATTACATTTTTAACTAGAAATGTAATGTAAAAATCAATAATTCAGAATTTAAAAAAAAAAGAGATAGATAAGATCCCTGAAGTTGCAAATACTAAAGTCTCAAAACCAAATAGATATTCTTTATCAAAGTTAAGAGTCTGCCACGGTCCCCTAAAATGGCTCATTCAAACACGCCCTCACATGTCTACGTCACAATGTGGAAATATTTGTGTAATGCCGCCCAAATGTTCACGCAAAGAAAGAAGGCGTGGTTTCAGTAACCGCAGTAGTGTTGATGCAGCCATGCTAGGGAGACATTTTGTGCTTCTATGTGAAAGCAGAAGCACTTTATTTGGCCTTCCGAAAGTAGATGCATTTACGTATCATTAAGATTACTTACAACAGAACAGCACAACCCAGATGTTATCACAAAGCATTTTATGGACGACCGTTTCGTGAACCTAGGAGAGGAGGTAATTCTGACTTTGCTATGATAATCTGGCGCTTCTGAATCAGCGACTGTAAGTATGTTTTGTTATTAGTGTGGCAGGCCACATTTAGGGAGTAAAGTCATGAATTAAGGGGGTGTGGTTAGCTATGTATAAAGACCAGTAGTAGGAACGAGAATGGCAGGTGTGTTTGTTTCTGGCCGGTGGAAATAGATTGAAACTTCTATTGTTTGTTTGCGAGCGGTTCGCAGGTGGATTTTCTTGGATCTTGGAGATAGGTTTGAGCTTATTTGAAGTCTTAAAGTGTTTTAATATGTGGTGTGTGTTTTAGGAAGAGTAATAAAGGTGGTTTAATGCATGTATTTCAGCTCTGTGAAGCCTATTGTGTCATAGGCGAGAGGATCGCATATGTCATCTTTTGGATCTTTTACATAGGTAGGAGTTTGATTGAAGCACTAAAATGTTTTAATAGGTCTTTGTCTTGATATAAATAAAAAAGGTATTTTAATGTGTGCGTGTTTCAGCTCTACGGAGCTCATTTGTTGCTCTTGTTGTATTTGAGTTTTTTTGTTTATTTTTTTGGTTTGGATGTTTGGTTTGGGTAATTGTCTAGTCCACCCGGGTATTTGCATCGATAATTTGGCCGAAAGAAATAGGAACGGCCTTTTGGGTGGACTAGTTTATTTTTTGTATTCTGTATTTTGTTTGTCTCCCCCACTGTTTATATATACTTTACAAGGACACTATATGCTTAGTGCTTGAGCAGAGTTGAGCTATTTTTGCATGTCTTTTACTCTGATGAATGGTATGAATCACAAGGTTTATCTTTTTTTGTGTTTTGAATTTATTTAATGGTTTTGTGTGACTTGTTTGCTCTTTTGCATGGTTTGATGCTCAACTCTTGCGAGGTTAACTCATGTGTGTAGGGTGTCCTGTGTAATAAAACAACTCCGTAAAGCCATCGATAAATCTTGTTTGATGTTTATTTAAAGGGGGGGCCTTGTTACATTAGTTTAAGTATTTGCTATTGACTGTTCAAATGCATAGTTTTGCGTGTTGTGTGTGTGTGTGTGTGTGAGAGACAGGGTCACATCACAGCGGAGTCAGCTTTCTTAATTGCTGCTTGTGTGCAAATACATACGAGCATCATCACTGTGTCTGTCACACAACTCTGTTCCCCTCTGACTTTGTAGAAAACGAAGCGCTTGAGAGAGGCGGGGCATAGAGGACCTACAATAATGTACAGTATTTGAAAAATAATGTGTTTTTTTGAACATTAAAGCATGTCAACATATTCTGTTACACCAAATACACAAAATAATGATCTTTAAAAAAGCATCATATGACCCCTTTAATCTAACATTGCACATCTTTTTTTTTTAAAATCATGTTGTGTCTGTGAATTTTATGTATCTGTTTTGAGCTAGGCTTTTATTTCAACACTGTTAGACTCAGTGATGGACAAAATAAAATGATATACTTGAAAATACTCCAGTAAATAATTCAAAGAAATCCAGCTCAAGGTGGCTTTATTTCACTATTGAAAATAAAGCATGAGACTTTGAGGCCAATTGTTCTTGAACTTTTGGACCAGTCTGGCTTATATTCCATTTTTGACACACACCCGCAAATACATCTTCTGTACAATTAATCTGACTCTTGTCTCAATCGGCGAAGGCAAAGAACAATGAGATATTGCATTGACTTTGAAATGTCAGGAATTACACGACTAGGCTTCAACACCTCGCTTTGAGACCTTTATTAAAATGAATGTCTGAGGATTTAGCTTTCATGTTCCCCTGCACCCTGACATCGGTGTCTTTTTCATAACATTACTGGTCACAGTTTTGAGGGATTAGTAGGGTGGTTTTAGCTTATCCTCTCTGGCAGAGGCGCAGGATGCTAAAACTGTGTCTCGGAGCAAAAATACAACTAAAACTAAACATGATATTATTAATATACCAAATTCAGTGAGGAGTTTAGCTAGACAGCTCTATTTTATTAGGGCCCAACCATTGAAGATATGATGGCAGCTAATGTTTTTATTAGTCCTGAGGGTATCTGAGCAGTTTGGGGACTGCGTCACCAAACGGTTTAGGAATTCTGAAAACCCATTTCTTTTTTAATAAATTTTGAAAAATTTGGTCAAAACCATTCTTTTGGACATACCAAGTATATGGATACTCTGTTTGGCCATATTGTCTGTCCTAAAATGCTGCATTCCAATGTTTTAGCACATCAAGATAAATTTTAAAGGTCCTAGAAAAGTTCAAGTGAAAATGAAGAACTAGTGTGATGTTATTTCAAACAAAATCGGCCAAAACGATAGTCGTTTGGAATTTATTTTGGGATTTCAAAATAGTTTGACAAAAGGTGCACCACGTAGTACTAGGAACTTAGTTCCAGGAACTAACCAGCAGGGTCGTTCCTAGAAAACCAGTTTCTCTCTTGGGCCCTTTGCCTGGTTGCATTCACACCGGCAGCAGGAACTTTGAAGCGGCCGACAACGACGTCTTTATTTGCGGCGTTTACAAACGCAAACAACCTGTAAATGAAGGACACCGTTATCAGCTGTTTTTGTTGTGTGTCGCAAGTTTTTTTGATAATGGAAATGGAATGTAAATGCACAATTTACGTGATTAAATGAGTACAAAAATCTCCTATGACATATCTGACTATCTAACATTTCATCAAGGCTGAGAAAAGAACATAACTTTGCAGACAACAGGTAACGTTCAATGCCGTCATCACTGTTTTCCATGTTCGTGGGGTGAATAGTTTTACACTTAAAAATGCTGGGTAGCCGATGTTTCATATGCGTTTGGCCAATCAGCATACACTTACGTCACTGGTGGTTCCTATTGAACTGTTTTATGCTGCCTTCACGCCATGTCGTAATTCCGAGATGACAACACGCGACATTCAACTCTATCTAAATTATGTGTTTCTATGGCAACACTATCAACGGCAAAGCCCTCACGTGCTCCTGAACTCGTAATTACAACTTGTAACCTTGGAATGTTCTGAGAATTACGACTTGGACCACTGGCAGATGCACCACGTGACCGCCGCCAGGTTCATTTTAGCGCTACCTCTGAGTCCGACAACATGGAGAGCTATGAGTTAAAGGTCATGTGTTGTCATCTCGGAATTATGGTAATTATGACATGGCGTGAAGGCAGCATTAGGCCCTATTCTGAAGTAGGAGCTAATTTAGTTCCCCCAAACGGAATTACTAGAAATAAATATGTTCCTAGTTCCTGTGGTGCGAGCACGCCAAAAACCGGGAACTACTGCCAATAGTTCTAGGAACTATGAAAGGGATTCCTGCGGTGTGAAAGCTCCTGAAAAAGTTTGCTAGTGCCACCTATTGGTGAAAAAAAAATGCAATTTTATTATTATTTGTACATACGGATTTTTTCAGGCATGTTATGTCCAATTAAATGTACTTGTAACAGACCGTAATCTAATCTTAATCTATAATCTCTAGGAAAAAAAGTCATAATAAAAAACTGTCCCATTATTATGGCAGTGAAGTTAGATGCATTCAATTTGTATTGTTTTAATTGGAATAATTGTTTACCACATTGTATCAAGTTGTTAAGTGGTTAAGTTGTTAAGGATTGATTTTTAAGTTTAGGGGAAGCTACTTGGTAATTTTACCATCCCAAATGGCAATCTATTAGCAATGATCCAGTCATGGTTTTCATAAACAAAACCAATGAGCCCATTGATATGTCCTACCTCAGCATCCCATTCAACAGGGAGTATGTTCCCTTAGCAGCAACTGGTAGCCCCAGGGCAGAGTTTTTAGAAGATTCTACATGGGAGTATTGCGGACGACAGTATACTGCTAATGAAATACAACACAATACAGACAAAGGGAAGAATGGGACAGAGAGGACAAGTTTTAGAAAGGCTGAACAACATCAAAGTGCAACTTTAAATATCATATCAGGGGTCAAAAATGAAGGAGCACGAAACAGGGTGAAAGAGACACCGTGAGCGCAAGAGAAAAGAGAAGGCAGAGGCTTTGATGTTCAAAGGTCTCTTGAATCCACTCAGGAAAAACAGACAATAAGAAGTACTGTATGTATTAATACTGACCTAAAGACAAGGAGCTGTCCTTAATGTCATTCTGTGGTTTGTTTTGGATGGGAGGAGGAGACCGGCTCTCACTCTTGTCCATAATGTTATATTCTAATTTCCTTTCTTTATTGTTTGATTTTCAATGGTGGAGAACTCATGATTTTAGGCCTGAAATATAGACAGCCAGTAAGCCACGAACACTGACCCAAAGCGTAATTAAGAATTGAAGAGGATGAATATTAATTGTCAGTGGTTAATCATAACCCAGAAACCAATAAAATAAAATGCCTTTAATTTTCTGTAAGTGATTTACAATTATGTAGTTTAGAAGTGGCAGAAAAGCGTTAATATCAATGAGCTCTTCCAGTGTGTCAGCCAAATGCGATCAAACCTGGAAAAAGGAAGCTAAGAAAATCACTATTTAATGAAGCGAGTGGAGAAATGAAGCGCGATGATTGAGATTGTTTGGTTTGCAAGAACAAGAAACTGAGAATAAAGACTTTGAAGGGTTTGTCGGAGCGAATGAGAAAGATGACAAGTCTGAAAGAGGTTTTCACATGCATGCTTATGTAAATAATGTGTTAATTACAGAGCATCCAGCATCCAGATTACAGACATGAAACAGGGTCCTCTTGTTGTGACCTTTCTGAATGGATATGCAATCAGACTCCAGTAAATAGACCTTCTATTTCAAGTGCTCAGCCTCGCCCCCTCCCTCGCTCCAATCAGTGACTCCATTTCGCTCTTTTTTTTTTTATGACTGCATCTTTCCATCAGCTTGCCTTGTCCTCTTCTTCTCTCATCTCCCATTTGCTATGATCTGTCTTGATTTGGCACTATGAGACCTAAACCGTGGGCAGACGAAAATGGCAGCGACAAAGTTACAGAAGCATTGCAGATTCTTAGTTCATTCAGTGCAATACTGATAAGTCACATAAATATAAGTCACATAAATCTGAATTTATTAAAGAGGTCGTAGTAGGGCTACACGATTTGGGGAAAAATCTAATTGCGATCTAAATCTAATTGTGTCATTTCCACTCTAAGTGGTTCGCCAATCGCAACAAACTGGGCCAGCTAACCAATCAGAGCATATTTCGTGTTTACATTTGGATTTGAGACAGACTGGGAAGAGAGGTGCTGCAATAATGTAAAATATGTACAAATAAATAAATAAAAAATAATGTGTTTAAATTATGGAACAATCAAGCATGAAAACTTAATAAAATGGCATTATAGGACCCCTTTAACAGATTGTGAAATGCTTGCGGCCTTGCATTTTTTTTTCTTCCAGAATTCTATGCACTACTTAACACAAGCATCATGTGCTGATTTGACCTCCAAAAACTTGAAACAGAATAAAATCCTAGGCCCCAGATAATATGAGTAAACCAGATCTTGTAATCATGCTATTTTGCTCTCTGGCTAACTTGCCTCTTTAAACGCATGTGTGGCTTTGATTTTTAAATCTGGATTGATTAGTTGGTTGAGATAATGTTTCTGTATTTATAGGAAAGGGCACATGCATCAATACTTCAAACCATGATCAGCAAAACTATGATTGGGTGGTATATTCATATAAGTTATTCTTAAAATCAAAAATCTGCATTAAGAAAAAATTCTTGAAATTCAGTGAGAGGTGAGAACATCACCAAAGAACAAAAGGAAGGATGAACGAAAAAGAAAGAAAGAAAGAGAATGAAGTAGTAAGAAAGTGGCAGCAAAGTGGCCAAAAACGTTTTTGCTAAATATAATTTTTAGAAAACATTTTTTTCACTCTCATTTATTCTCATTCTTTGCATAGACAGACATATGAATTGACTACACCAGAGTTGTAATTGCTTCAGTTTTGAGCACCATATTACATAGTTTAAGCAGTGCGAAAAGAGGTAACGTTGTACAGTAGAATTCAGTGCCTTGTGTACGATGCGATTTATGTGAAAGGACTAATTTGTTCTTTCACACCAAAACTTTGTGCTGTGCCCTACTTTTTTGTTCTCTAAAAATGGATTATATGATAATGTTACAGGAAAATGAGATCGTTGAACCCGTCGTGGCCCGCTGCGTAATGTCAACACATCCGCACTAAACATCCCATTAAAAAGTACATAATCTTTCCCGTTACCCACTCCAAAACGGATTACCCTTTTCCAAATTCCTAAGCGTGTTCCAGTGGAGTTATCACCCTTGAAAGGCTTCATGAGCTTTTGAAATGCCTCTTCACCTTTTGAGTAGGCGCTAATTACCCATGACTGCCTGCTACACTTTACATGAGGCCCAGCTGTGCAAGCAAACACCCACCACGCAAACCCAAGGGCTCGTTTCATTTGGTTTCCTTAGAATGACTGTACTGCTAATTTGAGCGTGCATCTGTGGCCAGCGCTGGCCTACAGGTCTCACTAAACACACAGTTTAATGATCTCCCAAAAGAGAAACAGCCCCAAACCACTCCCAAATTATACTGTAATTACAACAATTATGCTGTGAGGGGAGGGGTCACCTGTAGGCTGAAGGACATGCTTGACTGCAGTCTGGGAAATTTCCAAAGCCTCTGTGCTGTTAGCACAAACATGCATCGGTTACAGTGGTACATAAGTGGTTTTATTCAGTGGAAGCTGGTTATCTAAACAGTCAATCATGTAAGCAATTCATCAGTCATATAATGTAATTATGAGTTCAAGGTTAAGTAATTAAAACTCTGTGTTAATACAAGCATTCTATCTGTCTGTCATTATGTCTGTTGTTCTATCGTTCTACCATTCCATCCATCCATCGTTCTGTCATTCTATGGTTCTATATAGTTCTATTTATCATTACATCTATCCACCCATCCAATGATCTGTCCCTCCATCCATCCATCCATCCATTGTTCTGTCGTTCTATCTATTGCTCCATCCATGTCATTCTAGCAGTCTGTCTATTCCACAATACATCTATCATCCATCTACTGTTCTGTCATTCTGTTCTATCATTCTCTGTTGTTCTATCTATTGTTCTACATTATTAATCCATTTATTTTTCTGTCATTCTATTGTTCTGTCTGTCCTTCTATTTATCATTCCATCCATCCATCCATTGCTTTGCCATTCTATCTATTGCTGCATCTATCTCTCCATCCATCCATTTTTTGTCATTCTATCATTCTACCTATTTTTCTATTTACAGTTCCATGCGTCCACCCATCCAGTGTTTTGCCCATCCATCCATCCATCCATCCATCCATCCATCCATCCATCCATTTTGTCATGCTATCATTCTGTTTATCCGTCCATCTGTCCGTCCATCCGTCACCATTCTGTTGTTCCGTCCATCCATCCATCCATCGTCATTCTGTTGTTCCTTCCATCCATCCATCCGTCCATCCATCCATCCATCGTCATTCTGTTGTTCCTTCCATCCATCCATCCGTCCATCCATCCGCCCGTCTGTATGTCTAATGACTGGAAAATGTGAAAAATTTGCTGGAAAGTTTTCAAGGAGTTATTTTAGAGTGTGAAGCAGAAGTAAAAAATATAATTTAAAATAAAACTAACCTTGACTTAATTCTTCTCCTCTCACTGTTACACAGAGGACAGGATTGCTTTATGCAAATGTATGATGTGTCTGTACAGCGGTGTATGAATTTCTTTGATATAATGGTGCGATCATATACACTATTCCCTAAAGCGCTCTGCTGAATTCTCAGCTCTGTTTGGAGATCACAGGGAAAGTATGTTCTGCTGACAGTGATTTCAGTGGGTGCTGAAGACAATGAAGACAAATTTATGCAAGACAGTCTCATTACACCAGCTTAATTTAACCTTTGCGGGTGAGCAGTTCATAATATTACCTTCTTTTTAATTGGCCTGTTTGAGAGTTTGTTGATAGTTATTGTTATTGCTTCCATGAACAACTGGCTTTGCGTTTATAGGGAGGATCATTAAAAATCCATCATGGAGAAAGGAAGCAGAACTTCAAACATTCACCAAAGGGGAAGGCGTTTAGGGCTCTCCCACGCCGACTACAATTACCAATCTTGTTGCCTTCCAATAACAACAGAGAACAGGCTGAGCCTGAGAGGGGGGAGAGAGTCATGAGGTAGATGAATGAGAATTAACTACAAACAGATAAAGTGTGAGATGAAATGAATGTGTATGGTGGGGACATGAACATGCACTAGGGGACATTTGCAAGGGCAGGACAAGGGGGTGGCTCAGGTTCATTTAATCAGTACTAACGGCTCCATTCATTTTCTGTCATTTATACAGACTCTTTCTCAGTTAAGTTTCAGATGCAATTGGGAGAAGTGGGTTTCATTCCACTGCTGTCTCACTATGCTGAATGAACGTTTCATCATGCAACCTAAAAATGACATTAATTTTTAATTTCAGTATGGTGACATCTAAATGAATTTGGTTTTATTAAACTCAGAGACTTTTCAATTCAAAGATAAGTCAGTCGATTCAAAGTTTTAGTCAGTCAAATGAGTGATTCAGTTTCTTACTAAATTAGGTTATACCATTTTTAAATGAAAAATAGTTCATCCAAAAGTGAAAATTTAGTCACCTTAAAATTTTCAGAAATTTCTCTTTGTATTGCCCAAAGAAAGAAGGTCATAGAGGCGTGAGTAACACGAGTGAGTAAATGATGACTGAATTATCACTTTTTATAGACTCTTAAGATACAGTTTAAAATATACAGTTGTGACATTTATTCTAAAAATAAGGAAATATATTAAGAAATAATAAAGCCGAGTAAGATTAGAAGAAAGCCAATACAATATGTGACCCTGGACCACAAAACCAGTCTTAAGTGTCAATTTTTCAAAATTGAGATTTATACAGAATCTGAAAGCTGAATAAATAAGCTTCCCATTGATGTATGGTTTGTTAGGATCGGACAATATTTGGCCGAGATACAACTATTTGCAAATATGGAATCCGAGGGTGCAAACAAATCTAAATATTGAGAAAATCACCTTTAAAGCTGTCCAGATAAAGTTCTTAGCAATGCATATTACTAATCGAAAATGAAGTTTTGATATATAATTTACAAAATATCTTCATGGAACATGATCTTTACTTAATATCCTAATGATTTTTGGCATAAAAGAAAAATAGATAATTTTGACCCATACAATGTATTTTTGGCTATTGCTACAAATATACCCCAGCGACGTAAGTCTGGTTTTGTGGTCCAGGGTCACATATATTTAGGCATTGTTGTTTTCAGTTTTTCTCTTAAGAAAAAAGTAATTTGAACTTTTACTAACAATATATTAATAATTAAACAAAGCATACTAGAATGGACATGGAAAATAATAAATAATGTAAGGAATTTAACTTTGGGATGAATTGTTATGTTAATTAATAGTTTGGAGATTTAATGACACATGCACCCCCAGGTCTTGTTTGTGAGATTCAGAAAGTTCCTGCAAAACTTATATAAATTATGCAAATTAATGTTTGTTAAAAAGAGGCAGAATGTGCCGCGTAGGAGGCTTTGGAGAAATCAGTGAGTAGGGGGTTGAAGGTAATTGTCAGAGTAAACAAACCTCTACGACTGAACTCGATGTTCCACAGCTGGGTCAAATCACCAGTTAACAAAATAATGATGGATGTAACCTCAGGGATGCAGGCGGGAAGTCCACAAATGAGAGAAATAATTGAGGGACAGTGAATCCTTGACTTTGGTTTGAAGTTTCAGTTCAGTCTTGAGAGCAAAGCATTGTGGGAAGATTTGGCAACAGCTTCAACCTTTCAGAGTAAACCGCATGCTTTCTCTATTGTTGTTGTTTTTTTTTTGTTTTTTTTAAACACACAACTAATTGCTCCCTTCGTTTCTTGCCCTGCTCTCAATAAAGTTTAAGGGAAAAGTTGTCAGTTCTTGCTGTTTCATACTCATGACATGAGAGGTTCATGTGAAGCATTTTGCAGCACTATAGCCAAGTTTACAAGCTTCTGTTATTGAATAAAATATAATAAAAAGATCATGAAATGCCTTTACCTTTAAAATACTTTTTTTGTCCAGCTTATTTATGACAGCACAGGTCAGATTGACTGACAGGAGACAGATGTTGTACATGTTCAAACAAAATCTCAGTTCATCTGATGCAAAAAAAAAATAAAAAATAAGCGAGATGGAGAGAAAAGAAAGACAGAGCAGTACACCATGTGACTGAACATTCAGTGTGGATATTTGATTATCTTTCCACACAGCTTCTACAGTATGAACCCATTTTAGAGATCTCCCAAGGCCCTGAATGTGACTAAATGAATGAAAACAAAAGCCAACCTGACAGCGAAGGCTATGAATAACAGCGTCTATTATGATTCAGGTGCAAATTATTAACCTGCAGTTTGAACTTTTTGACAGTTCATAATGTGCATCCTTTTCGTCCATGATGACATTTATGGCTGTATCCTGATAACATGCTTACAGACATCTATTCATTGTGTAGTAATCTGCAATATGTCACGAAAGCCTTTTTATTTAATGGCGTTCAGCAGATGTTTTATGGAATTTATTATTTCAAAATTGTTTAATTGAATTTATTTTTATTTAAAATGACTTCAGTGCATTTTATTTATTTTTTTTTATATATATATTTTTAATTTCCATGACACCAAAGCAGTGCTTTTTTAAGGAGTAAATGTTAGAATAGTCTTTAATTTCAAATCTTTATGAAAACTCCAGGAGAAAGTTGTTACTCTGGTGGGATGTTTGTTTTCTCTCAAGTAATTAGTATCACTGGATGAACATTAGGCTTTAAAGAAGGTGGAAAACAAACATCAAGAACTTGACTGTGGTAAAATAACACCGCGGCTCTCTGTAGGGTACCACCACTGATCCAATACTCTGATACCACCTCTAGTGAAGGGAAATCACCAAAGAAAAACAGAACAAAAGAGAGAGAGAGAGTGAGGGGAAAAAAAGAGCCTGTGGGGGAGAGCATGAGGACGGGTGGGCGTTTGGTAAGTAAGAGATGAATAAAGGACTTCCATAATTAAGGTGCTATGAGTGTAGGCCTGCGGGGAGCAGAGTCTTTAATAAACATCAGATCCGGTTTAAAACACTTTTAGCCAGTGTCTCCCTCAATCTCTCGTCTCACTATTCTGTTTCTTCCTCCATATCTATATATCTCCCTCTCTCTCTCTCTCTCTCTCTCTCTCTCTCTCTCTCTCTGTCTTTCTAAAGGTTCTAAAGATAATTTACCCTGTAAAATGTCAAAACTATACTCTTTCTTTCCTTTCTTTCTTTCTTTCTTTCTTTCTTTCTTTCTTTCTTTCTTTCTTTCTTTCTTTCTTTCTTTCTTTCTTTCTTTCTTTCTAAGCAGGCAAAGCTATTGCATAACTTCAGAAGACTTTGTTTATACGGACACGTTTTGTATGGTGTTTTTATTGTCTTATTTGGAGCTTGACAATCATAATTTGGAAAATAACTAAGAATTTTTGAAATTCTCTTTTTGATTTCCACAGAATAAATAACATTATACGCAGGGTTGGGATGACATGAGATAAAATGTCAAATTTTCATTTTGGGTGTTTGTTTGAATGGATGTTGTTTTGTTGATTTAATGAAAATAAAAAGTTGATCACAAAAAAAAAAAAAAAAAATGTTTTGGGTGAGTTATTCATTGGTTTGTGTAACCTAAGGGATGCACTGGTATCGTTTTTAGTTATTCATTTACTCATAGTTATTCATTTCATACATTTACTCACTCTCAGGCCATTCAAGATCTAGATGAGTTTATTTCTTAATTGAAACAAATTTGGGGAAAAAATAGCATTACATCACTTGCAATGATCCTTTGCAGTGAATGGGTGCCGTCAGAATGAGAGTCCAAACAGCTGATAAAAACATCACAAGTAATCCACATGACTCCAGTCCATCAATTAACATATTGTGAAGTAAAAACCTGCATCTTTGTAAGAAACAAATCCATCAATGCATTTCGAAGAAACAAACTCATCGACATCTTGGATGAGTACATTTTCTGCACATTTTTATGTAACCTGTTCTTTAAGTATATTTTTGATCAGTTCATTTTTAGAATACCTGATTCATTTTGTAATACTATGTACAAGTACAAAGCACAAGCCCAGTTATATGTAGTAATGTAGGTAGCTATGAATCACAGAAGTGGCATTACATGTCATAATGAGCGAGCTGAATGTGGGTAATGAGGAGGAATGTGAGAGCAGTGAGGTGGCAGGAATAGGACACATGTATGGAAGCTCAAAACAGAAATGTGGCCACATTGCAAGAAAAAGGCAGGAGATGAAAGGGGGGTGGGTCAGGATGAGTTGGGATAGCTGTGCCGCAGGATGTTTATATTCCTGTGGAGCGCGGAGAGAGGTGAGGCTGTGTCGCACCTTCTGCTCACCTGTCACACTCGCCCACCGTCGTGATTAATGAGAAGGAGTGTGCATGCGTGCAGCCGGACACTGAGAAAGTGTGTGTGTGTATGTGCAACATTGAAAGGGCCTGGCGTCAGCCTCCAGAGATCTAAAATGTGTGTACAATGTAATGCGGAAAGCCAAATGACCTGTCGTTAATGCTTAATTGATATGTAAATCATCTTTCTCAAAGTATTTCACATTTAACGGTGGATAAATCCCCTTTAGACACCTGGCCCACCACAAACATGCACATACGCACACGCACACACATGCACATAGGCACACGCACACACACACACACACACACACACACACACACACACACACACACACACACAGCTGAATTTAGAACGTCCCGAGGGAGTACAGAACATTGTAACTCTGACAAGTTGGTTTGAAACTAATGAGAGAGATTTTTCATGCAAAGCCCATGTGAGTTTGGGCGGTTGAGGGTGAGAAGATGTTGGTGAAGAAGAAAGCAGAAATAAATAGAGGAGAGAAAAACAGAATGTTTGTTCAGTTTTAGATGATTCAACATTTAAGTTAAATTCTTGGTGGCTAGGAGGATCTTTCATCATGTCTTTTTTAGATGGTCTTGCCTCACTTTATTACTGTTTGGACTGCATGAAGTTTAAAAGGAGAGGCATGGCACAATGCTTTTATTTATTTATTCAGCAAGTATGTGTTGTGACCTTGGCTAATACAGTTTTTTAAGATTTGCTGAAAAAGAGACCGCTTTTTCAAGTTAATTTTATACAGTTCTGTAATGCATGTTTGTTAGCATTACTAATAATGCCATATGTATGCTCATGTTTAATATACCCTGCATAATTCATCAACACACAGGTATCACAGAGCCTGCACAGTGTTAATTTATGTATGTACATGCATGCATACATATGTATTTATTTATTGTAATCATTATTTTTTATTATTATTATTTTATTTTTATTTTTTTCCATTTTTAGGTATTTGTGTTTTCCAGTAAAAAATGTCTAAACATAACCAAAAAAAAAAAAAAAGAAAAAAAGTATATCTTGTTTTTGACCGCATTTATTCATTCATCCATTTGTTAATTTAATCAAATCTATGCCAGAAAAAAAGGCCAATGGAATAATAAAAATGAAACTTAATCCAAGATATTTTTAATTTAATATTCTATGAGCATAATATCTAATTTTGCCAATTTCAATTGCTCTAGTAGTATAAATAAATCATTTTGCTGAAATTGTTAAATCAAATCAATCCCAATTAGGGTGAGAGGACTAAACTTGTTGTTGCATTAATTTTCTGTTAATTAAATAAAATTGCTAAAATTGCGTATAACTTCTGTGAATCCAAAAAACGATTCAACAAATTTGCTAAAGTAAACTTCCTGACTCTACATTACTTCCTGAGCTTGCCTGACTGTAAAACTGTAGCTGTGTGACAATAAGTAAACCATTTGCTGTTTTGTCATTGTACAAAGTGGCTTGTTACCAGAAAGGCAACACTGTTTTGCAAACCGCTGATCTCGCTATTGAAAAATACATTGTATGAAGCCAACCAATCACTGTGGGCGGTGTGTAGGCATGCAATCTAAAACTTAGACTAGTTACTCAATTATACTGTCCTGTACGACCTGCACTGAAAATGTTCAGTATGCAGTGCATGCTTTCACGTAAGTTGCTTCGGTAAGAGCATCTGCCAGTATAACTGAAATGCAAATGCAACCTTAGGAATATTGTAGGTAACAGTACTGTTACAGTAGCGTGCATTAAGCTTAATGCATACAAGTGCCTGCTTTTGTACGCCGCTGTTCTCTTTGCCCATGATTTCAAATGCATCACTGTATTACATAATCGTACATGAAAGCTTAAATAAGACATCCCGTCGGAAATCTTCCATGAGATGGAGCTTTGATGCGCTGTTTTGTAGCCCTGGCAGGGTTGTGTGTGTGTGTGTGTGTATGTGTGATTCTGTATGTCAGCCAACACTCAGCGGGTGTGTGGGAGTTGCGTGTATCGATCTGTTACAGATAGCTGGTGGGAGTTCTCTGATAGCCGCTCCAGATGCTGGCCTTTGTTTCAGAGGAAGACATCCAAGAGAAGACACTGCAGTCTAATGGGGTCGAGATTGATAAGACCAACTCTAATCCCTATCATTACTTGTACTAAACTTTCCTCAGACTCCCAGTGCAACTCACTGGTACTTTGTCGACAATCCCCCTTTCAGGAAGGTGACTTACAGTATGAGGGGAACTGTGTGCTTGGTGTCTATTATTTGCTGGGCTGATTTTGGCTCAGTGCTTGTGAGGTTTGCAGGTCGGGTGATTGCAGGGTGTGCATTCACACTAGAGCTTTTCTATTTGACTTCAGAAAATCTGCTGAATCTGCTTCGGTTCGGGTTATGGTGCATGTGACTTGTTGTAACTGGTTTAAACTTAATCTGGCCTCTACCAATGACGTATATGGCCAAGTGATATTTCAAAATAAAATCGATATTGTGAAGGCTGCAATATGAATTAAAAATATGTGCTGTAGGTTTCAGAGTGAACCGTGTGTGTTCATTTACACAAGTCAGTGTGTAACTCGCTACTGCCAACATAAAGTTTGATGTTTCAATGTTTGAAAATGAAGAAATTAAGTTGGAATATTTGTACTGTAATTTTACAATTGTAATATAAAATAAAATCATTCATTTAAATGCATGTATTATTGTTTTATAGTACAATAGTATTTTTTGCAATATATTTATTATTTAATATTTTTTCTATGCAATCTATTATTTTATTAATAATTACTACTGTATTATTATATCATTAATTGTTTATTATAAAATATTTTGATGATTTGTTAATAATTTTATAATCAGTTTAATGGGTCAAGACAGAGAGAAAGTGGCCTATGAGGCAGAAAGCGATTTAAAGCAAAGAAATAAAAAAATCTGTTCACCTTGTTTACTGGAAAGTAAAAAAGAATAAATAAAAAAAAAAAAAAAAAAATGAGTTGGTTTGTCAGTTTTTCCCCAAGTTTTTTTCCTCAAAAGTATGAATCACACTCTCAAAAAAAAAAAAAAAAAAAAAATAAATAAAAATCACCCAAACATTCTAGAATTATTTTGTTCTTCATTTATATATATGTATATATATATATATATATATATATATATATATATATATATATATATATATATATATAAACTATTATCTTTTAACGTAGTATGTGTATTTTTGCATGCTCCTGGTTTTGTCATATTTACAAATTATAATTGTTGCTCATTGTTGCTTGTCTTCTAATCAATCATTTGTAGAGCATAAAAAGAGACTTCAGAGCATGATATTGATATTAAGATGAGAAATAACAGAGAAAGGGGAGAGAGAGACAGGCTGAAGGGTAGACCGTAAGACTGGAATGTGAGATACTTCAGATTTCCATTGCATTCAGAGAAGTCCTTTTTGAGTTTTTTGAGTCTTTTTCTTTCAGCTGAATAACAGACCATTTTAGGAATAAGAAATGGTCTTTAAAATGCATGTACACATATAATTGTTAAAATACGTACACAGTCAAATTAAATAGTATTTGTATCACTAAGTGCATTCATTCATTTTGATACCGTGCATTTGTTTTGATGCCAGGGACACAGACTTACTAAAAAGATGTGAATAGAACAAAACACCGTGCATATAACCCAGAACATGTAAGAGGGCAGCGCTGAAGAGCTTTTATTAGGTCACATTATGAGAAACTCGTTGTCCAGTGGTCTTTTCATAGATATTTTTAAAATGAAAGCACACTAACTTTCAAGACCAATACCAACATGAGCACTTATTGAAACTAACCTCCAAAAATATAAGTTTTGTGTACTTGATAGATAGCAGGCTTTGCAAAGACGATGTTATTGAACAAACTTATATTGAATCTGCTTTAAAACCCACAGAACTAAGTTAGCACTGAAAACTGGTCATGAAGAAGTGAATTTACCATACGTTGAGGCACATGCACACTATAAAGTTTTTGGAGTGACAGTTGCATTTAAATGAGTGAAACCCCTAAAATAAAGCTTTTGTGTGTGTGTGTGTGTGTGTGTGTGTGTGTGTGTGTGTGTGTGTGTGTGTGTGTGTATCATCACAGCAACCAAAGACTATGAACAAAGTAATTTTAATCTAAACCACCATTAACAGAGCCACTGTTTTATTTGTTTAGAAGGATACTTCCCAGAGCATGCTCTTGAAGGGTTGCCATGTCCACATTATTAGTTACGCTTATTAAGCATCTTTAGGCTTGTTTTTTGGGCTTGGCTTATAAAGCGATCCAGTCTATGGAGTTAATAAAGTAGGCAGATGCAGGTCACAATAATTTGGTATGTGGCTTATTTCCAAGATTTAGATTTGAGTTAATTATGGGCTTGTTCTTATTTGTTTTTTTTTTGTTGTTTTTTTTTTTCTAGCAATATCTGGCAACACTTTCAAAACATACACTGTGATTTCTTGCACTGCACATACAGAGAAGACAACTCTTATATGTGTTTAAATACATCATTAATAACTATTTGTTTAGTTTGGTTCCATGCACATTGTGATTTAATGTGGTTTTCACTACCTACATTTTTTGGGAGTCAGTTCAGTTTTTGAATTAACTGTGTGTGTACAGAAAAGGATTAAGCACCAAAAGGTGAAGTGACAACCACATTTAGCTGTAGTGTGTACGTGGCCTATAAGTGCAGAAGACAATTACCCCATTTATTTAGCTTTTATCATTGTGATTTAATTTATGTGCATGTGTATTTAGACAAGTTACAGTTCCTGGAGTCTTTAAACTAAACCATTATGACTCACCGATAGACATCACACACATTTAAAGAACCGAGACGTTTTAATCTCCGCCACTTTACACGCCACGCTTTTCCATGTACCCTTCACTGCACACAAGATGATATTTATTAAAGTTCAGATCTGTTTCATTGAGCCGAAACGGAAAAATAAACAACAAAGGAAGCCCCAGGTTAGAGAATAAGCAGCGGCTGGCGGCAGCGCGAGGCTTGTATTGATCGCTGGCGTTTCAGAGCGTCTGAAGAACACAGAGAGGGTGTGACCGCAGGCTGAGAGAGGCTATCAGAACACAATCTCGATCAATAACGCCGGCCTTTGTCTGACCACTGTCTTAGAACAGGGGAGTGTCTGTATGTTTGTTTGTATGCCGAACAGTTCATTCAGGGATCCAAAGGTGTTTTTATTTTTATTTTGTCGTAACCAACTCTGAATTTGTAGTGCAAAATATCATTAATATTTTATAGTCACTGTATCGTATCAAAAAATGCCTTAGATTATTAAAAGTGCTCATTCCATACCAGAATACAGTCGATTGTGGAGGGCTGCTCCCCTTCCCATAAACCACTAAGACTCACATTGAAGGAAGGGGATGAAATCTGAAGCAATGTGGAGGCTGAAGGTCAAGTTCACTGTCAATCTCAAAATATCCCAATGTAATGCTTCTCTTTAGTAATTTGCTATTATTTGCTATTATTTCCTATAATCTTAACAATGCAGCATTAAAATAATCATTTGGAAGATTTTAGAAAGGCAAACTTACCTACAATATCAGCCTGGGACAATTAGTTTTGTACTAGTTTGGCAACTGTTACAGTCACACTTTATATTAGGTGGCCTTAACTACTATGTACTTACATCAAAAAATAAGTGCAATGTACTTATTGTGTTCATATTGTATTGTAAAACACTTTTGCAACTATTGAGGTGGGATACGGGTAAGGTTAGGGTGGGTTAAGGTGTAAGGGATGGGTCAACAGTGTAATTATAACTGTAATTACAGAAATTAATTACAGATGTAATTACATATAGGTATTTTTTAAAAATATAAGTACAATGTAAAAACATGTATGTACACAATAAGTGCACTGTACCAAATGATTCATTTAAATGTAAGTACATAGTAGTTAAGGCCACCTAATGTAAAGTGGGACCACTATTACATTATTTTACCAATTCATTTTAACCACTCACCTCAGCCTGCAGTACATTTGATGAAAGATTTTAAAAGTCTGTTGTTGTTTTTTTTGTTGTTGTTGGTTTTTTTTGTTTTTCTCTAAGCCTGCACAGTATAACCAGGAAAGGTATAACAAACAGTCTATTTTGCTGTTTTAACTTCAAATATAGAATTATAGGTGCATTGTTATGTGCATCATATGATTTGGTTTTGGTCCCAAATAAGCCAGAGCTACACTGAGCAACCTGGGAAATCTTTAATGTGTCAAAGCTAGTTTTTGCAGTGACATAATGGTTCAAAATACATAGCTTATAACAACCCTCATAGATGGCTGGAGAATTTAGTTGCCTGTTTGCAATCATCCACAAATTTCTGGCTCTGTGTTTTTAGGGAATAAACATCAGGCTGGAGAATCCTCACTGGAATTGACTGAAATGAACTGCAAAATGCAACCATACTCTCACAGATGTCACATACCGAAACACTAAAAAGATGATACCAGTGTAATCTGATTTTAAAGTCAACTTGAACGCCGTTTACAAGTGTGAAAATTGCTATTGGGAATTGGGAGTGTGATATCAGTAAATAAATCTGTCTCTTGATAAATATTAATATTCTGTAAATAGGTTATTCTATTCTATTTCTTTCTTTCTTTCTTTCTTTCTTTCTTTCTTTCTTTCTTTCTTCATATATATATGTATATATATATATATATATATATATATATATATATATATATATATATATGTATATATGTATATTTGTTTTGTATATGTGTGTGTTAAGGTCAATAAAACATACATAATAAATAAGCCATACATATGTTAATAAATATATTAATAAGTAATTGGTGAATGTTATTTAGTTTCACAAAAGTAAATTTTGTTTTAATGTTGACTTTGAAACCCCTGCAAGAGTGCCGATATCTAAACAGGTGTTACATTTTAAAACACACTTTTAAGGCATTAGATCTTCTCTGGTGAATATCAGAAGGAAAGCATCACTGCAATTCATCTTTAATTTATATAATGTGTCATACTTCTCCACTGAGAGGCTTCAGCCGTAGCCCTCTATAAAGGGCTTCAGTGTTTGACCCCACCTCATAGCACGCTGGACAGCTTTATAGTCCACAGTGAGAAACATGAGGCCAGTGAATCATTTAAGCCTGGGAAGAGATGATTAATCTTTGGTTTTATGAGCAAGGTACTTAATAGAGAGTCTACTGTTAATGGCGGTTTGATACACTAATCACTAGAGGAACAAAAACCTACTCTCTTCACACATCTCTTTAAACCGTAGCCATCACAACATATAAAAGCATTGCTTCAATTGCCTTTTCATGTCCTTTTGTTGCTGTGAAATATAGAATATCATTAGATCAGCAGCAGTAATGGGGATCCGTACAGGCCGTCTAAAGGATGAGACAGACAGAGACAGACACAGGAAAGACAGCACTTCTGAACTGATTGTCCACAGACTGATGCTTCCTTCTCTCATCAACACGGCATCTCTCGTCTGCCACCTCAAATAGCTTTCATTTTGGCTGTCTTGATTGTGAAGAGTCTGGTCCACACTGGTTTGAACCTTGATGGCTTGCCACAGACGGTTTCTGACTTGATTACAGATGGTCAGAGACAGTCAGGAGACTCTCTGGAGTTATGTACACTCTCAGGTTGCTCAGAAGACGTTCACATTCATTTGTCAAGGTCTGAGAGAAGATCAGAAGAATGTAGGCTTCTAGTTCCGTAGGTTTAAAGGTCTAGGCTTCTAGTTCTGTAGGTTTCATCTAACCATTGGTACCTCGGCCCATTTAATAATGTTGATATTTGTTCGTAACATATGTTGTGATATAGGCTCCTAAGCATTTGTCAATATACAGAGATATCTATATAGCAATATTCAGTTTGATTTAAGTTAACATGCAGAACATATAATGCAACAATTTCAAAAAGCAGGGGGGGAAAAATTAAAAAAGTTTATTCATACGTATGCAGTCTAATGTAGTGTCTGTCTTCTTGTGTAGAAGTTTTTTTTTTTTTATTATTTCCAGTAGAGTAGAGTAGAGTGAATAAATAAATGTAATTTAACTTAACTTAAAATGTAACTTAAATGTAACATAGTTTTTTTTTCTTATTTAATAATATATTGTAATTTTATCAATATTTTATTTAATTTGAGATCTATGACTTTTGATAGTAGACAGTGTCTTAACTAATATTGTCACACTCTGGCTTGGGCAAGGAGCGAGGAGACGAGGAGAGAATTCAAATATCCGTTTATTGACGACGACAACAACACCAGAAACATGGAACTCGGGGGTAGACCAACAGAATGACATTCAAAGACGATAATGACGATCACTGACAATTATGACTTGTAGACTGACATATAAGACTGGACGCTGAGACAAGGAAACACAGGCCTTATAAACGCTGGGAAACTAGATAATTAATAACACACGGCTGGGGACTAATTAACAAATGATGACATAACAAGGGCATGAACTCCAAATAAGGGCACGAGAGGAGGGGAAACACAAGACAGAGACGAAGTCTGACAAATATTAGCACTTTTGGGAATTTGAGAATTGTTAAGATTATTGGGGTTATTTTATATATATATATATATATATATATATATATATATATATATATATATATATATATATACATACACACATTTGTATTAATTTTACACATTTATTTATTGAGCACATTTTATTGTATTTACTTATTTATTTGTTTTAGTTTTTTTTACTATGCCTATATATCTTTATATTAGGTTTTTGATGGCAGTCTTTGGTGCAGTATCTTAGCAAATTAGTTTGGAAGTGTTGAGATCTCTTCTAAAATTATAATGGAGATGTGAGATTTTTGGGGTCTTTACTGTAGAGACGAATAATAAAGGCCTATGGAAATGTCTCTGTTTGCTCTCCATTTGTCTGGAAGAAACAAAGAGGTCACATCTGTGATTTCTTCCATGTTGTGGACTCTAAGCAGATGCTGGGGAGGAGATCCTCTGAAGGTCTGTGTATGTTGTCTCAGAGCTGCCGTTGTAACCGGTCATGTCAGGTTTTCTGTTTCTTTTCATTTCTTTTCTCAGACTAATCACGGTCCTAAAAACTCACAATAGAGTGATGTACTTGTGCTGTTCTAAATGTTCCTCCAATTTCTGTTTTGTTTCTGGATTGGATGACGAACCTTCCTAGTTAGCATCAGGATTAGACATGAAGCTCTTTTACTTTGAGTGTATCATATGCCTGCTGATCATACATATTTCAGAAAGAAATATTTCAGACCTGGTTTGTAGAATATTTCACCCAAAAATGAGAATTATTCACTGTTTACTCACCCCTACCTTGTTGCAAACATACAAATTGTAATGATCATTTCTCACAAAGCTATCATATGGCTTCACAAAGTTGAATGGACCACATTAATGGTCATTTTAATGCTGCTATGAAAATAATACATGACCATGAATAAATTATGTTGAACAATATATTTTTGTCTCAAGGAACTCAAAACTATCCTCAAATTGTTAATTTTAATTATTACATTAATCTTACTTTTCAAATATCATATTGTCAACATTTCACTTTTTAAATGTATCAAGACAAGTATAAAAGGAAAATTATTTTGATATATGATAGATGCAGTTTATGTAACACACACACACACACACACACACACACACACACACACACACACACACACACACACACACACACACACACACACACACACACACACACACACACATACACACACACACACACACACACACACACACATTGTCACACTCTGGCTTGGGCAAGGAGTGAGCTGGTTTGCTCTCCTTGTGGGGACTCTCCATAGGAGTAATGCTTTTTCTACTGTACAGACCGTATATTCTATTGCCCTACACCAACCCTAAACCTACCCCTTACAGGAAACTTTCTGCATTTTTAGATTTTCAAAAAACTTCATTCTGTGTGATTTATTAGCTTGTTTACCCGTGGGGACCTCAATTTAGGTCCCCACCATGCACGAGTCCCCATGAGTCTGTGTGTATTCAGGTTTAAGTCCCCACCTGAATAGAAAAACAGGTGTACACACACACACACACACACACACACACACACACACACACACACACACACACACACACACACACACACACACACACACACACACACACACACACACATATTATCAGCTGTGTATAATGGCAGCCATTTGATTATTTTAGCTTTTGTATTTAATTGCCCTTTTTTCTTTTTTCCTTTTTTGTTTTAAACAAAAATGATAATTTTCTTATTGGAATTAATCTCTGCTTAAGAAGCAGTACAGTATTATGAAAGGGTTATTATGAAAAACAAGATAGTTATCATTATGCTGTTCTCTAAGTGCTCACCTCTGAATGCGCTCTATCACAGAGATTTTTGCTTATATTATTTTAAATGATTTCTCTTCAGGTTAAATTCATCCAGTGTTGTGAAAATGAATTAAATACATAACAGGAGTTTTCAGAGTTTTGTGTGAGCTAATCATCCATGCATTATATTTTTTACCTGTAAATGACTAATGCTTTATAAATCAATAAACGAGCACAAGCTGTTTTTCCTCACTAACCCTAATGCATTAAATAATTATTAACAATTATATTGATTAGCAATTTATGAGTTCCCTCCGATGCCAAATAATTACCTTTCTTTTGCAGAATATACAAATTAAACAGGCATAAATTTCACTTATACATCTCTTAAAAGTCAATATAAAGTCATTTTTCATTGAATATATCAGCGTTTTTGAACAAATCAGTTGAAGCAATGATTCATTAATTCACTGACAGAACATATAGACTTTTTTCATAGAAGCACACACAAATAAATGCACACAATCTATACATAATGCATTACAATGCTATTATAAGTTATAAAGATATCATCGAACGCCAGAGATTTGTCCCATTGAACAGGCAGAGAGCCTCTCTCTTAGATATTCAAACTAATTTTATAAAAATGAGAACAGTAATCAATTTGGAAAAAGATGCATACTTAGAATGAGGCTGCATGAAATTGAGAATGATAATACATATTTCAGATGTAATTATTCTCCAGTCTCTGCTTGCGTGTGTGTGTGTGTGAATGCTGTGGGTGTGCGTAATTGTTCCCGAAAACAGAACCTTCATTTTCGAAGAGATAATTGAGAAATATGGAAAAATGTGGTTGCAAAAAAGATGTCTGGCAACACAAGCGATTAACTTTATTTCATGCATGCTCTGAACTGAAAGCAGCATGGCTCTTATTATATTTCCAAATTGAAATTCCAGAATTAGAAACCAGGAAATAATAAGTTCTCAAAAGTTAAAGACAAATTTAAAAAAGCGAAAAATGACCCTCTCGCACACCTGCTTCTTTACACTTTCCCCCACATGCACATGCAGGCTGAAACAACATGTGGTTAACCACACAAAAGATGCATGATTAAACATGAATTCTCATTAAAACTCTTTTGATGCAGTTAATCACTAAATTTGAGCACTTCTCAGGAGTAATTAAGGGGCGATGGAGAGCGGGGACCCCAGGAGACCACAGCTGCGCTCTCCCAGGGGGGAACCGCATCAACATTCACAATTTTGGAATAATCTCCAAGGAAACAGAACCGGGGAAACCAGCTGCAGCTGCCCACCAGCCAAAGCCCAACTCGGTTTGGATTAAAGGTATAGCTCAACTATAAATGAGTGTTCTGTCATTATTTACTCACCCTCATGTTGTTCCAAACCATATCAGAATTGTTCCTGCAACTGTTTTTCCACACGATGACAGTTCAGTCCCCAAAAAAAAAAAAAAAAAAAGGTTTATAAAAGTATTTGAGATGTGCACTATATTCCAAGTCTTCTGAAACCATATTATATGAATGCTTTATGTGAAGAACAAACTGAAATGATCTAATTTTCCTCTCTCCTGCATCAAATGAGATTTCAGCTTTGACAAAGGTGAAGATTGTCAGTGAAAAAACTATTGCACATCTTCAGAAGACTTCGCATATATTGCATGGGTCATTAGAAGTAGTTACAAGCCCATTCAAAGTTTGGGGTCAGTGAGTTTATTTATTTATTTATTTTTTATTGTTTATGCTCATGCTCTTATGCTCATCAAGGCTGCATTTATTTGATCAAGATACAGTAAAACTATACTACTGTGAAATATTATTACAATGTTTTCAAGACATTTTCAATACTGTATGTTAAATTATGAAAAAGCTGAATTGTCTTAGTGTCTCACAATCCTTTGGAAATCATTCATGCTGGTTTGGGGCTGATTTTTTATAATTAAAGTTAATAACAATTTTGCTGCTTTTTCTTTTTTTGTGATAACAGTGATAGAATTTGTTAAAGGCTTACGACCCCTAAATTAAAATTTTGTCAGTAATCACTTACCCCCATGTCGTTCCAAACCCGCAAAAGCTTTGTTCATCTTCGGAACACAATTTAAAAAAATTAAGGCGGACAGTAACTAAGTACATTTACTTGAGTATTGTACTCAAGTACACTTTTTGAGTATCTGTACTTTACTTGAGTATTATTTTTTCTGGAAACTTATGACTTTAACTTCACTACATTTGAAAGACATATATTGTACTTTTCACTGTCAAGGTCCTTGAAGTAGAAAGTTGTTACTATGTAGCTGCTCTGAAAGTCAGTGGGTGATTTATTTTTTTTTTCTTCTCCAAAATGTGACTTTCTTTTTTTCAGACTGTTTTGTCAGTAATCACTCTTGTAGGGCTACATGAAGTGATTTCCCAGCTTTTTGTGAACACTAACCAGTCACAAATGTGATATTTATTTACAACAATTCAATAATAAAAAGTTAATAATGTGGTATATATTAGACACAATATTGTCTGATTTTGCTAAATTGTGTACGATTAGACAGCATTTTAAAAAATTTGGTTACACTTTATTTCGATAGTCCACTTTAGACATTCTACTACTATAATAACTTTGTAACTACGTGTCAACTACATGTCAAATAATTCTCATTAATTTGTAACTACATGTCTACTAACTCTCAGTGGGGTAGGTTTAGGGTTAGTAGAATAAGTTGGCATACTTGCAAAGTTTCTGATAGTCAGTATGTTGTATGTTGTGGATAAATATAAAAATAAAATGTTAGAAGATATTAAGCAGACAGTCTACTAATACTTTAATGACTGCTAGTTGACATGTAATTGCAAAGTTACTTACTGTTAGTAGAATGTCTAAAGTGGACTATCAAAATAAAGTGTTACCGAAATTTTTATTTTGATGTCAAATGAGTCTTGCTCTTTTGCTTTTTTTGTTAAAGCAGTGTTGCTGTTGTAAAGTTTTTTCTTCCTTATCACTATTTACAGGATTTACAGGACTGTCCACTCTGTTCAAATGTGGATGAATTGCTACACATAGATCTATGTGCACACTGTCAGAGCTGTGTGAGATCACTACCATCCTGCTTTTGTGGGGGTGGGTAGGGGTGTTAAATAATATATATATATATATATATATATATATAAATTTGTATTTTTATTTTATTTTATTTTATTTTTTTCCATAGGTTTTTAACATTCTAAAAGCTCTTTATTCCAAAGATACTACAAGCTAATCAGTTTATTTAGTAGGTGTAATATATTGTAAGTTGCAAGTGTTGTATTGCAAGTATTGCAAGTAAGTGTTGTATTGCAAGTATTGCGTACAACAATAATAAAACAGTGTATTGACATAAAAAAGGAAATTTACTTTTGGTACTTAAGTACTTTTAAACGCAAGTACTTCTGTACTTTTACTTAAGTAAAACTATGTCTTTACAACTTTCACTTGTAATGGAGTAATATTTGACCAGCAGTATCTATACTTTCACTCACGTAATGGAGTTGTGTACTTTGTCCACCTCTGGATATTTTGGATGAAAACCGGGAGGCTTGTGACTGTCCCATTGACTGCCAAATAAATAAAACTGTCAAGGCACAGAAAAGTATTGAAGACATCATCAAAATAGTCCATCTGCCATCAGAATACTTTTTGTATGCAAAGAAAACAATAATATTGACTTTATTCAACAATTCGTCTCCTCTGCGTCACCGTAGCGTCATTTTGGAGAGTATCCGCTGGACGCAAACTGCATACGCTGTTCTGTGTCAGCTGCACAACACGGATACGCTGTTTTCATTCAAATCAAAGCGTAAATAAACACAGAAGACGTATCCGTGTGGTGCGGCTTGACAGTGTTATTTGTTTGGCAGTCAATGGGACAGCCACAAGCCTCCCGGTTTTCATCAAAAATATCTTAAATTGTGTTCCGAAGACGAAGTAAACTTTTTTTACGGGTTTGGAACAACATAGGGGTAAGTCATTAATGACAAATTTTTCATTTTAGGGTTGAGTAACCCTTTAAGGATTCTTTGATGAATATACATTACAAAACAACAGTGTTTATTTGAAATATTTTGTAACATTATAAATGTCTTTACTGTCAGTGTTGATCAATATAATGCACGCTGGCCGAGTAAACTGTGTTATGAGTTTTTGTGGTAATTTGTGCTGGATGGATGGATCTTATGTAGTTTGGCAAAGAAAAAATGAACAACCTTCGCCAAATTAACAGAAGTTCTGTAATAGAAAGAAAATTAATAATTAACAGTAATTATGATGCTTGTAAATTAAAGTGTAATTTTCCATCACTGAACTGCTCCAGCCCACCAGATTTACACAATCCAGATGACAGAAATTTTGAAAAATGAACCGAGAATATTTCAGCAAAGGCTAATTAAAGAGAAAATTATTTAAGAGCCTTCACCAATACTACCTCACCTACTGTATCATGGCACTTTGGAATCTTTTTTTGCAGTAAACAAGATCAAGTTTTGGAACAACATGGGAGTGAGTAAATTATAAAACTGAAAATTTCAGATTTTAATTCTTTGAATGTGACAATCTGTTTCTAGCCTCACCACAGAGCTGCCAATCTGAAGTTCTATTTAGGTTCTATACATATAGGTTATTAATGGCTACTTGATAAGTGAAAAAGTGAGAAAGAGTTCGACAATTATCTCCTGCTATGCTAGACTCAATTCAGTGAACTCTTCTGACTGCTGGTGAATATATTGTCTTTCAGCCTAGCAGGGAAAAATCTGCTTGTCTGACACACATACACTCGAACCCGAAGCCCAAAACCTCTTTCTTTCCTCCTGCTATTCCTTCATGCTATCTTTTACACTCCCACTGGGTATATGATTCCAGTTCCTTTTCTACATATTTATTAGTATATTTTGAAATTCACCTTTACATTATGATAGGAAGATATTTCAAAGCAATATCTGGTTATAGCCATCTATTCCTGAGCTCTGTACATGTAAGCGTGGAGGGAGCAAAAAAAAAGTCCCTGCGTGGCCACAATGTAATTGAAAAACTCTTTCCCTGAAATCATTTCCCTCGAGACCATGAATTATTGAAATGAATAAAGAAATAGCTCCATACTAGCCTGATATGTCTGATCTTTGATACTTGGGAGAGGAAAAATCAATTTCAAGCAGATTGGTCCTATAGCCTGATCTTTTGCCAGAGACAGAATATAGAAAATGAACTGAAAGGACTCAGATTTTATGCCTTCATATTTCCCTATCTGCTGGCTACCCGACCAGACAGGTAATTTAGATCAATGAAAATCAGCTCATAGGTGCAACCAACCATGACCAGTGAGACAAATCAGAGAATATGCAGTCGCATTTCAGCTCTAATAAAGACTTGGAATACACATCACAGGCAGAAATTCACTTAAAATGGACTGATAAAAACCCACCGCGATGAAAGATAGATCCACTCGCAGGGTTGTTTTGCAATATCGAGCGACGCGGCTCATGGGGTGGCATTTTATAATCAGAACTCTGGAGACTAGTGCAGCTAAATACTCCCAGAAAGAACACCAGCATCTCTCATCTCCTGTGCCTTTAATACAAGGAAGTGGAGAGCTGAGTCAGATAAAAACTAGAGAGTGAGTGATAGAACAGAGGGAAAAACTAGAGATTTGCTGTCAGGTGCTCGACTCTCTGCTCGAAAAGAACTCGGAGAACGGGTTTTTTCGCTCTCCCGGTGTGTCAATTACCGTGAGCTGCTCTGCACCTGCTGGTGGAGGCCTCCATCACGGCTCTCTCCAGCTCTGCCGTCTACTCCGAACCAATGGGAGCTCTAATTGGGAATTTTATGTATGGATAAAGGGGAATTGGGGACACTTCTGCCTTCCTTACTCGGCAATTAGACAGCGCCCGGACTGCTGAGATCAAGAACTCGGTGCTGACTCTTTCTCGCATTTCTTTTCTCCTTCAGGCTCACTGCTCCACCCAGACAAAGTGCGAATGGTCACAGGTTTCCTTTGCAGAGATAGGCCTTGTGGACCTTGTGACATTTAGTGTATTGCTCTTATGGGAAGGTCAGGTAGAATGTCATGGAAAAAGGTGGAAAATGAGAAATTGCAACTGTTTTCTTTTTAGATGGCATGAAGACATTAGACTCACCTTTCTTCAACTGATACTGACTGTTGGCATATATTTAAAGGTGAAGCGTGTCATTTATAAGCCACTCGCAGAATTGCAAAAATAATTCGATTTTAAATGATATATACTGTACATATATATTTCTGAAGGAAATGTGAGTCTAAACAGTTCCTAGTTGGTTGCTACTAAGATGAATCTCAAGTTAAGTTAACGATATTGTGGTTTGTATCTGGGGACATCATCTGCCAGACAAATATTGTACATTTAATCATTTCTAAATGTAATATCATACTATCCTCAATAATCTGCACAATTTGAGATATCATTCACATCAAATCACACACTAGTGTGTTCTAAGTCAATATATACTAGCCAAAATCATAAGTGCCCAACCACAAGTTAGTTTATCATATCCTAAATATGAGATTATATTTTTAATCATCCACCAAGTGAGTATTGTATGTCTTCAATAATTTGTATGATTTGAAATACCATTTACATCCATATCACAAATAATAATGGACCATTGCTTTTTTAGGTGGGCCCTAGTTGGTTGCTTTGTGGGTACTTACACAAAAGGACCCAGCCTCAGGTGATATTTTAGCATACTGTGTATTATCATATCATATCAAATCTGAGATTTTCATGACCATGCTAAACCTAAACATTTAGAAATCTTATCACACTTCTCAACAATCTGCATGATTTGAGAGATCTTTCACATCTGTAACACAAATGATGATGCAGTGCAGATGCTTGTAGTTCTCGTCCTGTGTTTGGTTGCTAGGGTGTTCAAATGGGTCCTAAGTGATAGTTATGATATTGTGGTAATTAGATTTAGGAACTGGATTGATTCATTCATTCATGCATGAATTTATGCATTCATGCATTGCAATAGAGTGCAAGTATTGTGATTGGTTGTGTTTTATTATTAATTGTGTTATGTCACATCCAATTTTCTCTACATATTGCACCTGGTCAGGACACAGATTATAGGTTAGGGGGTTTGGCCAATCTTTAACCCTTAGCAAACACCACTAATTACTTTTCGAACCGGTTTCCCAAACACTTTACTCGTTTTTCATTTTTCAGACAAATGGAAGTTCTCACATTGTTGGTTAGGCCAGAAATTGACATATCAGGTTGCTCAAACAAACAAAGCGATGTTCTGATTTTTTATTTTTTATTTTTTTTTTTTGGGGGGGGGAGTCCTAGCCTAGAAATGGCTTATTTATAGTTGTCTCTGACCATTAAGAGTATTACAGTATATTTTAGTACTAAACCATTTGCAGATACCACCTGCAATAGGCAGCATCATTTTATGTACTTTGATGATGTTTTTTGAAAACAAGAAGTTGAATACTCCTCTTATTCCCCAGTACGTCATAGTTAATGTCAGAGATAATTTAAGAGCAGATATGAATCAAGAGGTTTCCTTCATCAAAACAGACAACCTGAGGCTTTTTTTTTTTTTTTTTTAATGATGGTGTTTTAGCTTGCCTTTTAATTTCTTGTAGTATAGTGTTGGGCTCAATTGGTCATGAAGCCAAAAAGACTGCTTTCTACAAGTTGCGATGTGTTTAACACACACAGCATAAAATCTCAAGGGCCTCGTCTATGAATATCCATGTGGCTCTATAGTGACTCTCATTTACAGTTCCGGTTGCTTTGCTACAGCCTTTAATGTTCGTATAATTCATATTTAAGCAGACGAGTGAAACTCCTCTCATGGGAACATTTAACTTTTCATATCAGGATGAATCTCTTCACATCCCTGAGGGCCATCGTTTCATTGAAAGATCGACACTGTCCTAGTTAAAATGATATTGATTCAGCAGTGTCCATATGTGCTGGATTAAAGGGACAGTTAATGTATACTTAATGCATGTGCTATTCTTTATATAGCTTGTGTAATGATTTATAGTCTCTTATTGGCCATATACTGGAAGTAGTTAAAATAAATAGTTGTCTAGTCTGTGTGTCTGCTTTGACTTGGCCAGTGGTACTGTATTAAAAATCACACTATTAAAATTAGATTTAATACATTATACAGTTTCCTTTTGTATTTTGAACTATTAATTTGGAGAAATTCTTCTTCTTCTTCTTCTTCTTCCTCTTCTTCTATGAATACTAAATTATGAATTTAATACTATATTTAAATATTAGTTATATTATTCATAAATATGAATTGTTTTTACTACTACTATCACCATTATTATTTTTTGTTTGATTGATCATACAATTTAAAATATAAATAGTCCATTTTTTAGACCAATATATATAACTAGTATATAAAAGTCTGTACAGTTCTATCCCATGGTATGTGATTGTTGTAAGTTAGTTTGTTCCCCCTTCCTACAAATTCAGAAAAAAACAAGTTACAGCAAATTGATTTGTTGGAATAGAAAGGGCAGTCTTTAAAGTTACCAATAATATGCTGTTAAACCACATGACATTTCTCTTTTTGACCCCAGCAGGTCAAGGTTTTGCTGTTAGCTTTGGCAGCTAGTCCCTGTTGGTACATGCATTTTCCAAGCACAAATCATGTTTTTCCTTTCACTGCCATTCAGAATGTGTATATAAATCACATCATTTAATGTAATTCATTCTATTCATATTCACTGAATTCATAAAACAAACAAGAAATCAATTTGAAAACATTGCTATATTTCCAGTTCCAGAGTTGTCAAATGATGATCGTTCCCTATATACTTTTTGTTGTTGTTATTATTAATCTGAATATTTGTTTTTATTATGTTATTGGAGATATTATATGTAAAATAGTCCAGGTGTGAGAACATAATGCGTACCATAATGGGATAACAAAGATTCACAGCCACATGCACACTCACATTGCAATCGAAGAAATTTAAAAAAGGCTTTTGAAGACGTGTGGTGTGTAGGTGGAAAATAACTACATTCGGCATGGGGGATGGTTACAGGATGAAAAATGCTAGAGAAAATAACTCTGAGTGGAATGATTGCTCATCAGCCGGTCCTCTGTTTACTGGGGGAGGAGAAGTGGAGATTGTGAGCCACAAAGCTTTTTCACTTTATGCCTTAGCCATACATGCGCTCTGTAAAGACAACTGGATTTGCCCAGCCTCACCGCACAAACACTGGAAATCCTGAACAATAGCCTGCTTGCCACTGACCTTACCGTGCCAATGACATGACAGCAGTGGCTGCTCGAACCTACAGATCCACTAAATATCTGCTTGTTTCTTGTAAAGAAAGGGGGGAAAGCATAGCAAAAGCTGTCTGTCAATATCCTGTCTAAACTTCTCACCACAAGCTGTTAGAGCTCATGTTACTAACCTAAGTGGATGTAATTGAGTCCTTACAGGCAGCACTGCTACTTGTTGTAGCTCAGCTGCAGTCATTCAACACAGCCAGTGGTGTCAGTCACAAGACACCGGCTGGTTGTGTTTGAAAGGCTGTTTAAGTGACACTGAGGCTTTGTTCACACTGGGTCCAATTCAAAGTTTTTTTTTTTTCTTCTTCTTTTTTTTTTTCAATCTTCAGTACTGCACTTGTCCTTTTCATGCGATGGAAACAAATGATTTTAATTTTATGCACAAAGTGGTTAACATATTCTTTGATATATCATCTTTTGGCATATGGTTTATAAAAGACATGAATGAGAGTGAGTAAATGACAGAATTTTCATTTTTGAGTATAACCATCACTTTACGACAATATTCAGTACTGTTTTTTAGTATTGGCTTAAAGAAATCGGTTATCCAAAAAAAAAAAAATACAAAAAATCACCCTCATTACAAACCAGTATGATTTATTTTTTTCTGTGGAACACAAATAGAGAAATTCTAAAGACTGTGCTAGTTTTTTCCATGCACTTACAATGAATGGGTACTGAAGCTTCAAAAAGGACACAACATCACTATAAAAGCATCTTAAATGTGGTCCATTTGACTTATGCTGTAGAAGTCATATAATAAATTTCTGTAAAGAAAAGGCAGAAATTTAAAGGATAGTTCACCCAAAAATAAAAATTCTGTCATTAATTACTCACCCTCATGTCGTTCTAAACCAGTAAGACCTCCGTTCATCTTACAAATTAAGATACATTTGATGCATTCTGACAGCTCTAAGACCCTCCCATAGACAGCAATGCAATTTACACGATCAACGTCCAGAAAGGTAGCAAGGAGATCGGTAAAATAATCCATGTGATATCAGGGGTTCAACCGCAATTTTACGAAGCTATGAGAAAACTTTTTGTACGCAAAGAAAACAAAGATGACGGATTTATTCAACAATTCGTCTCCTCCGCGTCACCCTAGCGCCATTTTGGAGAGTATCCACTGAGCGTAAACAGCATATGCTGTTCTGTGTCAGCTGTGTACGCTCAGTAGATACTCTCCAAAATGGCGCTAGGGTGACGCGGAGGAGACGCTGATCGTGTAAATTACATTGCTGTATATGGGAGGGTCAGAGAGCTCTCAGAATGCATCGAAAATATCTTAATTTGTTTTCCGAAGATGAACGGAGGTTGTACGGGTTTAGAACGACATGAGGGTGAGTAATTAATGACCGAATTTTCATTTTTTGGTGAACTATCCCTTTAAGTCCTAGATGCATGCAGTGTTTCTGGGATGCTAGCATTGCATTGAGTGAAACTAGCTTTTCAAATCAATTCTTTATACCCTAGTGAAAGCAGTTCTGAAGATCAAATCTAAAGTTGAAAGTATTTTTAGTAGTGCATTCCGTCACAAATTTGCATGTACAGAATGAGATTAAAGGAATAGTTCACCCCAAAAAAAAAAAAAAAAAAAAAAAAACATACTCACCCTCAGGATGTCTGAGACAAAGGTGAGTTTGTTTCTTCATCTGAACAGATTTGTAGAAATTTAACATAACATCTCTTGCTCACTAATGGATCCTCTGTAGTGAATGCATGGTTGCCGTCAGAACGAGAGTCCAAACAGCTGATAAAAACATTACAATAATTCATAAGTTCATGTTTTGTGAAGTGAAAAGTTGCATGTTTTTAAGAAAAAAACAAATCCACCATTAAGACCTTTTTAATTTCAAATGAGTCCTCCACCATAATATTGCTTTTTCCAGTGAAAAAGTTCTCTCGTCTGAATCAGGAGAGAAATAGACACAAATCAAGCACCATCCAAAATAGTTCTAAACAAATATGTTGGTGAATTAATTATGTTGCGAGAGGATTACAGGGCATGAATTTTTCAATGGAGGAAGCATTACTGTGATTATATTATTCTTACAAACACATTTTTTTGTGTCTTTCTTTGTCAATGGATTGACAATTTTTTTTTTTTTTTTTTTGGTGAGATATTCCTTTAAGCGCTAGAAAGACGAGTGACATTTATATTGCAGCGTATCAGAATGTGTTCATAGCAACTGCTCCAAAGCTCCTATATTGTTATGCTGCAAATGAACCAAAGAAAAAGTGTTTCATAAAACTTGATGTGCTATTTCACCAGTGGAAGTTAATTAGTTATGTTAATTTGAACTTTGGTACTGCTAACTGTTTTCATACAAATGCTATATGTCATGGAATAAAAGCTGACAGAAAGTTTCAAATGATCAAACATGCTGTCCTGACAAACTACGAGATGGATTGACAGAATGTTGTCTACAGCGAGCAAAATGAGTTACGTTTGATCTATAACACAAGCACAGCAGAACGTTATGCGTTCTTCAAAAAGATAAATGACACAAGACTATATATGAATTTAAAAAGTACTCTCACATCTGTTTCCCACATCTGCAAGCTTGTTTGGGTTTTAAAAACATATGGATGAACTTGGTAATCAAGGCTCTGCATAACTTTTTATGCAAATGAGCTCATTATAATCCCCAACTTTTAATCGGTCTTGTTCAATTGTCATTTTCCCTGTCATACTGTCAAAGCTACTCTTACATAATTGGTATGTTTGAATAAGTAGATGCTTGATGAATTAATTCAGCAATTATCACTAAATTACTGATTATATTGCAGATGCTTTAAAGTCCAGCTTCAGATGGATCTCATAACTTCTAAAGACCCCTAAGGTGGCCCAGGCCAGTCGAACGCTCTTCTGAAGGCAGCCGTTCTTCCATGTGGTGCACGACCTCAGTTAAAGCACCAAGTGCCATTTGAACCCAGCGTTCTTCATTTGGAATGGTGAAACCGGCTGTTGCCAGGGAAACCAGCGAAAGCCATTGAACTAGGATTGTACGGTGGTCAGAACTTTACTGTGAGCGCTTGCAAGCTTCTTGCTAACTCTCCCTCTCGCTTTTTTCTCCAACCTCCACTGGAATCAAGAGGTGGAGACACATCAATGATATGTTTGATGTTGGTGTCCAGCAGGTTTACTATTCTATCCAATTACCACTGGGCTTTTGAGCCTCTGTTTTGAGTGGCACAGCAATGCAGCCTGCTTTTGGTTTCTCTGTGTGTGTGGCTTTCTGTGTACTTCTGTTCGTGTGTGGGTATATTTACAGGTCACTCTATTTTAATCTCTAAGTCCACAGGGGTTAGAGGAGACCATCGTCTCAGGATTAGGTTACCGGCCCAACACAGTTGAGGAATTACAGAATGTGTGTGTTTAATGGCAAGTGACAGGTCTGGAGCGGTCGGACGTGGCTCTTTGCCCCCAGTTTAATCAGTTTTTAAATAAGATGCTCCATTTTGGATTTAAAGGAGATTAATATTAATTTTCCCCCTTTTGTGCTAATAAAAGTCCAAAAGGCCTTTGGATTTACTGAGAGGTGCTCTGCAAAGGCTCAGGTGCCTGTTGCTAGTTCATTCTGTGTGTCTAAGTGTGTGTGTGCAAATATCAAGTAGCTTAATATAACTGGAGGTCTTGTCGAATTTATTCTGGACATGCTTTTTTTTTTCTCTTGGAAAATGCTCCAGGAAAAATTCTACGAGACATTTTACAATGAGCTGGATGAGCCTGAATCTTTGTACATCCATCTATCTATCTATCTATCTATCTATCTATCTATCTATCTATCTATCTATCTATCTATCTATCTATCTATCTATCTATCTATCTATCTATCTATCTATCTATCTATCTATCTATCTATCTATCTATCTGTCTATCTATCTATCTATCTATCTATCTATCTATCTATCTATCTATCTATCTATCTATCTATCTATCTATCTATCGTTCTATCGTTCTATCGTTCTATCTATCGTTCTATCTATCTATTGTTCTATCGTTTTATCATTCTATCTAGCATTCTATATGTGATCTATCATTAATTCGATCATTTTTTCTATCATTCTATTGTTCTGCCTATCGATTGTCCTATCTATAGTTCTAACTATCAATTGTTCTATTGTTTTATCATTCTAAAAATTGATTGTTCTATCATTCTATTAATTGCTCTAACTATCGATTGTTCTGTTCTTCTATCGATTGTTCTATCATTCTAAATATTGCTTGTTCTATTGTTTTAAATATTGACTGTTCTTTTGTTCTGTCTGTCGATTGTTCTATATGTCATTCTAAATATTGATTGTTCTAGCGTTCTAAGTATCAGTTGTTCTTTCTTTCTGTCTGTCTTTCTAACTATTGATTGTTCTAGTGTTCTATATATCGTTCACATGATTAATCATATCATGCTAATTAACGATCATTCTATCTGTTGTTCTATCTGTTTTTTTCTTTTGTTCTATCTATCTTCTATTATTCTGACATTTTTGCTTATATGTGACTTGAATGAATGAATGAATGGATATTTTTAGCATTGCCAATATAAATGTGTTCACTTAAAGGAACACTCCCCTTTTTTTGGAAATAGGCTCATTCTCCAACTCCCCCAGAGTTAATAAGTTGAGTTTTACCGTTTTTGAATCCATTCAGCTGATCTCCGGGTCTGGCGATAGCACTTTTAGCGTAGCTTAGCATAGATCATTGAATCCGATTAGACCAGTAGCATCGCATTCAAAAATGACCAAAGAGTTTCGATATTTGTCCTATTTAAAACTCAACTCTTCTGTAGTTATACCGTGTACTAAGACCGGCGGAAAATGAAAAGTTAAGATTTTCTAGGCTGATATGATTAAGAACTATACTCTCATTCCGGCGTAATAATCAAGAAACTTTGCTGCCGTAACATGGCCGCGGCAGGCGCAGTGATATTACGCAGCTCCTGAAAGTAGTCCCCAGCTAGGTAACTAGTTATAATATAGCTGGGGACTACTTTCAGGCGCTGCGTAATATCACTGCGCCTGCCGCGGCCATGTTACGGCAGCAAAGTTTCTTGATTATTACGCCGGAATGAGAGTATAGTTCCTAGCCAAATCGGACTAGAAAATCGCAACTTTTCATTTTCCGCCGGTCTTAGTACACGATATAACTACAGAAGAGTCGAGTTTTAAATAGGAAAACTATCGAAACTCTTTGGTCATTTTTGAACGCGATGCTACTGGTCTAATCGGATTCAATGATCTATGCTAAGCTATGCTGAAAGTGCTATCGCCAGACCCGGAGATCGGCTGAATGGATTCAAAAAGGGTAAAACTCAACTTAATAACTCTGGGGGAGTTGGAGAATGAGCCTATTTCCAGAAAAAGTGGAGTGTTCCTTTAAGATATGTATTAAATATGATTAATATAAATCGTAACACATGCACCAAATCTAAATAATCAAGTACTAGTGTGTGACACTGAACATAGGTGCTATGACTGTCCGGTTGTTGTCAATAAGTGACTTTATGCTTGTTCGTACACTCTCTCCACTGTCTTTCTCTCTCACACTGCTTATAGCATGCCCTCTGACGCAGCAGTTGGTTCCTGTGTTTGGAGGAAAGGTGAAAAGCTTTGGTTATCACTTCTCTCCATGGTGTAGTGGCAGGCATGTGAAGGACTGTGGAGTGCAATCACAGCTCTATAACATCGCTGGATGGGCGACTGAGTCAGAAAGTCACAGAACAATGGACCCAGGGATTATTTTTGTAAGCTGTCGTCCTTGCGATGAATAGGACTCTGGGTAGTTATTACCCAGCCAAAACCTTGTGAGCTACACAGAGAAAATAGCACAAAAACACAGTAATAAAATGTGTCATGATTTTGTGCTTTTGTTCATAATGGACATTGTGCATGCATGCTTCAGGTCTTTTTGATTCATTATAAAAGCATTTTGTTGGATGATTAGTCAGGTTTCAGTGAGTGTGTCAAACTATTGGTTTGTGTGTTCTGAGGAATATGATTGTGAAAATAGAAAAAAAAAAAAAATCTATTTCTATTTCAATATATTTAAAATGTAATATGTTCCTGTCATTAAGCTTATTCAATATGTGCACAGTTTGTTTTGAGGAAACTGCTGTGGCAGTTTGAAGTCAAGTAGAAATAAAACTAATGGATTTCCAAAAGCAGAAGCAGTCTCAAATTCACATTGGTGAGAGCATGTTTCAGCAAAAGTTAAAATATCCTCAAGTTATGGTCATATTTACAGAGCATCACCTTTGCAAACCTTTGAATTTTTCTAACAAATCAGGGCTCCACTATGTAACTTCTAGACACCTTTACACTGAGTTAAGGGAATAATTCACTCAAAAATGAAATTCTGCTGCCTTCAAGCTATCCAAGATGTAAATGAGTTTACTACATTTACCATTAAATCGTTTGCTCACCAATGTATCAACCGCGTTAAATGGGTGCCGTCAGAAAGAGAGTCCAAACGGCTGATAAAACAAAACAATCCACAAGTAATCCAAATCTACAGTCCATCAATTAATTATGAATGTTAATAGTGAAGTGGAAAACAGCGTTTGTAATAAGTCCATCAAGATGTGTTTAACTTCAAAATATTGATTCAGACTCAAATATGAGTCCTCTATCCATAATATTGCTTTCTCCAGTGAAAATGTCATCTAGTCTGAATCAGAAGAGAAATATGACAAGGTCAAACACTGTTTACAAGCGAAAACAGTCAAAAACAGCTCTAAACAAATATGTCGGTGGGTTTTGGTGTGAGAGGACAACAGGGGATGAACTTTTCACTGGAGAACATTTGGTATTATGGATATGGACTCCGTGTATGTGTTTAGTTCAGAAGCAATGGTTTAAAGTTAAAATGCCTTAATGATGGATTTGTTTCTTACAAACATGCAGCTTTTCACTTCACAAGAGGTTAATTGATGGTCTAGAGTTGTGTGGATTATTGTGAAGTTTTTATCAGCTGTTTGGACTCTCTTCTGATGGCACCCGTTCACTGCAGAGGACCCATTGGCGATCAAGTGATGCAATGCTGAATTTCTCCATATGGGTGAATACATTTTTAGCAAATTTTCTTTCTTTTTCTTTTTTTGGGTGAATTGTTTCTTCAAAATGCATTTATTGCCATATATAATATTTTTGATGCAATGTTTTAGTCAAGTATTGTGCATATTTTAATCCATTTCCAAGTGGTTTGGGAATTAGTTCAAATGAATCATCAAAAGATTAAATTCAGTTCCATCTCTACCTGGAGTTCCTTGCTCTCTGTGAAATGAAAGATGAGTTTTGTGCAATGGCAGTGGCCTGGAAAACCACAATAACACTTGAACACAGCCACAGTCTGGCTTCCTTTTATCTTGAAACTTTCTGGCCCAACCATAACCTCTCACTCTTAGACTCTGTGCTCAATAGGGTGATGCCACCAAGGTGTAAGAGTGTCAGACTGTCACGACTTGTGTTCCATTTTCACACACTCATTTATTTTTTCCCCTTTTTTCAGAGATAGATACTGAGAAATAGAAAGTATATGTGCAACATTTGAGTTTTGGATGTACTGACACACCACTTATTGTTTGTCCTTGATCCGTTCTGTGAGATTTGACATACACCTACGACCCACACTTTTCTGTCACCAACGACCCACGTTTTTCCGTTTGCATACAGTATGTATTATATAAATGTTTTAGAGTGAGTGAGAGAAATTAAAGAATGTATAACTTACATGTACACATACTTTTCCAGCTTGAGACCTTGGCTTGAGTCGTGATTTTAATTATTTTGAAAGAAATCTCAAACTAGTATTCACCCTATCCTGGCTCTAAAAGCACAACTGTTTTCCTTCTTCTAATGTTTCTTATTCTTATTTCATTTGAAAACAGATTTTCTTCTTGCGAAATCCACTGGCTTTTTTCACCCTGTCTCTGTCTGTCATAATGGCCATGATTAAAGCCTCTTACATTAATTAGCCTGTCTTTCAGCCTATTAATGTCACTGTGTGTACCTGCTGGGATATGAGGCTCTCTCTTCTCCCCTCTCTCATCTTTTCTTTTCCTTTCTCATTTTGTTTACTCTTCCAAGAGTGTGACAGGATGATGACACTGGCTCTGGCATCAGAAACCTGCTGATGCGTTGCCTTCTTCTCTTTTCTTCTGAGTTCAGTTTACTTTAAAGAAACTTTATTTGCCAGACTTTACAGTATTTAAATTTTTTTTTAAACCAAGAAAGCCCTGAAAATGGGAAAATGAAATGGATGATATAACACAAAAACTGTACAACATATAAAGTCTAGTTACCATCCAGTATCTATCAGGCTTGATTCTGAAATTTCTATTCAATTTCTCCACAGGGATTACAAAAAAATCCTTGGAGTCAAACCAACTCGATCTAAAATGAATTACAAGAAAAGAGAATAAGAACAAGAATTATTGAATGAACAACTCATCCCATGTGGTATTACGAAAGACACAATTTAATGAAATCTGACATTGCACCCAATTAACTAATTAATTGATTATTAAAAAAAAAAAAAAAAAAGTTTGTTCTTTTCTTTCTTTCTTTCTTTCTTTCTTTCTTTCTTTCTTTCTTTCTTTCTTTCTTTCTTTCTTTCTTTCTTTCTTTCTTTCTTTCTTTCTTTCTTATTGATTATTTATTTATTTATGGTGAATTATAAACCTGGAACAGTAAAATAAATTAATTTCAAATGTATTTATTGCATAAAGAATGCTCTACTTATGCTCAGCTGTAAAATATTTAATTGGATAATTATTATTATTATTATAAGGACAATTTATAGTAATTCATTTATTTATTTCAACACAATCAAAATTCTACTAATGTAAGGCATTTATACAAGCAAATATCATCAGTCTCTGAGCTCCTGGTGCATTTCTCTGTCTATGTAATGTCATCGTATTATTGAAAAAAATATAAAAACGAATGGGATTTTTTTTACTTCTGGAAGCCCTACTGTTGTTCATTATTGCAGTACTGGTAATATTGTTGACTCACGTATGATAAATTGTTTCTGTTTTTCCTCATTTGCAAGTCGTCTTGGATGAAAGCATCCGCTTAACGATTAAATATAAATGTAACTTTTATTAGGAAGTATCATAATAATGCAATGCATTAAGTTAAAATTCCCCAAATCTCTCTCTAGCTTCTTCCGTTTCTGTGTATCTCCTTCACAGTCACTGTCACCTGCATTATTTAGAGCTCTAGTACCTGTCAGACCAATACACCTGAAAACCCTGTAAGACTCCAGCAGCTGTGCAGGAATCCTCAACACGCATCTCTCTTCATTCATGCCTGCTGTGTCTCAGCACTGAATATCAAAGGTGAGGTGGAGAATTACAGTTTGATAAAGACTTTAAAAACATATCTCCTTTAACTGAACAAATCGCAGCATCCAAAGACGATCTAGAGAGGCCGGCACAGCATGTCAATAAGTTACTGCTAAGACATTAAAAGCAAAGCAATGTGAACATGAATACCATACCATTTGTCAAAAATCATGGGTGTATTCTTATATTGTTTTTTTTGTTTGTTTGTTTTTTTTTTATATAAAAGTTAGGTTATTTTGTTCGGCCTTTTTAGTAGCAGAGCTGGCTAAAGTACACAATACTATTGAGATTTTTTTGCTTGAGATATTTGAACTATGTACAGATACAGAAGAACCATATATTGTTGCTATCGTGTGTTTATTGCTTTCATGTTTCATCTTACAAAACTTTTCTATGTGCATTTTATTCAGCTACAGCAATAACAGGATGCCTTAGATGGTCTTATTATTGGGAGATACTAGGGTCCATGTCTCTGTCATTGGAGAAATCATAATGGCCAAATTGGACCGCATGTACCTTGATAACCAATCACATTACAGTCTTGAAGTCACTGAATTTCTGCCAGATTTGTGCGACAGTCAATCACTGTTTACGGATACCATAGAAATAAATGAGAAATGTCGTAAACTTAATCCTACCTGTCGCACAATTGTTCGTGACTTCTCTCATAAAACACCTTTTTTGAAGGTATAAATAGTAAAAATAGGTCAATCCAAAACTAATGTTTGATTTGATTAATTAAATAAGCCCACAAAACACTTGATTCAGCGAAGTTAAGTTTCTCCTCCATTGAGATACATTAAAAAAGGCCTCTGATCTCCTTCCCTGTAGGTTTTTGTTTTGTTTTGTTTTTTTAAATCCATATAAGGGATTTCCTGGAACGTTATATGATTGATCACTTCTATCAGTCTCACTTGTGGACTTGCATGAGGATGCCCTCCAGCTTTGAGTATGAATGAAATATACATTACATGAGAGTGTTTAGCACTACACTGGGCTCACGTTACCTAGTTTTGGGTAAAAGTTTCCCTAAAGAAGTTTGAGGTAAACATATGAGAATCCATTGATATTTGAGAATACATTGGTTAGTGAAGCGCTTTCATGATGACTGTACTGGAGTTTGTTCTCAGTGGATGCGGCTGAGGCTCATATTTCATATTAAAGTTAAAGTCTTATTTCATAAAAAAGGGGCATTTTTGATTTTCATAATTAAGAAAATACTGTCACTAAGAGATTTAATCGTAAAAAAGCCCTTTTGGTCAAGTTATTTACATTGGTTTACCTTATAACTAACAGTAACTTTAAAGTAGGCTGAAAACTTACTCCCAAATGTAGACTGTTTTTTTTTTTTTTTTTATAGGAGCAAATCTAGAGAAATTTAGCATTACATCACTTGCTCACCAATATATCCTCTGCAGTGAATGGGTGCCGTCACATGACTCCAGTTCTATACTACACTAGTCAACATTTGAAGTGGATCAAAACCTTTAATAAAAGTTGTCCTAAAACCTAAAATCAAAATGCGTTCTTGTCTTAGGACAACTTTGATGAACTTTTTTGATCCACTTCAAATGTTGACTACTGTATTTTCATCTGGTCTATATTATTCAGCAGGCTTGCATTGAAGGAGGGACCTGAGACATGCAGCATCGAGAGCAGAAAGTCATCGAGACTTAGACTTTAAACTTGTGTCAGTCAAAAATCTTCTAGAAATGCCCCAGTACCCCCAGCAACCATATTTCAGTGCTAAAACACACTAAATGCCTTAGAAATCATATATTAATGCCCTGACAGCCACCTAACACCCATCTTCTTTGATCTGTCTAGTCAAGTTAAGTCAAATAACAGAAGCAGTAATGCAAACTTCATTCTGAAACCAACTTAATTCAGCTATAACAGCTCTACAGAAGACAATAGCGTTGCTTTTCAGCTTAAGTCAATTCAATGTTGATTCAGTTCAGGTTAATAAGAGTCTTGCAAAATTCATCATTTATGATAATTTATGGAATTCTATTCCATTCTATTCCATAAAGCAGCTGTACAGAAGACAGTGTCATCATTCATCACAATTTCGTTTAACTCTAATTTGTTAGATCTTTCAGTAATAGCATTTTTATGAGTGAAAGAAAAACTAAAACTGTTTAATGCAAGTTATTTCACAATTCGAGCCCATAACCTGCAGCACTGCATGTCCCTGTAATAGTGAATGCTCTGGCAGTCTCTCCAAAAGTAACAGCGTTCCAGACCACAGCTCCCTCTCTCTCTGTTTCTCTCTGCTGCCAGTCATATTTCATGAAGGTTCCATTCTGTGTGAGATCCCATATAGAGGTGAATTCTAAAGCAATACTTCTCTTACATTAGTCTGTTTCACTTGATAAAGTGAGAACAGTATAAGCTTGCTCACCTCATTGAAGCAAATCCTATAATGCATTGTGACAAGTTTAGTGAAAAAATCCATTCAAGTTGGCAGACGAAGCACGAAAAATGTCAATTATAAAAATAATTCATTCAAGATTGAAATATAGTGAATAGCGATAAATGTGGATTTATTTTATTTTTTTACACAATAATAGTGTGTGCTGCATATCTGTATGCTTATAAGAGGATCGTGTCATAAGGTTAGGATCATGCTAACATCACGCTTTACTGAAATCAATAAATATTGTGAGTTGAGTTTCTTGTGCAATTCTCATGAGAACTGCTGCCTAAAAAAAGCGTTTCATATCAGCCACTTATGAAGTTGCATTTCAGTTGGCATGTAGGACGTTGACTGTGTAGGCTGTATACAACAACATATAATGTATATTATTAAATAGTTTTATTGATAGAATTAATCAAGAATTGATACATTGGATATAGGAATATTTATAATAAAACTAGTGTATTTATTATTATTATTATTATTATTATTATTATTACTATTATTATTAAAATGTTATGTTTAATCAAGATTTGAATCAATATGCAATAGTCTTTATTAAATATAACTTTAACTGTAATAATAATTTTACTCATTATTATTTTATTAAATAATATATATTATATTACATTAGTAGTAGTAGTGGTAGTAGTATTAATAGTTGTATTCATTTTTATTAATAAATTACAGAATGTCACATTTTATTATTAGCCGTTTCAACACATACATGTTTTACCAAATAAAAAGAACAGCACTTTTAGAGTTCATCCCACTCATTGATGTGATCATAAGTATTGGGACAACTGAACATAAGGCAGATATAAAAGATTAAAAGCTATTATTTAGTTGCAGATCCCTTGCGCACTATCACAGCAGTGAGTCTGGGACCTTTACTCCTCTTCAGCTGGTGAAATTTAAATCTGGAGATTGATTTAGGCAATCTAAGACTTTCCATTTATTTGCCCTTATAAATTCCTTGACTGAACTGGCAGGGTGTTTTGGGTCATTGTCCTGATGCTATATGAAGCACTTCCCAATGAATCTGGTTGCATGTTCTTGAATATTGATAGGCAAGATGGTTTTGTACCCTTCCAAATTCATTCTGCTACTGTCATCATACATTAAGTCATCAGTAATGTTGAGAGGGTCAGTTCCAGAGGCAGCCATGCATGCCCATGCCATGACACCACCTCCACCATGCTTTACAGATGAGACAGCATGCTTGGGATCATTGCAGTTCCCTTTTTTTCTCCACATTTTTCCTTTCCCATCACTTCGATAAAGGTTCATCTTTGTCTCATCGGTTCATAAACACAATTCCAAAACTCTTCTGGCTCACCTTTGTGCTTTTTTGCAAACTCTAATCTTGCCTTTCTATTTTTGGAGGTGGTCAGAGGTCTGTATCTTGCTGTGTAGCATCTGTAATTTTGTGTCAAAGTCTCCTGAGGACAGTATATTGTCAGAGCATCACCCCAGCTTTCTGGATGTTGTTGGGGATTTTACAGACATGTCTTTTAGGGTTCATTTTCACAGCTTTTATGATTTGTCTGTCATCAACTACTGTTGTTGTGTGAATCGTGACAGAACAGCGGACCGATAACAGAAATTGTAAGCAGCGTCTCTTCTTCCCGTTTTATTTCCTGGTTCCTGGTTTTTGAAAGTTTTTGTTTTCCTGTTTTTCCCCTCCGCGGCTATGGAAACCGCTGCATGGTTCTCCGCCCTGGCCCGCCGAGATCTCCCACTGGTGGAGTATGCGCGTGAGTTTTGTAGGCTCACCGTGCGCACGGCTCTAGATGATGTGACGCTGAACTCTCTGTTCTGGATCAGGGCCAATTACCATCGCCCCGTGGACCTCCCAGACACCACAGGACTGAGCTGGAGGGAAGGGATCCTCCGGTGTCTGGAGAGTGTCCAGCCCCTATCCAGACCCAACCCAGCATCCAGCCTGTCAGCTTTTCCCCCAGTCAAGCCTGCTGTACGCCACTGACTCAAGCCCAGTGACTGCCGCAACGTCAAGCACACTGCCCGCCACAACGTCAAGCCCACCAGCCGCCGCACATGTGCCCCTAGAAATACTGGTGGTTTATGAAGGGATGTCTTGGAGTCCAGCCCCAGAGCTCGCTTTAATGTCGTGATGTTTCCATGTTCCATGTTCCTTAAGGAATTGACTTTTGGATTCCATTGAAGATTGTTAGAATTGTATCTCCTCGCTCCTTCGTTCCCTTGCTCCTTGAGTTAATCGTGACTATATATATACACACACACACACACACACACGCAGTGTGTATGTGTATATATATATATATATATATATATATATATATATATATATATATATATATATATATATATTAGTGGTGTCAAAATTAGCGCGTTAAAGCACACGATTCTTTTTTTTGTTTAATGCATTAAAAATATTTAACGCAATTAACGCAGGGGCGGAGCTAGGGTTGGCCACCCCACTCACAACTGCTGTTTCTGTCACTTTTTCCCTTGACAAGAAGTGCATTTATTCAGTCACAGAGCGTCTTCAGGACCATATCAAACCAGAGACGTTTCAGACACACGCTCCACTTCACTTCAGCGTCAGGCGCGAGTCAAACAAGTGCGGAAACGGTACTGTGCTCGCAGCGCGTGCTCTTCAGCGTGCAATGTTGTGGTCAGTTAAATTATGATGTTACCAAAAAGGCGATTAAAGCTGCCTTAAAGGAACACTCCACTTTTTTTGGAAATAGGCTCATTCTCCAACTCCCCCAGAGTTAATAAGTTGAGTTTTACCGTTTTTGAATCCATTCAGCCGATCTCCGGGTCTGGCGATAGCACTTTTAGCATAGCTTAGCATAGATCATTGAATCCGATTAGACCAGTAGCATCGCGTTCAAAAATGACCAACTTATTAACTCTGGGGGAGATGGAGAATGAGCCTATTTCCAAAAAAAAGTGGAGTGTTTCTTTAAAACTGTGCGTGGCTTCGTGCATGTAATATATTTTATATGAGTCACATTTAAGTAAATGTTTCAAAAATAGTTTTCAAAACTGTCCTAGAGCAGCCCAGCACTATCTCCTCATCTAACACACCCGATTGAACTTGTCTGCTCATTAATAGAGACTTTATGACCTGAAGTGTGTCAGAAATGGTAAAAAGAGTTGAGAAAGAGTTGAGAGAAAATGTGATGCATGTCAGATCCGCATCATGGTTCATTTTAAAGAAATAGCAGCCAAAATAACCTAATAACCAGTTGTTGTGATGTCTTGTAATCAAACGACAAAGAAAAAAAAAGAGAGCAAAAAATAACTTTTGTAGCTTTAGGGATTCATCTATATTTAATTTATAGATTTAATTTTATAGAGAAATCAGTATTGGTATCAGTGACACTGGCCTTCAGTCATTAAAAAAAATGATGTCATTAAACAAATATAATATAATATATATATATATATATATATATATATATATATATATATATATATATATATATATATATATATATATATATATATAATTATATATCAGTAATTAAATAATTATTTTTAATAAATACATAAACAAACAAACAAACAAACATGAGGCCACAAGGTGATTCCGAACCAAATCCAAAACTGGCATGGCTTGATGTGCACAACTGAAGAGCTCAAGCATACAGTAAGTCTCTGTTTTCCCTTTCCCAGACCTAATTTGTTATTGAAATAAAGATGCAGTTGGTGTGGAAGGGAAAGGAGGGAAGCATTGTTTTCATATCATGCTGTGATTGTCGAGATCAAATAGTCATGCTCTTTTTTTTGTTCTTTTTTTTGTTTTGTTCAGAAGCCCCGATTCACCACTAGTGTGCAAGAGCACCTGTATCTAAAAACCCAGATCCAGTGCCAGATTTACAATGTGCTCACATGTGTTGAGTCCACTTGCAAACCTCCCTACCTGGCTGTAAAGGTGCTTTACAGGTTTATTCACAGATTAGCGTTGGCCCTCTGACATGTATGATTAACCCAAAGGAGCGCTGCTTGATGTGGAAGTTGTTTTTCCCGCAGGCCAAAGAAGATCAATAGTCTTTGAAGTATGTTTGTATGTGTGTTGTGTGTGTGGGCGAACAGGCTTCGCAGGAGAAATCAGACCTGTAAAGTAGTCTGATGTTGGCTTCTTCTGCGATCTGACCTCCACTCTGGTGAAGTGCTACCAATCCTACAGCAAATCCCTACATATAGATATGCTTGTGTTTGCATTTGTGCATGTGTGTGTGCATGCGTACTAACCCGGAGCGTGTGTAGGTGTGTTCTGCTGTATGCAGCCTCTTTGCATTTCTTCACTGGATCAAAAGTGCAAGACTCAGACCTGATCTCAGTGTATCCCAAATGATTTCTTTGACTGATGTACAAATCACGTCTTTACATTCTCTTTTATAGTCTATTTAGTTTTTTCTCTAGTTTTCTCTTTTGTTTTCTGCTCCGAGAAATATGATTAGGTTCTTCGTTCGTTCCTCTGAAACCACACTGCAAAAAAATATTTTCGGATTAGTTTTAATCAGGCCTTTTAAAACAGTTCTTTTCCATTACAAAATATAATCAAAAGGGTAAAAGTGAACATTTCTTTAAAAATGTAAATAATATACATATGTTTTGTATGGGGGAATGGGGGAAAGAGAAATAATTAATAATAAATAATCAAACTGAATGTCTTTTGTACATCATCCTGTTCTGAGTTGGATTGATTGGTTCTTTTATGCCTGTAATGCAATTTGATAATAATAATAGTGCACTTACATTTTAGCATTTCTGTATTATTAATTTAGCAGATCCTATTGTCCCCAAATGAGGAAAATAATTTAGGAAAAAATCAAACACAAAAGATTAATCACAAGAAGCCAACGATTTCAGCAATGCCACAAATACAAAAAATTGATTAAATGTCAATTTACAATCATCACAATTCTTATTTGTATGAAAGGACTGATGTGAATAGAGTGCTGGGGAAAAAAAAATAAAGAAACAAAATACTGATTGATGCACAGATACAAGCACAGATGGTCAAACAGACTGGCAGGGAGATAGATAGATAGATAGATAGATAGATAGATAGATAGATAGATAGATAGATAGATAGATAGATAGATAGATAGATAGATAGATAGATAGATAGATAGATAGATAGATAGATAGATAGATAGATAGATAGATAGATAGATAGATAGATAGATTTTCTCATTATTAGATTCTCTGTGAAGGACTATGATTCTGAATGAACCACAAGGGTCAAAACGAGACTGAGACACCAATGTGGACAGAAATGCAATTGAACAAGTATCTCTTGAATGAGCGGTGCTATTTCCTGAATACCCAAAGGTCATGCCTATTCAATTCAGTCAATTAAATATCGATACCCATCACTTTTCAGCTCTGCAAACACATGCACTCAAACTACAGAAGCAGCTTGGCCAGACAGACATGTTAGTTTAGCCACTAATCGCTGTTTCATAGAGTGATGGAGACATTATTGAAAGGTCGTTGCGACCGTTCATCCGTTCAGAATAACTGTCGGGCTCTTCATTCCAGTGCATTCAGCAGCGAGCGCCTGTCTGTCTCGCTGCGTGTCTTATTGGAGCTCGCCGCGCGGTGGCACCGTGCGTCAGCCCCCTCCGCGCGCACTGCTCTCTCCGATCCGCTGCTCATATGATGCTGGAGATCTTCAGCGCAACGGGCCGGTTCCTGGGCGGCATTCAGCGATGACAGTTTGATCTCTCACGAATACCGTTTCGCATCCTCGTACACAGCGGCGCTTTACGCACAGCATGCTTCGATTGGGCCAAACGGGACCGTGGCGCACTGAAACGGGACTTGGAAAGTTACTTAAACCGAATGAAGCTTATTCTGCATCTGGGCGGACTCAGTGAACGGGAGGTTCTTCACTGCAAAAGACTCGTCTTGGGGATAACATATAGCAACGCGCCAGGAACAGAACTAACTTTGGTTTATTGGAATGAGAATAGCACAGCGTCATTGATTATGAGCGAATTATCACCCTTCTAATCATATCCCGGGGACCGTTAACAACAGTTCGTGAACTAGAGGCGTTTGCGCTCTGGATTGGGAATATGCTTATTGATCAAACGTTTATTAAGTGAATGCATGAGAGTAGAGACAGTGGATGAAAGGACAAAAGTCTGTTTTCAGTCTGCTGTGCTTTGAAGTCGCTGACTGTTAAAACTGAAGTTTTAACATACTGTTCAAAACTCATACCTACAGAGGAGTTTAACAGTATTGAAGTTTAAGATATAAATGTGAAGGATTAGTCTCTTGAGTCGCACAAGACCTCGCACAAGACCCGCCAGAGACACTCCAGAACATTACGCGCACAACTGTGGCTGAACTGTGGAGGAGCAACATGTACCCGGCGTGCCGGACAAACGCGTTCAGTATCTCTCCATCTGCCTCTCTGGCAATGTTTGGGAATTCGGGTAAAGCCAGAAAGAGACCCTGTTGGATTGTAATATTGCTGTCGGTGCTCCTACATCTGGCGTCAGCACAAGGTAAAGAGCGCTTCTTTAAGTTGCTGTGTAAAGGCTGGAAATGAACTGTCTCCAAAGACCCTTAAAAACGCAGAGTGAGCCTGAGGAACTGTAACATTTAACCTTGAGTTCTGTAGTCATTTCATTTGGCTTAATTACAGTTTAAAAGGAACATGAAACAAGAATTATAAATCATAATACATACAGATGAATCAAGCATGTGCAGCATCATTTAACAGTAAAGAACTGTCTGTTTAGGTCTTAATTCACAAAATACGTGTATCTTGCTCCATCTTCTCTTATATGTGAGATATGTGCCAGCCAGCTCTACGCTCACTCTCTTTTATCTCTTTCTTATGGAGACACTGTACAGCAGTGCTTGTCAATCCTGAAGAACCTACCACAGAACTGCACATTTTGGATGTCTCCCTTATCTGACACACCCATTCCAGGTCTTGGAGTCTTTAGTAATGAGGTTACGATATAAATCAGATAGACCTCCAAAATGTGCAGTACTGGGTTTATCCAGGACCAGGACACAATCATGTACCTCTATTTGCAGTCACTAATCAATAACTACCTGCATTTTGAAGTGTATTGAAGTCCATACCACATGCAGCAACTGTGCATACCACAGGTAATTATATACGACATGGCCACGAAATTAACCAAAGCCAATTAATGAGTCTGTAGATTAACCATCAAAATTAATGAACTCCTTGCCTGTTTTATGACTGCACATAACGAGAGAGCTCCTTTAAAATGAGCTCACCGGTGGCATCTTGGAAAAGTGTTTTTATAAGGTGCATGTTCATCAGATGTGCATTATCAGTGCTGACAGACTCTTAATGTGAGATTTTATCATAGGATGATTCATTATTTTTAATGAGGACTTGCAAAAAGTGCATTTAGGCATGCAACAACTTTTGATATATCTAGACGCATAAAAGATACACAATGTGAGTGAATGAGGAGCACAGACTCCATATTAACACACACACAAAAAGGACGGTTTTGTTCACTAGCTTAATGGCAATATTGACAATTTGATTTTTTTTTCATAATTTTGAAGGCCCATGCCCCCCATCTGGTGTGGATTTATGCCACTGAAAAGACAGAAAGTAGTCCATTGAGTTTCTCTGCATGCAGAGTGCAAGGCGTTTTAACTGGCCACTTGTGGTAATTTGCCTCTCTTCTCAGCTGATGGCCTCAAGCGGGGAAAATTGTTTTCATTGAAATTTTGCAGACAGCAGGCGAGCAACAGAAGCTCGCATGAGCAGTCGCTTCCGTTCATTCTGCCTGGAAAAAGATAGAAGAAATATACTCGAATCTCGTGCATGGGGAAAAAAATACATTTGCTGGGTGGGCGATGCTGGCTCAAATGGAAATATCTACACAGGTGCATATAAAATTTAATATTTTCTAATATTTTCTTCAAGATATTGGCCCCGCTGTAAGGCAGCGCTGCTGAAATGTATTACTGAAACTTTCTCTCTGGTTGCCGGTTTTCTCCAAGCGTAGCTGGGCTGCTTAGGTAGTTGTTATGCAAGCACAGGTGGGAGTGTTGGGAATGCGTGATAGCTGCAAACACTTAAGCCCTGGATCGGGAAATAGGCTGTTCTGTAATACTGCCTAGGGAGGAAACCGTGGCAAACTAGGACGTGCCATATATCCATCATTCATGAGTGTATGCTGTCTAACCTGACATTTACAGTAGAGTGATAACTTACACATTGGGAGGATTAGGCTACCAGTTTGTGTATGTGTGTGTGTGTGTGTGTGTGTGTGTGTGTGCGTGTGCGTGTGTGGAAGGAAAACAGAGCGAGAGGAGCAGAGTCAGTGAATGTGTGTGTTATACTAACCTTCTTCACAGCATTTAATGCTCGTGTTTTATAATCATCTGTGGCATCGGTTGTTTCAAGTTAATTGTCTCAATCCTCACAGGTTTTCCAGGAGCGTTTCTGGGGTCTGGGACTCTTACCTAAACATCATTAAAACAGATTCCCACCTCATCTCTTATGAAGCTCTTTGAATTTTGCCGAGGTTTTAATGAAAAATCCATTTAAAAACTCCCAACTGACGGAATGCAGAAGCCCCCCATCCGATATAAAGTGAAAATATACTACCTAAGCAGAACTGTGAGGGCTTTATTTTGACTTTCATTGTGAAGACTACATAAATAAGTGTTTAGCAGCCTTAAGGAGGTAGTTCACCTTACAATTTAAATTCAGTTGTCCTTATTTACTCATCCTTATGTCATTCCAAAGCTGCTCTTACTTTCTCCATGCAATGTTTTAAAAAAAGGAAAAATTATTTTCCTATTCTTGCAATACAGTAACACTTCATATTGCCTATTTGGCCATTATTCTCCAAAAAGCACTAACTAATGCAATTCATGCATTCATACTATCTGAGTAGTTACTACATTTGATGTAAAGTGAGATTGAAAAGTGTGTTCTATATTGTATGAATGTGTGTAATATGAATGAAATCTGGACGTACTAAATTCATCATGTTGCCATTGCCTTCACTGCCATTTCACAATGTCTTTCCCATGGCCCCATGGGAAAGTAAAGTGTCCATTGGATGTGCACTCTCTGGATGTAGTAGGTCATCCAGGTATTTATTTATTTTATTTTTTTTACTGTTTTATGAATATTAGGAATTCGAATGTAATGCTCATTTCATATAGTGTTTTTCTCCTACTGTATTTATATAGGGGGTAATGGTAGGTTTTGTAGTGAAGTAGGCATATTTGGGTGCAAACTGAAATTTGAGATCTAATGACAGAATACAGTGTGAAATTTCACTGATGTTTCCTGACAATCATCATCCCAATCAAATTATGTTTCAGAACTGAACATCATGACATTTAAGAGCCACAGCAAAGGTGAAAATGATCAGTAAATGCCGCAGTTGTTTAAGACAAAAGGTCAGATTAACAGCATTTAGTAGTTGCACCGTGCCTGGTTAGTACATGGCGTTGGACTAATCCCCAAACATCAAGTCACATATTATGTCTTATGTTTTTAATTGGACTCAGATACACTCTTAGAAATAAAAGTTTCAAAAGGAGGTTTTTGCAGCAGTGCAGGGGAAGAACCACTTTTGGTTCCCCAAAGAACCTTCATGCAAACTACTTTTTTCTTCATGTAAAGTACATTTTAATAATCTAAAGAACCTTTTTCCTCTACAAAGTACCTTTTGGGCAATGGTAAGATTTCATGGATGTTAAAGGTTCTTCATTGAACCATCAATGCCCTTTTTTAAGAGTGTATGTTACCAGATATTTCATTCAATTAACAAACAAGGAGCCGTCGATCCGCAGAGCTTTGTCCAAGAGCAGGACTATATGTTTGTAATTCAAGAAAACAAGACATTTTAAATCATTTTATTATACTCCAAATTGGGTGAGGCAATTGGCATGTGCATTAATCATTTGACTTCAGTAGATTAGCTTCATTAGCATGCTGTTAAATGACGTGTTTCACACTTGAGATTTCAAAAAGAAGACTGTTTGATTAGTGAGTATGGCAGAGTCGAGACGGTAACTCACCTGGACTCAGAGCGGAGCGTATTCATCATCCCGACACAACAGCGAACTAGAAAACCTCGGCGCTGAATGTCATTCTGAGTTTGAAGTGAAGGTAATGACACATTGATTACAGGTGGATGTGATTTGATGATGCTCTTCAACCGAAGGCCTCGTTGTTGATGCGCTGTCAGTTTCTCTGAGCGCTCCAAAACCCAGAACGGCGGATGTGAAGCACTTTTTCTGTCAGTTATACTGTGTATTTATCTAAACCATAGTTGGCTTCTTCTCCTCTGACCTTTTCCCAACATTGACAAAGTTAGACAAAGAACAGAAGTTCGGCTTAGGATATTTCAAGTTTGGAGGTACATAGCAGTTTTATTTTTATTTTTTTATATATAACTCCAGACTGACGGGTTGATTCATAGGGTCTGACCTTGGCAACTCCCTGAGATTTCAGCGATGGCCTGTTAAGTTGCTTACTCTCGGCACTTAGGAAACCCGTTCGCATGAACAGACACATCGAGCCCTCGTTGGTTGTTCATAAATTCGAATCATCCAAAAACTAGGAGACAGAGGGTAGGAACTATTGATTAAGTGTCTTTTTCTTTACTCATTCTTCTTGAATCCTCTTCGCCATGTTAAACAGGGCAGGTGTGAAACTCAATCCTCTTACTCCCTGTTGGGTCAGCTTGGGTCTGGATGGGGGCCGCTGTCTTCTTCGGACATACTGTTGCCTTGGGCAATGCCTTGGGCCGTTTCAATGCCTGAATAACAATTGCTCATAGGGGCTTGATGTTACCCCCGAGGACTGCTCTAGTGGTCCGTATGAGTGGCTCAACTTCAAATCAAAAGTGAGCTTATCACTCAGCCCATGACCAAACATATTCCGGACACCTGGAAATATTTTCTTATAATATGGACTCTGCAGTGATAAATGATAAGTCTAGCAGGGTTGAAAGTGGAATTTACTGAATTACATTTCAGGGAAATTCAACAGGTCATGGCATTTAGAGAAATGAAGTATGGTACATGGAAAAAGAAGGATCTTCTTCTTCTGAAATAATTAATATTTTTATTCAGCAAGGACATTTTAATTTGAGCAAAAAGGTGAAAACAGTAAAGAAAGTTAGAATGTTACAAAATATTTAAATGTCAAATACATACTGGTCTTTATATTCGTAACTTTGTAATCATCAAATAATAATAGTTTCCAAAAAAATAAATAAAAATAAAACAGCCCCAACTGTTTTCAACACTGATAATTATGAGAAATATCATTATTCATTCATTTATTTTTTATAAAGTAACAAGTAAGGTCAGTTTCCTTTCAAATGCTGCTATATTTAATACAGCATTGTTATCTTTTGCTTCCCTTGAAATTTTAATTAGTAATTAAGTGAATTTAATTGATACATCACATCAGTCAGAAAGGATAAGCTTTGCATTAATTTTTCATGTTTTAAGAGTGACAGTAAATCACCTTGTAAAATATGCATAACCTTTGCCAAAGTGATTAAGATATGATAAAGCCTGTTTTATGTTTGGCATGACGTGCATCTGAACTCTCTGTCCACTTTCTGTTTATATGTTGGCATCATCAAATAAGATATTACGGAAACAATATTGTATTTGGCTGGTGGCCTCCTATGATAAATAACAGTGCTGGTTACTGTGAAAGATCATTGTATTAGATGCAAAATGCGACAATGTTCTGTGATGTCGTTTTTTTAAATAATGTACTAAAAACTGAAATGGAAGCCATTAAGGTTCACACACAGTGTGTGAGGAGCATATTTTCCATTGGAAATATCAAAATATCTGCAGTTCAATTTATTTTACCTTATCTGTGCATTTATAAGAATGCAGAAACAAAACCAAGTCTGGTCTTAATTGTACCTCAGTGACAGCATCTGGAAAAAGTTGAGAACCGAATATGGAGTCACAAAGGAAATGGCTTGTTCTGTTAGACAGGTATCTCATAGTTTCCCGTAGAGCCTAATGACTCGCTGTATCTCAACTCACCTGGGGAAGTGTAATGGAGTCCGCAGAGAAGAAGTGGATATACATAGCACCATGTGAAATATTACATCCATTTTGGAGTGCTAGCGCAGAAGTCAGCAAATATTAAATATTTGAAAAGAAAAATACATTTGGGAGAAAATGAAAGCGAGAAATAAAGAGCGAGACTGAGTGAGAAAATGCATGTGAGCACTGTTTTCATTCTTGCTAATCAGATAATAATAAAGTGTGTTCGCTAAATCAAGCATGGTGTAATTTCTCTACCTACATTCATTATTCCACTGTGTTCTGCTCTTTTCAACCAATCTGTTCGTTTTATGATTAGACGTGCTAATCCTTCAGTCGCAATGTAAAAAGAAGCCGCGTTTAAAACGCTCGGACAAATCCATTTGTGATTAGAGCTCCTCGGACTCAAGCGTGGCCAACGAATGCAGACAAATGCGCTCACACACACCGACGCACCCCCGAATACTAAGTTCAAGGACTGTGCCAGCGAAGCATTTAGCCATGGTGCGTGTTTTAAATGGTCTCTCTGAGCCCACTGAAGCAGGCATTATGCTTCTAGTCAGTTGAGTCATGGCCTCTGAAGCTGTGACTGCACTAGGATACGGATTCTGTGTCAGACTTATGGGTGTTGTGCAGTAGGGATGCACTTTGGTTCCATGGTTTCATCTAAAACAACCGGTTTCAGCTTGAAAGAAAGTGTCTGGTTGCTTGGCAGCTGTCATTTTATTTTGCAGGGTTGCCAAAGGCTGTGACATGAACATGCAAACATGCAAAGTGCCAAATAAAAGTGGTGTAATTAGGGAAAACTCTAGATTCAGATTGTTCAGTGTGTCGGAATAAACAGAAAAAGATGCATGTAAGAAATAAAAGAAAAAAACATTAATGATGCTGATAATATCTTACTCTTGAGAAAGTTTGAGGAAGATGAAAAGAGCCGAGGAGGGGGGCACTCAGGGGTGCCGGTGAAGGGCTATAATTGATGCAATGGCGCTATTCGCTGTCGTTGCTCACGTTTCATCTGAAATGTGCTTATTGTCACTCCAGGGGCACTCGGGTTTTTCGCTCAATGTATTCCAACCTTTTTAATCTGCACTTTTCCTGCAGTTGCTCTTTGAAGTCGCATTACATAAGGGGACTGCTTGAGGTTGCTTACAAGAACGAAATAAAAGATTCTGTGCATTTTCTTTCTAGACCTCCTACTTAGCTCCGATTTCATGACTTGGATGTGTCTTGATTCTGTGCAACTGTGTGTGACTTATTTGAAAATACAGCAGGGTACGGTTGTACGGTTCTTAAGACTTTTCTGAGACTAGGATGTGAAGTTCACACCAGGGTCATATATGGATATAATTATAAATCAGTAAATAATGTAGAAAGTTTCATTGATAGCTGTCAGTGTAAATAAATTGTTTCTATTAAAATAAAATATATAGCTATGAAGTAAAATAGGCCCTAAGTAGTATATTTAAATATGTAAGTAATATTAAGGAACCTTATGTAAAATGAAATAAAAAAAAATGAATTTTCTTTGATATTTAAAACCTTATTGTTACCTCACATAACTGTTAATATATATATATAGAGAAATATAATTTGGAGTCACATGACGTGCTCATGAACCTAGTCACACTTGAGTAGAGCTCTGTACGTTTGGCGCCTTTTTGCTGATTTCTTGTTTTTTTTTTTTTTTCGTTTTATTTTATGTTTTATTCATTAATAATACTTTCCCGGATGGCATACAATCGGAAACAGCAGGAGTTGTCTCCGTCGGCTTCTCCAATTAAGAAGAAATCCAAGCCACTGGCCGCGAGCGATATGGTGAACAAGATTGCGAACACTGTTACATACTTTGAGGACATTCTAAGAACCGAGTTGACGGCGATGCGGAACGAGTTCTCAGTTTCACTTTATTTTGATGGTCCCTTTAACACATTCTATTGACTACAAGTAATGTTGCACCTACATTTCTACTGACTCTCATTAGAGTGTTAGTAGTGTATTAGGTGACTGGTAGGGTTAGGGTCAGATTAAGTTGACACGTTCTTGCAAAGTTACTTATAGTCAGTAGAATATCTGTTGGGAGACCAACACAATAAGGAGCTAGTAGATATGAAGCAGACAGTCTACTAATACTCTTATGAGACTTTGTTGACATGTAGTTGCAACATTACTTAGTGTCAACAGAATGTTCAAAAGGGACCATCAAAATAAAGAGTTACCGAGTTCTCTTCTCACATGTCAGTTGTTCAGTCGCTATGCTCTGAATTGGATCTGAGAAAAACTCTTGCTTCTTCTGGGGAGTATAGCATTTTAGATTCACCTCGATTGAGAATGACCTTCAGCATTGCTTAATTGGCTCAAATGCACTTCTTTTCTAAAATCCTTGTAAAAATTATTTTATTGTGGGTGAGGGTGGGTTCTAAATTTGCACAGTTGCTTTTTTTTTGTTGTTGTTTTTTGATACATTTGATAACTGGTAATTAATTATATTTCTCTTGAATATGCTATACAATTTTTATAATTATATATTTAAATATATAGAACCTAAATTATATTAAGGAACTGCATGTCAATGTCACGGTGCACACAGCAGGGAGGAACGAGGAACACGGACACGAGGATAAACTTCAAAATAATAGTCTTTAATGAGGACATCAGGACATGGCAAGACAAGGCAAGGTTCACACAGACAGGAACACCGGGGAATAACGAGTAGACCAGACGAAATCTAACTAGACAGGCAGGAACTAAATACACATGACAATAACTGATAATAAGACTAAACACGGCTGGACAACACTTAACTAATAATCACACTTAACAAGGACAGGAACAAGACCAAATATGGACACAAGAGGCGGGAACACATGACACACACGACAGAAGACGTAACAGTCAATTTGTATAAATATATTTATTTAGAATGCATCTATATTTTAAACTTTTAGAATATAATTTAATATTATAGAAATTTAATTTTAGAATATAATTTAATATTATAGAAATATAATTTTAAAATATTAATGAATTATGTTTCTATTGAAATACAAAATAATTAATATGAAATAATAATTAGTATATTTAAATATGCAAATAAAATTAAGGAACTGTGGGTAAAAAAAAGTATATATATTTATATATATTTAATTGCGATTTAATGATTGATTGATTGAATGAATGAATGAACAAACAATTGATTGATTGATTGATTGATTGATTGATTGATTGATTGATTGATTGATTGATTGAACGATTGATTGAAACCTCATGTACATAAGCAAATCGATCTACTCCAAATAGTCTTAATTTATTCCTTCTGTAAATATTTTGTTTATCGATTGGGTTACATTTCAAGTTTTGTGGCACAGCACAAAATATTTTCTAGTACATAAATTGTATCTTAGTGCCTATTTATGCTAATTTTTAACATTCACAGCTGGTGTAACCAGCCCCTGGTCTGGTATTGCCTCTGTGGAAATTCAGTCCACAAGCTGAGACAGATGGTTTGTGGCTTGAGCCTCTATGGGGGCGTCTGCATAGTGACCATTCTAGAGTCTCAGCTGTTCTCAGGTTTTGTAAACTGGCCCCCAGCTGACCTGGTTTATGGCTCAATCTTTCCAATCGCTCTTTGATAAAGTTCCATTTGCTTCTGAAATCGTCCCTAATGAGGAGCGTTTTGTGATCTCCTGTGTGTAGGAATATTAGTGGGCGCACGTTAACCGACTCTGTTGTGGGAGCATTAAGCTTTGAAATGTTGAGTCAACGCTGGGCTCTTTTCCATACAGTGTGTTTGTGCCCGCATTGGATTCTTTGAAGTTACAGGTTTCTTCCTCTTACTGATGTCGGGCCTGGCCTGAATCAAGGCAGAACTGGATGAGAGGGAGGAAGGGGAATAGCATTTCAGGATGTGTGATAGTCGATGACACGCACAGTCTGTGTGTATCTGATGCTATCGCCACACCCAACCGTTTCAGCATGGAAAGCTTTTTCCCGCCCCCAGTCTTCCCACATGGCTTAGCTCCTGCAGTTGGATCTTCAGGAATCACTTAAGCAGAACCACACCTGGATATTGTAGCATTTATTACAATACATTCTTGCCCAACACTGAAAATATAGCAAATACAGATTCCAGTTAGTAAAGTACCCGGAAGCAAATAGATTGGTTTTAAGAATATTTAATTTATGCTTCTAATCTAATAATAACAAAATAGCCATTTCAAGCATGGTTATCCATTCAGGATTGAATTGAGAATTTTAATTAGAAAACTGAATTTAAGAAATTAATTTTACATTTCAATTATACATTTTCAATTTTACGATTCAATTACAGTCTAAATTAAAATGCATAATTTATCTAGAAAAGCGATGGATGGATTTATGGATGAATAGATTGAATCTAGAACAACTAAGTTCTAAATAAAAAGGTTGATCAAAATAAATTTCATCTTGTTTTTAATCTAATAAGAACAAAATATCCAACTCAAGCAATGTTGTGCACCATTCAGAATTAAATTAACGTGAAAGAAGGAACCTTCTTATTTTAAAGAAGAAACATTTACATTAATGTAAATTCAGAGGAATTCAACTTTATATAGAACAGCAAACTTTGAATATTTAATGAATGGAAGGACAGACGGACAGACTAGATAGATAGATAGATAGATAGATAGATAGATAGATAGATAGATAGATAGATAGATAGATAGATAGATAGATAGATAGATAGATAGATAGATAGATAGATAGATAGATAGATAGATAGATAGATAGATATAAAACTGCCAAAACTGACATTATGACTTAAATTTAACTAGAATGATAATCTAACGGCATCAAGAAATCTGTATCAATACCCAGCCTTACTGATGACTGTCCATACTGGTCTTTTCAGAGCTTATGGTGAAAAATTGTTCTTAATAAGACAGCAAGTTCAGCAAAAATCATTGACAAACTTTTATTTGTACAGCTCTGCTCTTTGACCCGCATCCGAGAGAAATTGCACCCGATGGAATTGCAATCCTTACGCTTCCACTTGCATCTGAGCTCATTCAGACACTTCTCCTCGTATGATCCCCGCCTTGTACCAGCCTCTGTGGGAATGTTGCCCATTTCCTGTAACTCGGTGGAGCCCATAACTCTTTTAAAGCCTTTAATGCAGAAAATCAGACGAACATACCTCCACGTTCGCTCAGAGAACGCTGCACTCAAGTACTCATTCAGTGTGTTATAGTCAGCTGAATCTCAGGCCTTTTAAAGCACAATTATGCAAAGCGTGGAGACTGTGCAAGGTACTTTTGGGGTTGTTTACCAAAGTCAGACAGAGCGCATGACAGTATGGTAATGAGCGTGGACTGCCGTGTGACATGTCGTTCATAAGGCCTTTAAGTCTCACACGCTTAAGTGGTGAGCCGTGCACTTGGAATGGAAATGCAATCAGATTGGCCCGTGCATATGATGCCACCTCTGAACCCTGTAATTGCTGCTCCTTCGGGGTGTTTGTGTGTGTGTGTGTATGTGTATGAGCTTAAAAAGGCCAGTAATCTCAAAATTCTTGTGAATAATTGGACCTGTAGCTGGCGTCATGGTATGATGCCACATACTGTATTCCCTGAAGCGTTAATGATCTCGATGCAAGACACACGCCCCACGGCTCTAACGCGGAGGGGGTGCAAAGCGTCTTCCACAGCACGGTCTCATTCAAACTGCAAAATGCGATGAGCTGTTGGAAGTGTATTTGCGTATTTCAGTGCTCCAGCGACCAATTTGTTCCATTTTTGCCCATTTTAGATGTTATTTTTGCCATTTTGCTAATGGATGCAATGAGAGAGGAGACAGGAAACAAAAGAGAGAACAGAAGATGGAGGGGATCGGAAAATGACAACCCGATCACATGGTAGATTATACATATTTTACGAGGTGGCTAATTCGTACGACTTGGCTCGAAATGAACCATGCATAGGTTTTGTGAAAAAACCTATGCATTTTACGAGGTTTTAAATTAGTTGGAATTTGTACGAATGACCACCCCTAACCACGCCCCTAAACCTACCCCTCACAGAAAACGTACAAAATTGTATGAATTTAGCCACCTTGTAAAATATGTACAAATTGGTCATGAGGTAGCATTGAAAATGATGCAAACTATAAAGTGTAAAACTCTTTCAAATAGTCAAATGAAATGATCATACTGACTAAAATAAATGAGTTTTTGTTGAAATTGTAAGAAAATAAAACAGTTATTAATATTTTTTTAATGTATGCTATATTTTTTAGCACAATATTTGTATATATTTATTTTATATATTATATGTATAAATGTTGAAATATATATATATATATATATATATATATATATATATATATATATATATATATATATATGAAAATGTTTAATACATAATAAAATATTTGATAGATATTTGAAAGAATAATGTAAATCTGACAAAACTGACATTATAACGTAAACTGAAATAGAATGATAATCTAATGGCATCAATAAATCTGTATCAATACCCAGCCACAGACAGACAGACAGACAGACAGACAGACAGATGATAGATAGATAGATAGATAGATAGATAGATAGATAGATAGATGATAGATAGATAGATAGATAGATAGATAGATAGATAGATAGATAGATAGATAGATAGATAGATAGATAGATAGATAGATAGATAGATAGATAGATAGATAGATAGATAGATAGATAGATAGATAGATAGATTCAAATCAATAAAAAATCAGTAACAATCAATTCAAAATATTAATGCAAAGTACAATGTGAAAACATGGCAAATAAAAAATCTGAATTGTCTGTTGTTTCACTGCTTCTTTGTCACACTTACATCTCTGGATTAATGTGCATAATTCTACGCAGTTCTGCAACTTTGTTTTCCAGCACAACTCATGATACACTCTCGTTAAGATGAATAATTTGTGTTGTAGCATTGTCATTTGTCTGCTTAACTGTTAAATATAAATGTGACACTGCAGACATCCACAAAGTTGTGACAGACTTCACAGGCTTCTGGGTTCCACTTGCTAGAAGTGTATGTGTACTTTCTGTCACACTACGCTAAGATTAGTCTATATGCTAAGCATGACATAGCACGCAACCACGGGCACGCAACTTTGAGTGTGTGCAGTCGCGTATCAATGAGCATATGGTGCCTGCCACTCTCTCCATGAAGATGCCACCTCTCACCAGCACAGAGGGGCTTCATCAATCAATGCCACGGAGCAGAAGTCACTCGCTAGAGGAAGCCCGAACCCCCGATCAATTCCTGCAGGAACACGCCTTAGTTTCCGAAACTCTCCACCTCCTTTCTTGAGCCCCTTTGAGGGCTTATTTACCCATCCGCCTTTGGAAATAATAAAACACTTTTCCTTCTGGATTAATCAACTGTAACCATATGCTCCTCATGAAATTACAGTGCAATTTGAACCACAGAAAACAGCTGTTGCCATTTTGAAATAAAGAAGAGGGATGTGGGAGTGTAATTGCCCTAACTTTGATTTGTTGGGTGCTTCACTTTGATGAGTGAACGCATTTGTGGTTTTTGCATTCTAGCAGATGGGGGCGAGGAAAACGCCACTATGCCTATAAACAAACTGGCATTTTCATCATCTTAGAGAAATGACCAGCGGTGCTTCACGCATATTGTGATAATCTGTTTTTTTGTTGTTGTCATTGTCATCTCTTCAACAAGGTGATTATCTCTCAAATTCTACAGTTGATCCGACGATTGTTTGCGATGCGCCACAGGTTGTCATTGAAATCTTTCTCTCTAATCCCCAAGGTAATTGAGGTGATGTTTCTGAATATCTCTTCTGTCATATTTACAAAAAGAATTTGGCATTAAAAATGGCTTGTTTGTGTTCAAATGCTCCCTGCTGTTATTTATTTTGTGTTATATAGAGGGAATATTCAAGTGGAAGGTAAAACAGTTGCTAAATATTTTCTATTCATCAGAGAATTATGAAATATTCTCTCAAACAATCTTAGTTTCCACAAAAATATTTAGCATTGTAATCATTTTCAACACGGCTTATTAAAAAAAAAGAAAAAAAATAATAATAATAATAATAATATATATATATATATATATATATATATATATATATATATATATATATATATATTACAATGCTTTCTGAATGATCATGTGACACTGAGGACTAATGGCTGCTGGAAATTTAGCTTTGCATCACAGGAATATATTATATTTTAAAGTATATTTAAAAACACAATAGTTATTTTAAATTGTAATACATTTTAATTATTTTTTTGGCCAAATAAATGCAGCCTTGGTGAGCAAAAATGTTGAAAATGTTACCCCGCTGTACATTTCTGTATACATCTCAACATAAAGACAGAGTTCAAACTTTCGGATTGCTCATCTTCAGCACATGTTGTTCAATCGGCTTTTCCTTGAATATAAGCCTCTGGCTTCTTCATACTGTGTGAAGCAGCAGACAGTTTCCTCTTGAAAAATAATAATAAAATAAAGATCCAAAGCTCTTCTTTAACAAGTCTCAACTTTCCCCAAACTGGATGTTCTTTTTGACTGTTTTGAGATGGAATGCTTCAGTGTAATAGAGAGAAAAATGAGTGGCCAGTATCTTCAAACGCCACATCAAATGTGGTGCCAGCAGCTTCTGAGATGTGTTCTTCTGCTTCAGTTGAGGTAAACAAGGTTGTGCACCATTCAGAATTCAATTGAAATTACAATTCCAGTGGTTAAAAAAAAAAAAAAAATTGAAAGTTCATAGAAATTCATATGCCTCTGAAATAGAAAGCATCTGAAATGTTTAAGTTTGACATTTATCTAACTATTTTTGAATGTTTCAGATGTTTCAGAGAGCATTCAAAAATAACTTGTTTTTTTGCAAAATGATAAAATGTGACATTTAAAAAAACTGGACACTTTGAACATTCAGGGAACTTTGAGAAATAATGCTTTCATAAGTTAATAATAATGCTAGCAAAATTGTCTTTGCTAGTGTTAAAAAAACATATTTTTGCTAGTTGTTCATGGGCTGTATGAGATGTTTGTGGACAAAAACTGCAATAATCAGGACTGTAAAGGGTTGTGTGGATTTCTGAAAGAACAGTAAAAAAAAGAATCTGGAGAAAAATGGAAAAGCTAGTGGTAATTTTCTGCCAGGACATTATCCATTAAGATTACAGACATTTCCTTAATAACATACAGTAGTACATTGTGCCCTGTATTTATGGACTTTTCTAATAACTAGATCCTAAATGCCAGCAGTAGAAAGATGACAGGTTGGCAGTTGTGCCAGCACAAATATAGTTGTTCAGTGGAACACGTAAAACGATGGTCATTCATTCTCATTGGCTTCTCACTCAGAAGCGAAGTGGCTTGGTGGTCCTCCATCCATCATGATTTGTCAATAGTTACAATTTTAATTACACCTGAGTGCTGTCAGCCTGCCAGCCTGAATGGGGGGAGAAAGATCGATCTGTTCTTTCTAATTGATTAATTGCCTCGCTGATGAGCAATCTCTCCTTCCTTTTTACAGTCCTTATCATGTCCGTCCATAAAAGCAAAGGCCAAATGCTGAGGGGACCTCTCCGTTTTCTGAGTCAAGGCCTTGTTTTACAGTGTTTTGTGCAGCCATGCGAGTAGTTTTGTAGGAAATGAACGCTGGGACCGAACGGCAGTACATCACACTGGTCATTACGTGGCAGTTATGGTGGGTGCAGATAGTGGAGACCGCAGCCCAAAAAACGCTTTTACACCTAACAGTATCTTTAATTTGTGTGGCTGTTTTTCAGTCTCTAACGACCTTTTCGCCGCTATTTCAGAAATGGAGGAGACGATATATGTTTGTTATTAAACAGGCGAGAGCAGCAGGGTGAGATGCTGAGGTGCTTCACATCACCTTTCTGAAGTCCTCAGCTCTATAAAGCATAAAAACACAGTGTAATAGAAGTACTAGCTCCACAGCTGTCTGGTCCTTTAGCGATTGTGCCTAGAATAAATCGTGCACTGCTGCTGTAAGTAAATGTCCTTAAAAATCTTGTAAAATTCAAACTCGCACCACCAGACCTTGATTATAAGGCATATTCTGAAAAATAAAAGAGCATCCAGTTAGATCATTTGACCAACCACATGGCAAAAAAAATCATATACTTCATATATATATATATATATATATATATATATATATATATATATTTTTTTTTTTTCAGTTTAAATATCTAAAGATCATCCTAAAGTTTCTTGATACTGAAAATAAATAAATGATAAATAAAAAATACTGAAAATAAATTGACTCAATAAGCAACGTTGCATCAAATATTAAGACTTTGTATCTTGATAATGAGCATGTTTTGTCTTTAATTTAATTTTAACTTGTTATATCTGAAACAAGAAAAAAAAAAAAAAAAATCAGTCCAGTAAGACAAAATATTGTCTATGAAAATAATTATGTTGGAAATACAGTTTTTTTCTTGAGTAAATTTATGTTAGTTCAAGTACTTTTAGTTAAGTACTGTTAAATGGAACATGAGAAAAAAAACAAAAAAAAAAAAACAAGTATTTTATTTTATTTTATTTTATTTTATTTACATTTAGGGATGGGTTTATATTAACACTACAATGATAGATTGACATTTACATGAAAAAATAAGTTTTACAAAACATTGCATAACAAGCGGACATCTATGAAAATAATTCATTCGGAAATGCAATCTTTCTTGTGTAAATTTATTTTAGTTTAAGGACTTAGTCATGTTAAGATGAAAAATTGTAAAATAAGTTTATTTATTTTATTAAAAAAAATATTAAAAAATATTTTGTTTGATCTTATTTAATTTTATTTTCCATGTAGGGATGGGTTTATATTAACACCACAATGATAAATTGACATTTACATGAAAAAAACAAAACAAAACAAAACAAGAGAAAATTATGTGAACAAGTAAATGTATTTCTAAAGATTACTTTGTTTCCTTTTCGCTAAAACCAGCCAATCAGATTAGAGCTTGCCAGAATCTACTCTCTGCTTTTGTGAGCAGTATCCATCAAATGTTCATCAAACACACTGCGGGAGTGCCCCTGGAGACCTTTAAGATAACATTTCAACTTTATTTGAATTTTAAAAAGAAAAGTGCCAGTGAAGAGATCTTAGGTGGTGTTAGAACAATGTTATTGTCAAAAGTATTGAATAGGTGTTGTGAGTTCAGCTATTGAAATCTAGTTATTTTATTGTTACCTCTCAGTAGCTCTCTGATAGTCTCTATAATAGACTGAACCCCACCAGCTGTGCACACATTCGGGCATGGTAGTCGTTTCGCATGCTGCGCGATGGCTGTCTGTCTTGGCCCCCAGAGCGACACAAAGTAGGTGGGCCTTTTAACAGACATACTAGACAAAGTGGTTACGAGAGAATGTGCACCTAGAGAAAGAAAGATAATAAGTCAGACCAGATGCTGTACATCTGGATATAATGACCTTGGTGCTGCCCGTGTGCGACAAGGGCCAAATCAGCCAGGAACCTTTAGCAACCCTGTAATCAAAGACAAAATAAGGAAATAGCCTGCCGAAAAGAGAATTGGAAGGCTTTCTATTGAGCAAACACAATAATGGGAAAATACCCAATTCTGAGCAAGGCGACAGCCTTTCTTAAGGAACTCTGTGGAACAAAAGGAGTTTGTGAACAGTGCTGATTGGAGTGTTTGTGTGTTGATGTGTTTGTGATGGCATATACTGCATGCAGCTCCTCTTGAAGGCTGGTCGTGGGTTTATTCAGGTAGACGACTGAATACAAAGAGAGCGTACTCTGCCTGCAGAAGGCATGTCTGTGCAATCTGCCACGGTACACAATGACCGAATCTCTATTTTCTCTGCTCTCTCTCTCTCTTTGTGTCCTTTAATCAAGTTGAAAAGGCAAATGACATTCTGTTCTTGTGCAAATGCAAGAAAAATGCCACCTGCATGGCCTTGGATTGTGGTTAGAGCAATAAAGCTGACAAACATCTCAAAGTGACGCATTTAACTCTTTGTGCTAGAGCAAATTGCAATGTGCACGTTTACCGGTGTTATTTAGATGACAATTGTGCTATTTTCTCTTAATATAAGCTGTAAAGTATGAAAATGGTCAGTTTGTGCTGATATTTGAATAGATGTGGTCGCAGCAAGAGTCTGTCAGAGTCTTAGTTCGGCCGGTACCGTTTTCGTCCCCTCAGCGTGTTTCTCAGAACCATATCATTGCGCAGCATGGCATTGACCTTTTGACACACCACCTGCATTTAGATACTTAAAATAGCAGGTGCTGAAAGACCAAATGCCACAGCGGTTAAGGACAAAAAAATGTAATTTTCTGAAAAGGTGGGATGTAGTGGATGTTCAAGTTGTGTATGTAAGGGCTTTCGTTCATAAGATTGGGGTTTGCTTCCTATAAGCGTAGATATGGTTAAAGGGTATGTAATAATGGCATTTCAGTGCATTATGTCATATGTACCTGACCAAAACTTGTGATGTATATAATAATATTTCAATAAAAGCTTTGTAATGCAGTGCAGCTGTGTTATGTAGATTTATAATGTGAGGAATGTAGTTTAGTCATGTCCATCGGCATTATTTTGGGGAAATTGTCGGGGACAGCACCTCATGAATATTAATTAGGTAGTCTATACATGATTTACAATAAGCTTTTTCTGTTTTTCTGCTTTAATAAATAGACTATATATATATATATAAATGCCCATCCCGGCTGCATTTAATCAATCAAAAATACAGAAAAAAATGTAATATTGTGAAATATTATTACAATGGTTTATTTTTATATACCTTAACATATAGTTTATTTCTGTGATGCAAAGCTGAATTTTCATCAGCCATTACTCCAGTCTTCACTGTCACATGATCCTTCAGAAATCATTCTAACATGCTGATTTATTATCAGTGTTGTGCTTTTTTGAACCTTTTTCATAATTATTTGATGAATAAAAAGTTAAAAAGAACAGCATTTATTCAAAATAGAAACCTTTATAAGTCTTTACAATCACTTTTTTCAATCAATGCAACATCCCTGCTGATCAAAAATGTACATTTTATTAGTGTATATTGTTTAAAACAACACATTTTTCAGTTTTGCAAGGTCTGCTTATGGCTATATATTTCACATTATTGTTTTTGGAGATCCTTGAGCCGTTTCCATGCCAGCTATTCATCAAATCCATTAGAGGAAGTGGCATAGGAAAGTGTTAGCAATCTTTTGCCCAACTCTTCACCAGTATTTTGCAAAATACAGGTCAATACGCTGTATTAAACATTTAACGAGAGTGCAATTGGCCATAGCAGACATCGCACTCTGTACAAGAAATATGTATTACCCTCTATAAACTCGTCTCTTGTCTGAAATGCATGCTGACATCACTAATGAAAACAGCCGTAACCCCTGTCAGAATTCTTAAAGCGTGTTCTGTTCCAGCATGCCGGTTGCTAATGGTTAACAGAGTTTGCCTCATCACTGTAGCGAGGTTGGAGCGTGCCGTGCGTGCATGATGCAGTTGGCGGGCAGCCCTGCACGTCTGCCGCCGGCTCCCCATATTGATAAAGACGGGGCGGCCTCCCTCCGGCCCTTTTCCTTTGGGAGCACAGCTCTGTTTGATGCCACTTCTGCTTTTTAGTGATCGCTCTCTATCGTTCTCTTCTTTGGCGTTCTCTCTCGCTGAGATCTGAGCAGAGCAGTAATTTTAAGAAGTACAGCTCGCTCCAAAAGTTGCTTTTGTTGCAGCTCTGTGTGGTTGTCCTCTCTCTGTTCATCTGATAACCGCAAGTGGACTGAAGTGGACTGCCATGATCTCTTGGAGCATTCATGGCAATGAGATGCTTCTGGGAACCTTCCTGTTGAAAAAAAAAAAAGGTATGTTTTAATGCATGGTAGCTGGTTTTAGCTGGTTTAAACTGGTCCTTAGTTTGTCATGAGCTGGTTTAAGCTGGTTCTGAGCTGGTCCTGAGCAGGAGCTAGTTGCTTAGGATCAGCACATGACCAGCTTTAACCAGCTCATAACCAGTTTCAAAACATGTCTAACCAGCATATGCTGTTTTTTTTCAGCAGGGTCTACAGGGTTGCACATACTTGCAGACGAACATCCATTTAGATTGTAGGGAAGCGTCAATACCATCAAACCTTTGAACCTTAAACCTTTTCATTTAGTTCACCCAAAAATGAAAATTAGCCTGTGTTTTACTCACCCTCAAAGCATCCTAGGCGTATGTGACTTTCTTCTTTCAGACGAATCCAATCGGAGTTATATTAAAAATAGTCCTGGCCCATCCAAGCATTTCAGTGGTGTAAGCGGGTGTTTTTTTGTTCAGAAGACGTGAAATAAAGTGCATGCATCCATAATAAAACGTCCCTCATACGGCCCATATTTCAAACATAATAAACACTTTTTTCTCACTTCTGCTGACTGTCGGATGCGCAAGCAGTCCTGGCGGATGACGTAGGACGTCGGCGTTGCGTGATTAGTGACGAACGCGGAGAGAGAACAAAACAAAATGCCGGTCATGAATTAGAAGCACAAAACGAGGATTTGTAAAGAAAAATCTCAGAGGATTTCGATGTAAGCCAAGAGGAGACTGGTTTTCCTTTGCTAAAGTAAGGAAACTTTGTTTCATTTACTCCTACATATCTCAGAGGCGCGCGACGCCTACATCCTACGTCATCCGCCTGGACGGCTTCCGCATATGACAGTCAGCTGAAGTGAGAAAAAAGTTTTTATTACATTTTATTTCATTTTTGGGTGAACCCTTTAATCTAGTAATCTAGTATAATGTGCTTTTTTTTTTTTGCCATGTGACCATTTATTTAGAAACAATTGATCATATAACCTACATGTGAAGCACATAAGTAAATATCCTAACTTTCTTTGTATTTATATAGAAGCTGTCATATATATATGGTATATTTTTATAGTTTTATAGTATAGTGTCGATTGTTGTACAGTAGATTTTATACAGTATGTTTTATAAATATTCTATATATCGTACAATACATGTTATCAAATTGACAGTGTTTAAATCCATGATAATTGATGAATTATGAAATCATTTCATTATATACATTATTTATATAGAAAGAATTTCACTTGAGGGTGAGCTAAAGGTCTGTCCAGGAAACGCAACCTCTCACTCTTGAAGCAAGAAATATTCCTCTCATATCCACAGCTCATATTCAGATAAGGCACTCATTCCCCCTCAGGCTGAAATCTTAGAATCACCCTGATCATTGGTATGAATATGTACTGCTTTCTGAATTTCCCTTGGTGTTGAAATCAGTTTTAGCATGGGTTTTGATTTGTGTGTGTGTGTGTGTGTTTGTGCATGTTTGAGTTCATTCTGTAAGCATTAAGGCCTGTCTGCATTTGTGAGTCTGATAGAACCTCCCCCTGGGATTAATTTCCCAACTGTATGTGTATCTTTCCAATTCCCTGCACATACTGCTGTAACATCATAAAAAAGCTGAGCTCCACTGAGTGTAAACAACACTTCAGCTCAGCCGCTCTTCCTACCTGTTAATGAGACCTCCGTCAACATCCTATCCTACCTGCCTCAGCCGATGGGCGTTTATGAGCTGCTGCAGTCAGTGCAATGGGCACTGCATAAAGAAGCACTGGCTTATTGTGGTCCTGAAGCCCGGCCATTAATCTGGCCCCTTTATCTGGCCCTCCGAGTGTCTGGCCATCATAATTTATACCATTCAGAGTCTTGGTCAGCACACTCTGCTCTCCATATCTCTGCTTGTTATTTCTGTATATGGACTCCAGCCACTGATGTGCTTATTTTTCACCTCGGCCCACACAGAGCCAAGTTTTGCTTTTTTTCTTCCTCGTCCTCGTCTTTTGCATAGAGAGGAGAGCATTTCGCTGAATGGGGACCATATATAGTCAATTGGGGCCAAAGGAGTGCGGCCTTTGTGCTGCCGGAGTTCTGGATTCAAAGCCAATGCATTCCGTAATGAAACCACAAGGGTCATTGTGTTGCAGAGCCAAGGCTGCAGCGCATCACGTCGCTCAGTTTCTTACTGCAGCATCATAAGGCTCTGTGAAAGAAGAGCTTTAATTCAGTAGTCCGGTCTTGTGTAGACACAGTTATTCAGTTGTACACGCCAATTCCACTTGTCAGACTTTCTTTCTTCAAACCATGAGGAATTCTGAAAAGCTACAATATAATGATGTCTAACACTATCCAGCATGTACTATGAAGTCTCAAACATAAAATACCATGTGGTTTAGCAGGACTCAGTAATAGTGATTTTTTCCCCCTTCCTGACGGTTTACAAACCTTTGTTTTTTGTTTTTGTTTTTTTAATATATATATTTGACTAATTTGACTTAATTTTAGCTACTAATAAAGGTATACTAGCTATAACATACTTTTAGAATATTTTGTATATTAAATATTAAAAGGTCTATGCTTTATTATTAGTACTATAAATATTCATAAAATCATGTTTGTATTGCATATGTATCTTATTAACTAGCTCTTATTTACCCCCAACCAAACTAATATGATTGTATCATTCATTCATTCATCCTCCATTTAACACATTTCATTCCATGTTTAAATTCATTACAGTAATAAGGATTTTCACACTAGTGTTAACACTTACAGGAAGTGTTATTTACCTCTTATCAAACTAAAATTCTTATTTATTTATTTATTTGTTTAAAAAAAAAATATATATATATATATATTTATTTATTTATTTATTTATTTTTTTGCAGCAAACTGGCAACAACTACATAGAAATATTTGTATTTTTTTACTAAATGTCAAGTTTTTTTTTTTTTTTTTTTTTTTACTAAATGTCAAGTGTTTGTTACAACAATATATAATCTAAGTGTAAAAAAAAAAAAAAAAAACCTTTTCATTTGCAAGGCATAAATTAATGTAAAAGTTTCAGTGTCAATGGAGCACTGACCCCAAATTCCCTCATACTGGCCCCTGATGTGGCATCTTTATTGTCAAGCTGTTCTTTCACATTTGATTTTTATCTTACTCTAGTGTGCTAGCATTCACATAGTCTGTATTTCACTTGTGTCAGGTTGTCTGAAAGTTATCAAAAGTATTCAGCCTATGCTTTTGCATTAAACATGCCGGGAGAGTTCTAGCCCTCAAATCTACCCGCAGGTCCAGTGTCTGTGTGTGTGTGTGTGAGGATGTGCCAGAACACTGAGTGTATTCACCCATGAGAGAAAGAAAGAGGAAAAGAGAGCGAGAGTGATTGAAAGTTCCAAAGATTGAGGGAGACAAGGCAAAAATGGCAGTCACAGAGTTCATATTTGGAAGAAATACATGAAGGATGGTGCCCGGCTGTCATCTTAAATGACTAATAATAGCTAGATCACTCAGATTAGTCAGCTAATAGAGCTGTACCACTGCGTTAGTCTAATGCCAGCAAACCTGCTCCTCCCGGCAGGGGTCAATTGATCACTGTAGGGGGGGGGGGACCAAGAGGCTCTTGAAGCAGGCTAACCTGCCGTGAAGGAGCCCTGAAGGGCACAGACCCCTCTAGTCTGGAGGAGGAAAGAAGTGTAGGTGAAAGATTTAGCTTCAAAGTGCAGAATGTGGCCTGCAGTCAGACGAGCCAGTGTAGAGCGTGCCACCTAAATGGAGAAGAACTTGTCTGGAAGGACATCGTTGTGCTGTGAAAGCTGGTTCACCTATGATGTGGTCAGTGACCCTTTAACACAAAGCAATCTTGAGATTTCATAGGTGTGACCATATGAATCTTTGATTTCTTCTTGTATGTTCTCCAAAATTTATTGCCCTGACAGACTCAGCTAGACTCAGCATGCTCATAGAAACAGCTGTTGCTAGACTGAGAGATTCAGTTGTGGAACTAGTTGTTAGATTTATGTTTTCAAGGTTTTTGCTGTTAAATATTTAAAAGATATTACAGAGCTTTGTTTGAGGCAATTAGTAGCAGGTAAATTTTGCTTTATTTAGGTGAAATACAAATCTGTATTTATCTGACACAAAGCCAAAGAGAATCTCAATAGGATGACATTGAAATGCACACTAAATACACCTATTCAAATTTACAAAACAAACACTACAATACTTAATAATACTTGTTTTGCATAAGGATGCATTAAATTGATATAAAGTGACTGTCAACACACTGATAATGTTACAAAGGATTTCAATAAATTTTTAATGAAAAAAAAAATCAAACAAATATCACGAATATTAAGCTTCACAAGTGTTTTTTTTTTTAACATTGAAAGTAAGTTCATAAATAAATACATAAATAAATGTATGTTTGATACAAGCACTTCTTCTAAATGGATCAAAAATACAATATAAACCGCTTTGATGAGCATGTGTTTATTGTGACTAAATTCAGCTACTGTTTAACACATCATATAGTGTTTAATAAAATTCATACATCAGTAAACAAAATCAGTGCAAAAAATGATAGAGAAAACTTCAGTGAGTAGAAACAAGGTAAAAGTTATAGAGATGTGTTGTTATATTTATGTGGCTTGTATTGTTGGAACTGTCGGTTTAAATCATTAATACAGTATACACTTTGTGTTGTATCTCAGTAATGTAATTCTTATCAGATAAATCAAGTGAATGTTTCAAGCCAGTGACTCAAATGACCTGATTATCTTAGTAGTCAGATGTCTGGCCATACAAGAGGTTCAATGACGCCAGACTAAACAGTCCCTCAGACAGCACAAGAGTCACATTCTCTTTCAGTTGGTTGTTGTATTTCCTCAGACAGAGAAGCAAAACTTTTGATTAGTGGTGTATTGATGCACTCGGCTGGCTGTTTAATTCTGTATAGTGGCTTGTGTGTGCTTGTTGTACTCCTATCTGCGAAAGTTCAAGAAGCTAGAATTATTCAGGATCCCTCCGATCTCTTGTTCACTTTCATTCCGTTATTTAGTTGTCTGTCTTCGCCTTCATTTCGGTTCAGTGCTTATGATGTTAGCTGCTGAATTGGCCGTGCAGACAGAGGGCTGTTTTCTGTAATGGGGATGGCAGCTGCCCAAAGACGGCCATTGAACTGCCAGGACAGTCTGTGACATACTTTTGTTTTCATGCTCGGCCAAGCTTTTGTTAGCAGTGATGCTAATTGACTTTGGAGTTATTCCGCCGTATTTGAACAGCATAGCAATGATAGAAATGACTACTTCACTGAACTGGCTAATGGCCGACCTGGTTAATAGTCATGTTTCCATACAGTTCACTATGAATAGTTAAATGCATTAAAGCTATTGAGTGGGACACTGTTTTAATTTCATGACTTGATAAGGTTCTATTTCAAATATTTAAGTCTTGTACTTCTCTTATGTGACACCAAAACAATAGGTGATGTTGATAGCCAAACTAAATATTTGTAAAAAATATTTTAATTGCATTTAAATAAACATTATTAAAAATAAAAACAGCCTAATTTATACTTTTATTTATTTATTTTTTTACATATATATCATATATAACATATGAAGAGTTCATTTGCAAAAACAGATCGTTCAAATCAAGTTTTTTCATTGTGCATTCCAATTAATCTCAATCAAACTGCAGTTGGGTTATTTTGATTAGGTTAAAAAATAACTAAAAAATACAGCTAACTAACACAAAAAGTCCTTTTGCTCACCTGGTTGCATTCACAATACATTGTGACAAAAAAAAAAAAAAAAAAAAAAAAAAACTTGTGATATAGTGTTTTGCCATACTTGAAGGAAATTAAATCACTCGTTTCTGTTGGAAAAACATGAAAAAGTGTGTGAATTTGATCTGAACCTAGTAGGACTCAAATGACCCTTTACATCCACATGAATCCAAATTGAATCACTTACTAAAATGAATCGAACTTCCCTTTTGATTAATTTACATTGTTTTTTAAGGAGCCCGGTCTCATGAAAATGCGTATAAATAGTACGCCAAATAAAAACAAAAACTTGTGGTATTGATAGGCAAAAATAGTTTGGCGTGCATATAATACGCAGTTTTCATGTGCATATGATGCAACGTTTGTTGGCGTGCATATGATATGCAGTTTTCGCATATATATGATATGCATCTATCTCACAACCCTAATCCTGCCCATCACATTGCATATACACGCCAAAGTCCATTTTTGCATATCAATACCACAAGTTTTCGTTTTTATTTGGCGTACTATTTATACGCACTTTCATAAGATCAGGTTGCTTTAAAGATATTCCCTCCACTCGCCTGCATGCTTGCATCCACAATACAGTGTGACAAAAGAGTGTTTTGTCATACTTGATGGCAAAGAATTCACATATTTTTGGAAAACGCCACTATTTTTAGCAAGCCACTAGTAACCGACACTGTTTACGAACCCTCACACTCACAAACGCACTCTTTCTTCAAAAGCACGGGTCTCAGTGGGTTGGCTTCATGTTTATGAGAGGCCCAGTGGGGGTGAGAACTTCCATGCTGTCAATGTGGCTAGAAAATGGCCCTCCATTCCAGGGCGGCATCTACAGCGAGCGTCTGCCATATAGCTAATGAGTGTTCACCTCGCTTTTTCACAACAACCATGTGCTCAAAATGAGTTCATATGCAGTTTAAGACATCAAAATAGGGACTAAGATGCTGTTTCTAATAAGTTCAAGATAGATGATGATAATACTTGTGTGAGAAATGATTGCGTGGTGAGAAAACTCCAAATCTGGTATTATTTTTGGTGATGTACACCACAGTGTCTGTATCGGGAGATTGTGTGAGTGTGTTATTTATCGTTCCGGAGTCTAGGTGTGTGTTCCTGAGCTCTCATACTCTCCCGCTGTTCTCTGGGGGATTGAGCTTGTCGGTGGTTCCAGCACCTGCTGCTGTAACAGTAGATGCAGCTTTACGAAGAGATGAGGAAAAAAATCTCCCACTGAGCAGCGGGGAGAAGAAAATAATATGTGAGGCTTCTTCCACTATCTCCAAACCTGCATTCTGTCGTTCTTTCTTCCACACCTATAATGCAGTCACATGTAAACAAGCGCAGTGATTGTAACAAGTAACTCTTTGCTTGCTGCGAAACTTTTCTGCAAGCAAACAGGACACGTGATGAAGACGAGGCTGGGTTTGGCAGTGCTAATCTGTAGTGACAGGGTTGCTAATGCTGAGAGAGACTGCTGCTAACACTCATTAACCACAAGAATGAGTGAAACTGAGTGTGTGTGTGTATGTGTCGCTCCGAGGGCTTGTGGATAAGTGTGTGTGATGAGCACTGATAAGTGGTCTCCAAACGCTGAAGGATGCAATGAGGTAATCTTGTGTCAGATAGGTACTACACCTGCTGTGAAGTGCTCTAGATGTGTGTGTGTGTGTGTGTGTGTGTGTGTGTGTGTGGGGGGGTTCGTTTTTTGCTATCTGCAGGGACCAAATGTAGCGACAAAGATTGTGAGACCTAAGAAAACTACAAAACAATGCCGACAATTTATATAGTACTTTATACGATATAGATTGTTTCAAAGCAGCTTTACAGTTATAGACAAGAAAATTGTGATTCAGTTATGCAAATACAATTCAATTCTGCTGTAAAGCAGCTCTATAAAAATAATAGTAAACATAATTTTGAGGGAAAAATTCAGATTGTGAAATCTAAACTCAGAATTCTAAGAAAAAAACATTAGAATTGTCGTGTCAGCATCACTGATTATAATGAGTTCTATGATATTTTGCTGCACCGCGGCTGCTCACATCCGGTGTAGACACGGTGTCACGCAGTAACAATTACATTGCGGAGCAAGGAGAGAACTGACAACATGCCAACAGACAAGACAGACAAGGTCTCAGATTTCAAATTGTGTCTTTTTTTTTTACGAAATGAAAACAATAAATACTGTTTAGTGGCTCTTTAATGTGTCGTGACAGATCTCTGCATTGCCTCAATTCAAGCGGCACATGAAAGCATGAAATAAACATGAATGAACATCAAAACATATTTTATTTAAACCACGGAAAGATGTTAATACACACAATTTTTCAAGTTTAAGTCCACCGAAGTTAATCTACTCTCCTGTCTGATTTGTTTGTCGGGCAAGATGGCGGATTCAGCATCATGATTGGTCAGATCGCCTACTGTATAAATCAAGCTCTTTGCAATTGGTCAATTGCGAAAAAAAGGTACACATTGTGAGATGTTAACATCTTGCAATTCTGAGTTTTCCCTCATAATTATGAGATTTCATTTTACAATTCAGATTTTTTTTTTTTGGAATTTTAAGTTTACATTTTGCAGTTCTATACAATTTCCCTCACAAATGCGAATTTATATATTTTTTCCCATCTGAATTTTATTCATCTCACAATTCTGACTTTTTTCTTGGAATTCCAAGTTTATGTACAGAATTGCCAGTTTATAACCCATACTCAAAGTCAATGAGGTGTCCCCACCATGATTTAAAAAACAGAAAATGAAGTCCCTCTCACAAGTGCTCTAAATGCATACTAACCTCTGTGATTTATCCGTGTCTTCACACTATAGTTTACTTTACACGCCTCCACCTTTTCCCTGTTCAGTCCTGAGGGCCTGAGCATAGATTTCCATTATGGCTTTGCTGTCGGACAGAGTAAGAGCTTCCTCAAGCATGCTGTGAAGATTAGCCAACATGCCTCCTGATGGGGAAAAGGATAAAGCTGAAGAAAAATCACAGAATGCCCTCATTTTATCTTGTCTTATCTTCATCTCTCTATCACTCTCCCCTCGTGCCCATTTTCCCTTCTTTGCTCTGTCCTTGTCCCTAAAGACAGGGGTGAGAATGCTCACATCACACAGTTCATTCTGGCGCAATCACTCTATCTTTATATATCATCTCTCAGAAGTGCATTAGAGTAGATGGGATGAGCCAAATCTTATTAGCATGCTTGAGCCTCACATTTCTAATGATTCATGTAATTCGGAATGAGTTTTTCTGCTTTTCTCATTTTTCGGAATGAGTCTTTCTTTTCTGCTCACATTTTCTGCTATGTTTTTGGTAGAACACGGTAAAATTCTGAATTAAGTCATAATAAAACAATGGCTTTTTGTCATCATTTGCTCACCCTCATGATAGAAGGATATTCAGATTGTTCAGAAATCTGCTAATATTTCTTGTCAAGCCATGACTAGCACTGCAAATAGACCCGGATTGCTTTATACCGCAACGATTTACAAAGACGAATCTTGCACATTTGACTTTTTCACATTCACCTTTAAAAGAATACTTTTTTCCCTTGACTTGATCTTTTGAGGACTCTTTCCCTTTTTTTGTAGTATTGAGGAACAGCGAGTAGTTGTTCATCATGGTGTTGTGGCATTTGAGAAGACAGTGCTGATATTTAGGTTGTGTTTAAACTCTGAGCATGGCAGTGGAACACTTCTATACAGAATGCAGAAAGCCCTGCGAAAGGTGTTTGAAAATGCACTTTGGATTATTTACATGGTTTGATTAGATTGGATGGATAACCCGCAGGTTGACTTGACCTCAAAATAAACCACTATTATATTCAGAGGATATTAGGGACTGTGCAGGTCACATTAGATATTTATCTACTGAAAACTGTTATTGAGCATTTATGGTATGTGTAGACATATTATGTTACTTAGACCGGCTCAGTAATGATCAATATTTAACATATAATAAAGAGGTTAAGTTGCTTTCAATTGATTAAAAATTAACAATAACATTGGTATAATTTTATGCTTTAATATATATATATATATATATATATATATATATAATTTTTTTTTTTTACTACTACTACTACTACTACTACTACTACTACCACTACTACTAATTATTATTATTATAATATTACTGTTATGTGGTCACTATGAATTGTGAAAATTATTTGTGCCCCCCCCCCCCCCCCCTTTTGTGTGTGCTTGCATTGTCAAAACATGTATTAGCATGTATACACATTGAATTCTTCAAATTTACATCAATTAGTTGTTGTCATGCTGTTTAAGAGCTGTTTATTTTATTTTTTTCCAGGGCCCCTGCAGGACTTGTTGATTTAGAGGCTGTATATAATACAGTTTGTCTCTGTATTCCAGCACATTTGTGGGTTCTGTGTTTGTGTGCTTCTCAGTACATCTGTTTTGTTTGCCCCATGATGCCTCATAAATTCTCCACAGTGTGACTTAATAGCAGCAATGATGGCTGCCGCTGGCCCCTGGGGATCTCAGTTTCACCTTAATTAAGATCAGCATTAAACTGGGGCCGCTGTAAAATCACCATGAAAAAACCCCCAGGGCCCCAAGGCCAGCTCTGGCCATTAAAGGACCGTGAAAGCAACTAATTTCTGTGTTTACTCATTAGTTGTTTGGTTTGTGCAGCGCAGTGGTAATTTGTTAGGCTGGGTGCGAGTGATAGTAATGCTGAGGTACAGCACCAATGCTCAAGAAACTTGTTACTCTCTATAATAAATGCAGGCAAAGGACTTCAGAACATTTTACATAAGATGACCTAATGCTGTTAATGGCATTGTTTTAGAGTAGTAGTTAAAATGCTGTCATCGTTTAATCACACTCATTTCGTTTCGATAAAGTACTGGTAATTTTTTCCATGCAAATATTGCAGACTCTTTAAGCTTCAAAAACCACGTAAAATCACCTTAAAAGTATCATAAGACTAGTCCATGCATTTTATATGTAAGCCATCTGATAGCTTTGTGTGAGTAACATTTCAAATGTTATTCACTAGCATGTTCGTGAGAAACAAAATAGTGTATTGCGATTGAATCATTCTTTTGAGTCGGATCTTAAAAAGAATCTTAGAAGAAAAAGAAAGATCAATAAATGACTGCTTTTTTTTTCTGTTCCTCACACAAAGCTAGCATATGGCTTTAGAAGACATGGAATATAGCGTTCAAGTCATATGGAATACATTTTTCTCACTTTTTGGTGTTTTATGTTGTTTATTAAGCTTAAATTTATTTGCTTCTTTATTTATTATAATGGGGAAAATGACTAGTACAGTTCTTGCAACAAATATTTTTTATACATATAAATTTTAACAAGATTCAGATGACCACTTAAGTGTCACTCCATCAGACCGACCCTCACCGTGTACCCTTTCCTTCCCTATAATGAGGACAAACCATTTTTATTGTCCTATTTTATTATAACCCTCAGGTCTTCATTATGTGCCACAATTGCATTTGAAAAGAAAGTCATATGTATAGGTCACCTGAAATATGATGCTTCCGCAGATATCTGCAATTTTTGAGTGATGTTACATGCATTTTTCTTTGCCTGACACCTTGGAATACTGAAATAATCATTCAGCTTTGGATACTCCTTTTATCAAAAAATACTGGCAACCTTAAGACCATGTGGAACAACCAGAAAAAAAAAAGTGTCATATTCATAGGCTAAAGGTATTTTAAATGGCTTGAAAGGGCTGTGTGGACATTTTAGACACTGTCCATCACTGAAGAAGTGGACGAGGTCACAGAGGTTAAAAGTCAGAGGTCATATTCCCCTCTGGCTATTTATCTTTCTCATTCTTCTTTTTTGGTAGCTGTGGAAACAGGCTGTGGGAATGTTCACACCAGGATTTGGTCATTTCACCCGTGGTACCAAATTAACCAAAGGAGAATTTAGACCAGGTCAAGGGCTCCATTTAAATTGCAACATGGGAATTTCAGGGTCATTTGGTTGAAAATGTGCTGAATTTTGTTCTGTGGAGAGTGATGTTGATTGATATTGCAAAACTTTTTGTTCTGAAAATTCATATGATTTTTTATTGATCGTAAGAATTTGAAAATTTATTTAAGATTAATTTCTTTTAAGCTCAGTTCAAGTAAAATGTACTGTAAAGCTACATATTTTCAAAGTTGACTAGTTAGTGGGGTGTGTGAACCACGATTCCACTCATTGGTCTTGAGGGGGTCCGCTATAATTTGGCTGGTTTAGATGCATGTCCATTAAATAGATGGAAATATGCTGTATAGATACATAATAAAATAATTGGATGAATGCCATTTTATTGCATATTTTAAACCACCATGGTCCCTATATGTTGGATGTTTTTAACCACTGCCTTGCATCTCATATATATATATATTTTTAATTATTATTTTGCTTGTGCTTGGTGCCATGAGTGTTGACATTTTAAAACATTCTGGCTAAAAATAGCTTAATGTTACTGTCAGTCAACATCAAATATAATTTGCAACAGGTCATGATTTGATCAGCTAGGAATTGATTGGATTGTGAAAAGTGCCATGATATAACAAATGGCTCAACTGGAGGGGTTAAAAAAAATGGCATTCAGAATAGAGTAAAGTTCGGTTTCACCCATAGAACAATATTTGGAAAAAAAAAAGAAAAAAAAAACAATTTTTTCTTTCAGAAAAATGTTCACAATATAGTTGATTTTGATTGGATCTTAATTTGACCAATCAGAATAAGCTGGAGGCGGGACACGTGTGTCTCACATACTCAGTGTTTACTATGTCAAAGGAAACTCTTCACACAGAAGTGTTCAGTTAATCCTGAATTGTACAACATATCATCACAAAACCACTACAAACTGTTTTTTCCACTGTTACTGGGACGTGTCTGGAGACCCCTGCATTCTGCCTTATTTTATTGCTTGCCAACTTGCGCTGTGTTTCAGCCCCCTGAGACAAAATGAGGAGCTAGTAGTCCAGCCATCTCCAGTTCAGATTTCTCTGTTTGCTTTCTGCATTCTCCACAGCTTGCATGCTTGTGTGTACTATGTGTGTGTGCACATGAGTGTAAGGCGGGCTTTTCTCATTAGTGTATCTTAGGGCCATAAGCAACTCTTGCATGGCTGCCCTTGTGCCGGCAAGGCCTGCGACAGGCCATGAAGAAATATGCTTGGACCATACGCTGATGGAATCGCAGTAATGAATGCAGTCTGCCATTCCAGAGCAGCTCTTGCTCTTGTTTATTCCTCCTTTCATTTCTGTTTATCTTGCTCCACTCATCATGATGATATTAGCATTTGGTGTGTAATACGATTATCTGTTCCTCTCTGTAAGAACAGTTTATGGCCAGTGGTCTTTGATTTGGTCATTTATGCATGTTTCATCAACTACAGACACTTTTATGTCCCAGAGGTTGAGTTTTATTTAAATGAACAGATTACTCATTTATTTATTAACATATTCATAGGTCACATTAAAGCTGACATACCTTCATCATTTATTTATTTATTTACTTTTTAAACAATTATGGTAAGATTGTATTGGCCCATATGTAGACTTTCAGTCTTAAAATATGTAAAATATCATAGTATAATTTAGATTATTATTTTTTTTTTAAGTATGATCTAAATAAATAAACAAACTGTTCGATATTTATTACTTGAAAGAGATTTATATCAACTTTTTGTGTCAGTAAAGTGTTTGATGATCATTAAATATTTGACATGTCATTTATAATCAAGCTGTAATTTTGTTTATTTCATTATAATTGACTAATTATAGTTTTTTTTTTTTATTACATTTATTTATTTATTTTTAATTTTTGAAAATATTATTTGCGTGTATTTTAGATGGATAAAAGTCTATGAAATTAGCATGAGCAAGATTTACAAGCTAAAACATTGTAAATTGTAATTTCCACAACAGGTAATTTGATCATATGTAATTTAATTTGACAAAACATTATACAAATAAATCACTTTGATAACTAGAGAGTGTGAGAAATGTGCAAAATGTGCACATAGTTGTAGAAACACCAAATATTTGTCTTCTCTTACTTTTGTCTTTAGGGCATTGCATCCATTTTTTTTATTCTGATCCTAAATGCTCTTATGACCATAATCATGCTTTCTCTCAGCCTGGAGGAAGATGAATATGTCTTTCCATTTAAGCTCTCTGCCCTGGTATGTTTCAGCGATTTAGTATGCTTTTATTGGCCTGCTTTAGTACAGGACGAGCAAAAGGTTACTCCAATTTGTTGCAGGTACATAGCGTTCAAGAAAAGTGTCATCAATGCCTAGGGACCAGATGGATATAGAGCTTAATACTGTAATGAAAAGTGTATATTCACATGCACACACACACACACACACACACACACACACAAATGCATGAAGTTCTTCCTGTGTCAGTTCACACGACAGATGCCACGACAGATAGGAGGGTGGTGACCACACAGAAACTCAAGGAAACTGATAAATCTAACTCTCCCGCTCACGCACGTTCACACAGAGATACTTCAGATCGCAGAACAGATGTCACGTTTGGAAAAAAAAAAAAGGGAGAAAAGAGCTCATACATAAGCACACACACACAGACATTCTCTGTTCACACTGTCCGTCCTTTTCGTAGATAATTATGCCGGATGCCTCTGTAGTTCAGATCAGATTTCTTTGTATTGAGTCACCGTATTAATGCCATTTAATGTCTGCACATATCCGTTTCCCCTGTTTCCTGTTAATAGAGATGTCAGCCGGCTTTGTTAAACCAAAGAGGTTTATGAGACATGAAACAAACCTCTCCTCTGATTAAAAGAGCAGAAGAAAAGAAGCGTTTCTCTTGCTTTTCCTCTGTGGTTGCATTTAAAAAGCACTTCTCGGTTCTGATTGTGCAGCACTGCATTCATTGCGCCCATCGGCCTCTGTTTCTGGTATGCTGAGTGCGCAGCGAGGTTTTGTGGCAATCTGAAGTGCTTGTTGTGATTGTTGTGCCTTTTGTCTTCGAGGATCTTGCTCATCTTCCAGAACTGTAACCTTGATCGCCGAGAGCCACGTTTGAAAGCGTGCACAGAATTGCCACAAACAAGCAAAATGTGCCGGACCAAGGTTAACATGACCGCCTGAGCATGAAAAAGAAGGATGGAGGGAAATTTTGAGAGGATGAAAGAGCAAGAGCTTAAATGCATTTATTTTAATAGCTATTTCTTTCTGTAAGTGGAAAGAGGAGCAAAAAAAATAAATAAATAAGTGAAATGTGGACAAATGTGTGAGGCAAGATTAAAGGGGTCATATAATGCTACATGCACTTTTACAAGTTGTTTGAACTGAAATGTGTGTTGGCAGTGTGTGTACACAACCACTTATAATGATAAAAATCCATCCAGTGTTTTTTTTTTTTTTTTTGTAATCTCGTTAAATCTTTACCCCTTTCTCAAATCGAGCCGTCTGTCCGTGTGACGTCACACTGACGGAGGTCCCTCTCACGATTGTTGATTGACAGTAGTGTTTTAGCACAGACTGCAACGGTGTCTTACCTCAGATCCGCCCTGAGTGAGCTGTCATCAGTTGTTTCACCGCCGGAGCAGATGTCAAGAATGACTCCTAACTAAGCGATTGAGGTGTTTTGTTGTTGGATGTAATAATGAACATATCAGTAGTCATTTACTCCCGTCATCTGAGCAGCTGAAGAGGATTAGGTTTGGTTCTGAAGGGAATGCGCCCACGATCAACCTAAATGCGTCTATGTTCGCGCAAATCATTTGTGATCCAGCTTCACCTCCAGAAAAAGTGAGTACAAGGTTTTTTTTAAATGAATCTTTGCAAATGGCCTTTCCTAATAATGTGCTAATTAGCAAGTTTCACAATGAATGCGGCTAAAGTAAACAGTCCCTCAGAGAGCGGCTCCGAAGAGAGGGGCGGAGTCAGAAGAGCATTTAAACATTTAAAGGAGAATGACACAATACCGCTTGCTCTGACAAGAGCTGTTTTTGACTGGGTGAAAAAGGTGTTTTTTTACACTACCAATGATAAATTTTAACCAAACTATGTTACAGAGTTTTCATTTAGCCCCTAAAGAATGATATCCACTTGTGGAAAATGGGCATTATATGACCCCTTTAAGGCTTAAATAAGAATTCTTGGCTGCACCCTAGGTTCTTGTTAAAAAGCATATACCTTTATAAAGTTGACTATAAGTTTTTTTAGAGGTTAAAACAAAACTTATTGACGTTGCAACACAGGTTCTTCAAGAAAAATGAAGCTCTCTTGGGCGCTCTGAAGCATCGACAGTTTCTAAAGAGATGTAAAACATCAAGCTCTCCGACATCCCCTTAAATCAATGTTTCGCTTCAGCACAAGTTGATCTGTCCACATCATCTGTGGCTTGCTGTCGAACAGAAAATCATTTTGATTCGTTCCTCAATTTGTAAAAGCAAAATAGTGGATGGGTAATGGAAGTCTATGGGGCAAGGCATACCAGAGTTGTTTCTGGTTCATACAGTTAAAACTCAATATGATCCAAAGTTTTTCAGACACCACTTACTTTTCAAAATACTTTCATTTACTTTCAGAGTATGCACTATCAAACAAGTTAAGTTTCTACCTTGATCAAGGGTAACTTGAACTGTTTGTGTTTATTGAGTAGATTTGGAATACACTTTGCAGGACATTGACTTTTCAGAACAAAACTGAATAGTAGTGATGTTATCAGCACTTTGTCGATAGTTGCCAGTGTTATGTATTATTTACAGTACATGGTGGTATAATGTTAATAATTTATACTGTGAATTAATGTTTTGGATTAGCTTTTATTTTTATGTTTTCAGTTTACTTTTAGTTTAAGTTTGAGTGATTTTGTGCTTTTTCAGTTATTTGCCAATCAATATTTCTAAGTTTTCTTGAGTTTAAAGAAATAGTTCACCCAAAAATGAAAATAAGCTTAAAATTTACGTGTCCTCAGGCCATCCAATATGTAGATAAGTTTGTTTCTTCATCGGAACAGAAGAAATTTGGAAACATTTAGCATTACTTCATCGCTTGCTTGGATCCTCAGCAGTGAATGGGTGCCGTCAGAATAAGAGTCCAAACAGCCGACAAAAACATCACAATAACCAATAATTCATTATTGTGATCAATAATGGATTATTGTGATTTGTTTATCAGCTGTTTGTACTCTATTCTGATGGCACCCATTCACTTCAGAGGATCCATTGTTGAATTTTTACAAATCTGTTCTGATGAAGAAACAATTTCATCTACATCTTGGATGGCCTGAGGGTGAATAAATGTCAGCAAATGTTCATTTTTGTGTGAAGTTAAGTTTTCTTTAAGTTTTCACCTATTAATTATATTTTATCTCAGCTTTATATCAAGTGCAGAAAACAACAGCAGTTAACAGTGCTACACAGATGGTTACATGATCTTGTATCATAGTACCTAGTATCCTAATGCAAAAGACACAACAGTTGAAAGATGGATAATATTTTGTTCAGACAAGCCGTTTTACCCCAGTAGTCCCATGTTAACACACAATGTTTAAATCTTGTGAATCTGCTTTTCGGATTCGTCTACAGCATCAATCTGTAAAGACCTTTTTGCAACCTGTATTTTGAAAAGCATAACAGCCCGGATTGATGGCGGCGTAATGAATGCAGATCCGCAGAGCATCCAGCTGTTAACCCGCGCTCCCTTTGTGGTAATTGAAACATGGGTTTTTCAAAAGCAGGAAGATAATTCGCATTATGTCAGACAGTGCCACTCTAATGAGAAAGCTCTTTGCAAGTGACACCAGGCAACGACTTCCAGCATCCCAGATTCCTTTGCCACACAAACACACACACACACACACACACACACACATGAACAGCCTCCTTCAGAAGTGTGTATCCTCACATCCCATAAGGCTTTGGTGTCTGTCACTCTGAGAGAGAGGAAGAAAGGGAGAGAGAGAGTGAAAAACAAGGGTTTAATGAAATGACGAGATTAATATGCACCAGCCAATCATTTCACTGTAATTAAAATGTAAAGGCTTTTCTTTAGGTAGAAAATGTGTGCGACTCTGGTATGTTTTCTCTATACAATATCTGTGTCAGATGAAGAAAGAAGGAGACTTGCCACAAAAAAAAAGAAATCATGGCAAGATGACTGGTACAAACTGGTTCAGATCTGAATACTGAGAGCTCTTCATGTCTTTTCAATTAATTTGCTGCACATATAGAGGAAGTCAGTGCATGCTGTTTTCACTCATGCATTCAAAAAGAATGCATCATTTCCTCTCGAGAAGCAAGCACCTTGTCCTTCTTGACTGTTGCTTTTCTTGAGAATAAGCACCTTTTCTATTTTGTACTTTGTTTAGCCATAATACAAGTTGTAGCATGGGTGAAAGCAGTGAAGTAGTGAAGACACACTCCTAGTCATTTCTTTTACAAGTGATCATTGGGAAATTGAAGTATATATTTTTGGGAAATTGGGAAAGTGTGTGTGTATTATATAAGATATAAGATGTTTTTTTGCTTGTCAAGTAAACATGTTTTACTTTAGAATGTTTAGATATTTGTGACCCTGGACCACAACACCAGTCTTAAGTCACTGGGGTATATTTGTAGCAATAGCCAAAAAATCGATTTTTCTTTTATGCCAAAAATCATTAGGATATTAAGTAAAGATGATATTTTGTAAATTTCTTACCGTAAATGTATCAAAACTTAATTTTTGATTAGTAATATGCATTGCTAAGAACTTCATTTGGACAACTATAAAGGCGATTTTCTCAGTATTTAGATTTTTTTGCACCCTCAGATTCCAGATTTAAAAAGGAATAGTTTCAAATAGTTGTATCTCGGCCAATTATTGTCCAATCCTAACAAACCATACATCAATGGAAAGCTTATTTATTCAGAAAAATTGACACTTAAGACTGGTTTTGTCATCCAGGGTCACATTTCTACTGGAAAACAAGACAAAAATATTCAGCAAGAAAATATATATATATATATATATGTATATTTTTTTGCAGTGCAGTATTTATAATTTAGAGTTATGTGATGTTGTTTTTCTGGAGAGCATTTTATTGAACAAAATAAAATAAAATATGTCTATGTCTGCAATATTTTGTCTCTGTTTTGCCAGGTACTGTATAGACTTGAATATAAATGTGTTTACCTCATAAAACTTTGTTTTGTCTACTTTTTGCAGTACACTTGATGCATGAAAGTAACAACTTGGGCTGTGATGCTGTATACCTAATTAATATTCATAAGCAAAGCTTATAGGTTTGTCATCAATATTTGTGTGTTTGTTCCTATGTCCCAACTCAGTTGACTCAATATCATACATATTTTATTTTGGCACTGCATATAATAAGTATAGATTTATACATGCAAGAGTTATTCACAGTTTGTTTGTGAATATATTCGGCTCTAGTTGAAATGTTTCATGCTATACTGATAGTTAGCTCCGGTTTTAAAATAAAAGCTATTAAAATAAGCCCGGAGCATTTTTCCCGAGTTCATTTCAGTCCCTCTCTAAACACTATGAGCAAACTTGTTTGGTCTGTCCGGCACAATAAAATAAACACTTCATTGATGGCTGCCGTTTTCTTCCCGAGTGTGTTGATGTTGGTCCCGCAGGAATGTCTGTGCGTTACGTACATTAGTAGTGTGACGGTTTCTTTGTAATAGGGTCATTATGTTTTCAGAGTTGAATAAACTTGGTGTATATGTACTGCAAGTGTGTGTGTGCGTTCTCCACAGCAGTCTGTCTCTTCATTATTCCAAGCGCTGTTATTCTTGTCTAGTCCAAACTTGCTTAAACAAGAGCTGCTCTTAACATAAACACAATGACTGCGGTGGTCAGACGCGCTGTTCTTTTACCATTTAAGTACGTGAGCAGACGGCCACCCGTCTCTGTGTTCATCTGTCTCTCCCTGTAAACGGTCACTGCTTACTAATGACCTTTGACCCCTTTTAGTGAAGGGCAGCCAGCCATCTAAAGGCAATGGACACATTTTTTTTCTTGGTACAAATTCTCCTTCTCCCTGCATTTTTCACCAGTTCTGTTTGTTCAACAAAGAATGCAGGGGTGAAAGAACAAAGAGTTCTAGTGTGTTTTTGAATGAATAACTAATATTGGTTTGCCTATTACAAATATTGGTTTTGCTATAAGGAAGAAAGGAAAAATTTGAAAGTCAACCAATGCACTTTCTTTGTTTAATTTCTCTCCCTTTCTCTCAGTGTTTTGAAAGCAACCTTGAAACGCTGTTTTTTTTTTTTTTTTTTAACTAGTTTATTAATGTTTTTCTGCTTTTTCAGTAGTTTACTTGCAATTTAACGTACTAAAACTGTTCTTTTGAACTTTATGTTCATCAAAGGATCCTGGAAAAAAAATGTATCATGGTTTATACAAAAAAAAAAAGTTTCTTGACCCACAAATTGGCATATTAGAATGCTTTCGGGAATCATCATGTGACACTGAAGACTGTAATGATACTGAAAATGTGGCTTTGTCATCGCAGAAATAAACTTCATTAAAAATATATTCAAATAGAAGCTATTTTAAACAGCTATTTTAAATCATAATAATATTTGACAATATTTCTGTTTAAAAAAAAATAAAAAAAATAAAAGGTGAATGTTTTTTAACTATAATGTATTTTTTTCCCTTTTCTTTTCTTTTCTTTTCTTTTCTTTTCTTTTCTTTTTCTTTTTCTTTTATTGTAGTGAGGGGGGTCAGTTGGCTGTAAAGATACATAGAAAATACAGTGTGAGATAAAAACCAGTGACTTCATGCTGCACTGCTACTTGTTGCAAAAAGTAGCTCACTAAAGTTAGTAGCATCGATACTTTCAGTTACTCCTCAACTCTTCTCTCTTTCTCTCTCTTGCTGTAATGAGGGCGTTTGGTTGAGGGAGGCAGATGGAAGTGCCTGTGGGATTGTGGGAAGGCAGAAACAGAGGGAGAAGGAGCTACGTGGAGGGTTGGAGAGACTGGTTGTGGTGGTGCCATGTGGTGCCAGGGTCCGTCTCTGCCCTCTGGACACTTGTGCCAATCCCGCTTGGTGGTCATCCAGGCTCACACAACCCTGCCAATTAAAGACCGCCTCCCAGGCTGCCCCCGAGCTTCCTGCTCCACCTCTCTCTCTCTCTCTCTCTCTCTCTCTCTCTCTCTCACTCACTCCTTCATTCCTCCGTTCCTTCTGTCAGTCTCTCTCCATCCCCTTCCCATCGCCTCTTGTGGTTTCCGCACACGAGTGTCTCTTGTTTCCCCTCAGTTCTTTTCCTCATCATTATCCAGCTTCAGACCTAAAGCCAGTTAACCCACTTTCAGCTCTCAGAGCAGAATCTGGCCAAGAAAACCCCTTCCAGCCCTGACATACTTAAACCACACATTTGATATTACCAGGCCTGTTGTTCATCTCTCTGTGTGTGTGTATGTGTGTGTGTGTGTGTGCGCGCGCACGTTTTTGTGACAAATGAGAACATAAATGTGTATAATGACAAAGACATAGGTATTACAATGATAAGGTGACTTTTCAGGACATTACCATGTCCCCACTTTTCAAAACACTTATAAATCTCACAGAATGGAGTGTATTGAAAATCTGAAATAGCACAAAGTTTCCTGTAAGGGGTGGGGTTAGGTGTAGGGTTGGTGTAAGGCAATAGCACATTCAGTTTGTACAGTATAAAAAACATTACGCCTATGGGATCTGTCTATCTATCCATCTATCTATCTATCTATCTATCCATCCATCTATCTATCTATCTATCTATCTATCTATCTATCTATCTATCTATCTATCTATCTATCTATTGTAGCATTTGGACCAATCAGACACAATTTCTCATTTGATTTAACAAATGAAACTAGTTATTAGATTAACAAATAATCACAGACCCCTCACCCAATACACATTCTTAGGTGCCCCTATGTCTGCAGACGCCGCCAGAGCACCCCCGGTGCCATGGCAACCCATCAGATAACATTAGTTTTATTGCGCAAAGGAATGCAAAATGGTCAAGAAACACTCACTTCATATCCACTTTAGGAAAAGGACATTTATGCCATAAAATGGACTCTTCTCTAATTAATTCATAGGAAAACCTTTCTTTGAATGAGCACACATATCATTAAGTCATTGTGTATATTATTACTGTTTTGTGTATTTTAATACTGTTTTATGCATGCTTATAATAGATCAATAGTTAATATCACTCTGACTGTAACATGTTTGGTCTCTATCAATTCGTCTTCGGATGATCTAACTGAGAGTGAATATTACATGTTGATACCTATGCAACATATCAGTGTCCTAAGAATCTTTAATAGTTTGTATAATAACTTTCAATCCAACCCCTTTTGGAAATTACCATGCTCTCAGACAAAGGGCCATAAAACCCCCAGTATTTCCAAAACTCCCGCTTGGAAATTCAGCCTTTCTCATTGGTCAAGCCCATCCTGAAAGGCGTGACTCTTCGCAGACTTTAAAGAGCCCACGCGCTCTCTCTCTCTCTCTTCTACCAAAAAGTGCCCTGGAGATCACCTGGGAAACCTCGCGGCTCCCCTTCCGGGGGGAGCCCGATCTTCTGGCAATTTTAAGTTCGGTAACTTTGGGAACTCACTTCGGACTAATCATGGCTGGAAGGACGAAGCTTTTACTCCAAAAGGAATCCCCCCCGGGAATCTACGCATTATACATGCACCAGGATACTGTACTCAGCACCCACAAAAACCATGCAAGTAACCGCTTGTTAACTATCTAGATGCGCTTCTAGGCTTCGACCCCTTTTAATTAAGGTGATATGATTTTCTAATGGCTCAAACCCAGGTTTTAGTTAGTTAAAATCCTGCCATGGTTCTCTTGCGCGCGAGCGCTCTCTCTCTCGCTCTCTCTCTCTCTCTCTCTCTCTCTCTCTCTCTCTCTCTCTCTCTCTCTATGCCTTCCTTGCCTTGGCATCCATGTTTAATGTGTGTATGTCTGTGTCTAGTTCTATGTTTCATGTTCCCCTGTAGTGTAGTTTAATAAACATCCATATGTATTCACGCTTGGTTGTCTGTGTCTGCTGCTCTCAGAACTAAGTCACTTTAACGTCCGATCTTGCAACAATGCTCGGAGCACTGCTTCGTTAAGAAAATTATTTGTCGTGGCCAGAGGAATAATTTTTCTCAAAGTCAATAGAAGGGTCCGTACTGCGGACGAACTAATCATTCTATTGTACTATTAATACTATAGCTAATTCCTGAAGATGGATATATAATTGATAACCCGTTATGATTTATTATGTTCATCTCATAAAGCAAATATGCTACAGATGGTGGAGAAATTTAGAGCAACGTTTTAAACCTAGTTCTGTGAGCAGACTCAGTAACAATTGTGTGTTTCTTATGTGTGTTTATTCAAACCAAGACTACTATCCAACTGCGTCTTTTTGTGAATGAATGTAGGCTACACGCCCACTTTCCGTGCCTTAAGTTTTTTGTTGAGTTTCTCGCTGAGAAACCAGCCACTGTTAATGGCTTAAGTTAACTGTAGTTTATAAATCTGACCCTATAAAACGAAGAAACCTTTTATAGTGTGTCTTAATGCTATTTTAACCGCCCTAAATCGAGCGAAGAAACCCTCTTTTAGCGCGAAGAAGATGGCTTAAGTTAACTGTTTATAAATTTGACCCTATAAAACGAAGAAACCTTTTATAGTGTGTCTTAATGCTATTTTAACCGCCCTAAATCGAGCGAAGAAACCCTCTTTTAGCGCGAAGAAGATAGCGAGCGATGTTCCTCGCTTATCTTAAAATTAAGGCCTTATATTATATGTAGCTAGATTGATGCCATTGGTGTTCCGATGCCATACAACTAGACTATTACTCCCGGGGTTTAACCATTAGCGTAGCTAACTAATGCGTGCCCCCTCGCCCGAGCAACATTAATCTTACTGCAGGTCAGTGTCGGATTAATGATAACTGGGAGTCTTAAAATCTTGATCAAGTAATTGTTGCAACAACCGCACAAGTCCCATATAGCTGGCGAAGAAATCCCAGATCGGCAGTGCGTATAAATATATATATAGTTATTTTTTTTTATATACTAAAGTTATGATCTTGGGCGAAGAATCCCCATTTTCAGTTTTGAACAGCATAAGTCCCATATCCAACTAGTAAATGTCAGATCGGCAGTGCGTTTTAGATGAAATCTATTTGATATTGGGTAAAGAAAATCCCCACTTGCGGGTTTCGTGGTAAACTGCGTAAGTCTCTCCTGAACAGATAAAATCTCTTCAGGACAGCGGCTTAAATTTTAGCTGTGTGATAAAAAAAATCTCACTACAGTATTTCATCTGCTTATTGTCGCGTGTCATTGCATGCATATTAATCCACTGATGTGATGCAATTGGTCGATTTAATGGTGTAATGTTTTGCCATTGTCTGTGAAGTGAACGCGCTGTGTAAGTTATGAATGAAGTGTGAACGACAGCTCGACTGGATGAGCGCGAGATTCCCATGCATGTTTACATCTGGCTCACGTGCTTCGCGCACACACCGGTTGTTAAGCGTGCATCGGTTTCTTAGCAACGCCTGACCCCGAAAGGCGATAGCGAGCCCTTTCCGGTTCAAACTAAAGACAGCGCATACGTCACAGACTAATGTAAACAGACCATTGCATGTAGCCAAAGCTACCGCGCTAACGGCCCTACATGGATAGGAGCTAAAGCCCTTACCTCAGCTGTTAGCTGTTAGCATCCGACTGACACTTAGAGACAGTGTGTGTAAAGTGTAACAGAACTCCTACCTCTACAGTTTCTTTCTGTTCCACCTTCTGCTGAGCTATCAATTACTTTGGTCTCCCCCACATGCTTTGGTTGATTTGTGTATTTTATTTTACCGTGTTATTTGCAGCAATTATTTATTTATTTTATTTGGGCTTGTTTTATTTCATCTACTCCAGTCTGTAGTTAAGTCTAGCTACACCTATTGAGCAAAATTGAATTTACTTAGATTTTAAATCTATTTAAAACAATTTCCCATTTATTTTCCTACGCAATTAGGACATTTTAACTTTGCTTCAATTTTCAATTTTATTTTGTTACCCTTTTCCTCTCCTTCCTCTATAGGCATAGGTAATGCTAGCCACAAGCTGCTTCATCCTAGACGCTTAATCTTTCTGTTGTCCCCTCTCAATGTTCCCAGTTAGGTATCATCCATGGGGAATTCTCGGGGACTGGACTCGTCTGCCTGACCTACCGGACATGTACTGGGGGGGGCGCCTCGGATACCTCTGCCCCTGTACTCCGAGTGGCAACACGCAGCACGACATCAGCAATGGGGACCTCAAGTGTTGTATCAACCATACTGACTGACACATAAGGGCAATTTTGGTTAAGTACCCTGTGAAGTTACACGGTGGTCCACCCTTTTGAGAGGAGCGAACTCATCCATAGTTCGAGGCCCAAAAGGGGTCCGTGTAACTTGGGACCCACAGGCGAAACCCAATTTTGGCTGTGCCAGCTAGTCGTTGAGCCTCCCTCACTTGAGTGATGCAACATTGTGCCAAAAGGCAGTGCTGTTTGAGTGGTTGCCACCGGGTGCCATGGGTGCGAGTGATCAGGAGCCCCTGCAGTTGCGTGCTCGGGAGAGTCAAGGGAGACGGCCCAATCACTGGGGCTCACCTGGGTAACCTCAGCTCATCACCAAGCCTAACAACACCTCAGATATAGCCATTGACTCAATATGAAACGTGAAGAGGACTAGAGAGCCTCTCTGCTTTAGCGTGCTTGGTCTGTCCAGCTATCTCTCTCATCACCTCCCTAGGCAGTACAAGAGCCCCGCTCCACAGTCCTTGTCACAGCCCCTAGAGGTGGTAGTAAGCCCTTGATTTCCCACTATTCCTTTCTAAATTTGAACTTTGATTTTTTTTTTTTTTTTTTTTTTTTTTTATTATTAATTTCGGTTCTGTTTGTTTTGGTTGTTTTGTGGGCCCGGAGACCAAACCTGTTTGAACCATCAGAAAATACTTGGTAATAACGTTGATAAACCAAATAGCCTAAGTCATTAAATGACCCCCTAGGTTATCACCCATCAACAGTGTTACCCATAGTTTTCGGGTGCTCACTCACACCAATTATTCACTCCTGCCTTAGCAGCCACGATATGTAAGCGTTTAGTTTGCGTCACTAACTGATCACACCAGTTAATCATGCAACACATAGCCCAAATATTTTAGCTCACTAAATCTGTGCGGACTTGCATTGGTGTTTTGTGTTTTTCCCTCTCCACTTGTGCTCCACCTGTGTCCAGATTATCCGGCTTGGCTAAGCACTGCAACAGACGCCCTCCGGTCCGGGACCACTCCTGATCTACAGCACATGAGCGAAACAGCTGGATGACAACCTGAACTGGCAGACAGACCATGATCAAACCAGGGCTACAGCCACAGAGAGCCAGCCAGGATCATCGGTGCTCTTGCCTGCAACCGCATCATCCAGTTAAAGCCAAGCGAAAGATGCTTCGACCACAAGGAGGCCCGGAGGACCGGGAGCGCGTGCAGAACCGCCAGGCCAGCTGGACCAGCAAATGACAGCGGATGAAGAGGACAAGGAGCTACAAGAGGAAGTAGAAAGTTTCAGGATGCCTCTACAAAACCCACACAGACACTGAGCACAGAGAGCAGCTGGAATAGAAGCCAGAGAGGCTCCAGCAGGCTAAAGCTCTCTTAAGTAATGACCCAGGCGAACTGAAACAATGCCTGTGAATGCCACCTGCAAGCTGCCGAGCTGAAATCCAAGTCTCTGCTCAGCGACGAGGCAACTTCAAACGCCAACCAACAAAGCCAAGGCGAACTCAATGTCACAAATGAACTGAAATAGGCTTGCAGACCACGAGGTGAACAGAAAGGGAAAACACAACACAGAATTTCCCCTGACAAGCAGGCCCAGGCCCACTGTTCACACCTCACTTGCCAGCAACCACAGGTGGGGCAGGGACCCTTCCAGAGCATCACTGCAGATACACACACCGTGTGGCCCCACAGACCCCAACCAACTGGCCCGCAGAAGGCCACCACACTGGCCTGCCTGCAAAACATGAACTTTTATGCTCGAACTCTGCCCCATGTGACCACACGAGACAGGCTATCTGCTCAGGATCACCTCCGGCCTTGAAACACAACATCCTGTACCAGCAGTCTGAAACCGTCAAAGCGGATTACAAAACTTACGAGAAGCCTGCTACAGCCAGCTCTGAGTCTACGGCAGACAACAGATGCATCACATTGTGAGTCACCATTCAAGCGCCATGGTCTTCCCCCGCACAATGACCACCTGACATCTGCGGAACTCAGCCCATATGGCCTACAGACAACACAGCGCTGCCTCCATAAAGACTGGTAAAATCCTGCCTATCCCTGCACAGTACCCAGAACTGACTCTGGAGTGCACACGGGCCAGCAACAGAGATCCTGAGGACATAAAACGTGGCCTCCACAGCAGCGCAAACAGGATATATCAGACTCTCAAAACTCCTTTTAACTGCGAGTGGCATAAGAAACTTACCAGAAAGCCCTCCTACTAAAAGAAACGCCCAGATCTTGTCAAACAGTCTCTCACAACAGAGACATCCATCCTAATGCCAGATGGTCATGGCACCCAAACAGCACATCAGCAGACGGCTGACGGCCCACGACAAGCCAAAATAAACACACGGTCAACTCTCCTGCACCTGACCATCAGCTCCATGAGACCGTACACCCTGTGTACACAACCCCAAATGAACACCGGCCCTCTTTTCACCAACATGGACCTGTCGTATGGTTTTGAGCCCGAGGGACTTTAAGCATTCAGAGAATTAGCCTCAAGTGCGGGAACTTTCACACTTCCAGCCTGCCAACTCATCTGAAGTGCACAGCCAGGTCACAGAGATAAGACCTGACATCTCAGCTGGTCGCGAGAACTCAGTCTCAAGGTCAGACCAGCCCACGACCCAGACTCCTCCTGCCTTTACATCTTGAAAGGCACATCACTGTGATAGATGCTTCATCAGAAAGTCAACACAGTTCCCAACCAGCAGGAAACAGCATGTTGGAAAACAAGGCGAGACTTGGAGTTCTGCTGACACTGGAGTAAATCCAATTTTTATGTCAATTCCAACTCTTGGGCAGACCCCAAGCTGAAGCTCAGGAACAGAACTGAACTCTTAAAGCCCAAAGGTGTGCACGGAACACGCAGCCATACATGCACACAACCTTCTCAGTGATAAAGAGCTGCTGGGTCACATTGACCCTTTGCTGAAAGTGAGACAGCCGAATCTCCGGGCTGAAGGGCAAGAACCCCAGCCACTCCAGCCAGACAGGTCACCTAGACAGACTGTCAGGTCACAGAGGTCACGGGAAAATCTCACAGCCAGCCATGAGGACATGGCCTGAAGCCTCACACGCTTCAAAGCACTCACCGAGCACACACCAGACCTGCCTTCGCAAGCAAGTGCACAAGTTTCCTATGAGACCTTGCAACCCCCTGGAGAAGCCCTGTAAAGTGCAAGAACGTCTGGCCAGACCATACCAGATGTTTACACTGGCAAAAATATGAGACTGCACTACCAGCATACACAAAAGGGGAACGGACAGCAACAGTGTGACACACAGACAGCGTGGCCAAACCCTCAAGCACACACCTTCAAGGGGATGGAGGGAACCTGGCCCCACTCTGAGCCACACCCCCTTTTCTAAGAGACATCCTGCACCTGTCGACAACGGCCAGTGCCAAAGCTGCTCTTCACAAGAAGCAACAATGCAGAGCTGATGTCAGCTATGTGGACTCACTCAAGACCACATTACATCATCAAACTCAAATGGCATCTGCACTCTACACCAACAACATGGCCAGAACTAAAGGGGGGTTGCCCACTTCAGCAGAACACTGCTCCCACCGGGGCACTAACTACTCAGATGACAAAAGAGCCCAGCTCCGCACTTCACGAATCATCCAGTGATTCTCCAGTCTACCACAGCAACACTTCAAGCTGGACTCCCAGTCATCACAGTACAAGTGACAGCCATCCTGATAACCCTTTAAATCGCATCAGCTCACAAGAACTGCATCAAAGAACTCCTCAGTTACACAGACTCAAATTATGCCAATCTCAGCTTCGCACGCCACCTCCTTGGCTAGGAAAAAAATGAGTTTGCCACAATGAACAGGAAGCCAGTCAAGCACCAACACCTGTACCAGGCGTGCAACAACATCGCAAGTGCATTGCATGGTGAGCTACGGCCTCAACCAAGAACCACCCACCCACCCACCAATGACATGGCAGCCGTAACCAGAATGAAACCAACTTTCACCTCCAGGGTACACACCTCGCAGCCCTGACACTAACTTAAAAGCTATCCATAAATGTCATTGCCTAAATGCAAACCGCTGACTGAACAATAAAGCTTGTTCTCTACCACCTCCCTAACCCCATCCAACCACCCTATCACATCTACTCGACTTGCTGCTGCTCCAGCCCTCAAACTGCGGCATGACGTCACACACATGCTACATGTGCTGAGCAACATTGCATACTGTGTCCCTGGTGCCCACTCTGCGCCAAAGCTTGTGGTGACACAGTGACAAAGGGGGGTCAGGTCAATGCATACCCACAACGCACCATGTGCTGGACACCACAGTACCAGAGACACTTATAAGACACTAAAACAAGTGGCATACGGGGCTGGCATAAAGCAAGATGTGGCGGAATGTGTCAGAGCATGTCAATTCCAAAACAGCAAGCCTGAACCACAAAGCCCCACTACAATGCACTCCACTTTGGGTTTACAATCACTGAAATGACCCTTAGCTGTTTCACCACATATGGGCCGATAATACCAAGCAGATCTGTGTCAGTCCTCACTTCCCAGTCTGCCAGCATGTCACAGAAAGCAAACCCCATAGGAGATGTGAACACCTGACTAAGAGGCATTACAGAGAGCCTCACCCTAAAGACCACTGAACTTTTAATATTCTGAGTAATAGTCACAATCCGGAAAAGACTCCTGACACACGACTCAAGCCAGAATCACCACCACGGGGAGCTAAACAAGGCCATCAGTTCCTTAAGCTATGCCCTCAAAGCCCAGCTGACACTACGCGACAAGCACAGCACCCATCGGCAAAAGGAACTGATACATGGCCAAAACCCGCATAGACAAACTGGCAGCGAAAGTCCAGGATGGTTTCAGGCATCAGACCACTGAGTTCCTGAGAGAGCTGTTGCACATCTCACGCTTCACAGACAAGCTCGAAATGAAGACTCGGGATAAACTCAAGGTACCAGGTGGAGTGAAACCGGAAACAAAGGAAAAAGTTGAACAGCTCCAAGAAGCCCTTGCAGTTGCTGAAAGTGACCGACAAGAACTAAAGGCTTCCCAGAAAGACATGAGAAGACATCTACAGTCTGCAGAACAGCTACTAAAGGAAGCCAAAACTGACCTTAAAACAAAAGACTCTGAAATAAATGCTCTGGAAGACCACCTAAAAAGGAATTAGAGCCAAGAAAAGCGGAGCCCTCGTCAGCATCACCACCGCTGAGCAGAATGGAGTCCCCCATCCAAGAATTGCTACACACTGGAAGAAGTGAATGGCCGCAAACCAAAGCATCGCCAGCCCTCACCACAGAACTCTTCCCTCCTAGCAAAAGAAGAAACCCTCTCCATGCAGACCCCGAAACTGCACGAGACGACTCCCAAAGACCTTGACAAACTGGCCAAAACATCCCCAGTTCGACCAAACACTACAGAAGGCCGAGATATCCAGAAGTGGAAGCTCACGCGACTGACAGAGACAGGTTACACCTCCTCAGACCCACATCCAGTCCTGAGAGTCAACCTGATGCAAAGGTCCATGAACAGGTGCACAGCTGCACGCCCTCAGACCTTCAAACGGAACCACTGGAGAAGAGGGGCCCAGGTGGAGACACTGCGTGACCTGACACGGAAGGCCTTTAACAAGCACAAGGCCTCTACCAAAGGTGTTTGTAAGACCCCACTGAATCTGAACTGCACAACCCAGAATCCAAAACAGACGCCAGAAGGCACCCAGCATTGCCACAATGTAAGGCCCTTCTACAGAAAGCCACTAGCCAGCAGAGGAAAGAGCCATTGCCATGGCAACAGACCCAGGTCCCAGAAAAGCCACTGGCAGGAACCATGGAAAAGGCCATCCTCATCCTGCGAACACCATGGTATGTCCGACGACAGTCCCCACAAGATCCTCCTCCACACCTTTCACACAGGTGCCAAACGGATGTTTCACAAGGACAGCCGGACACTCCTACTTCTGAGTTACAGGAGCTTCTGATACTGGCAGAAGAGCTCCTTGAAATAGACTCAACCGAGGAGTACTGCGAAGGACAAACTTCTGACTCCTCGCCTGACGCAACACAGCATCAGACCCCTCCAAGGGAGGAGCATCCCTTAAAACTAGTCGACACCCCAGAAGCAACCAGACAACGTTGGGTTGAGCAACGGCCCACATGCCCGACAGCGAAACCTCTACCAACACAACTCAGGCAAGCTCAAGTCGGTGCCGCCACAAAAGCAAAGCGACACCGCAAACATCAGATTTATGGTAATGTTCCAGCAGAACAGAGGGCTAACAACCACCTGCACTCTCACCAGTGAGAGTCTAACCCGGCTGTTCCACACCACGGGTACCACAGATAGCCTTCTGGCTAACAGCATCAACAACCATCTGACCCGGACCAACCCACTTCGGGATGACAGCTGACACTGCCTCGACATCTGCTGCACCAGCTCGAGGATCCGCACCTTACTACAGCCTACAGTTCCACAGCTTCCCACTTGACAGCATCCACCACGGCACCACAACCACTCCTGGAGGCAACCAACAACCAGAAAGCCACCACTGTCCCCCAGCCATGAGTGGCAGGTGCAAGTCTGATTGTTCTGCATCTTTAACGTCGCTCGTTGCTGTCTATTGGACGGACAACAACGTTCGAAAGAGGGGAATTATGTAGCATTTGGACCAATCAGACACAATTTCTCATTTGATTTAACAAATGAAACTAGTTATTAGATTAACAAATAATCACAGACCCCTCACCCAATACACATTCTTAGGTGCCCCTATGTCTGCAGACGCCGCCAGAGCACCCCCGGTGCCATGGCAACCCATCAGATAACATTAGTTTTATTGCGCAAAGGAATGCAAAATGGTCAAGAAACACTCACTTCATATCCACTTTAGGAAAAGGACATTTATGCCATAAAATGGACTCTTCTCTAATTAATTCATAGGAAAACCTTTCTTTGAATGAGCACACATATCATTAAGTCATTGTGTATATTATTACTGTTTTGTGTATTTTAATACTGTTTTATGCATGCTTATAATAGATCAATAGTTAATATCACTCTGACTGTAACATGTTTGGTCTCTATCAATTCGTCTTCGGATGATCTAACTGAGAGTGAATATTACATGTTGATACCTATGCAACATATCAGTGTCCTAAGAATCTTTAATAGTTTGTATAATAACTTTCAATCCAACCCCTTTTGGAAATTACCATGCTCTCAGACAAAGGGCCATAAAACCCCCAGTATTTCCAAAACTCCCGCTTGGAAATTCAGCCTTTCTCATTGGTCAAGCCCATCCTGAAAGGCGTGACTCTTCGCAGACTTTAAAGAGCCCACGCGCTCTCTCTCTCTCTCTTCTACCAAAAAGTGCCCTGGAGATCACCTGGGAAACCTCGCGGCTCCCCTTCCGGGGGGAGCCCGATCTTCTGGCAATTTTAAGTTCGGTAACTTTGGGAACTCACTTCGGACTAATCATGGCTGGAAGGACGAAGCTTTTACTCCAAAAGGAATCCCCCCCGGGAATCTACGCATTATACATGCACCAGGATACTGTACTCAGCACCCACAAAAACCATGCAAGTAACCGCTTGTTAACTATCTAGATGCGCTTCTAGGCTTCGACCCCTTTTAATTAAGGTGATATGATTTTCTAATGGCTCAAACCCAGGTTTTAGTTAGTTAAAATCCTGCCATGGTTCTCTTGCGCGCGAGCGCTCTCTCTCTCGCTCTCTCTCTCTCTCTCTCTCTCTCTCTCTCTCTCTCTCTCTCTCTCTCTCTCTCTCTCTCTCTATGCCTTCCTTGCCTTGGCATCCATGTTTAATGTGTGTATGTCTGTGTCTAGTTCTATGTTTCATGTTCCCCTGTAGTGTAGTTTAATAAACATCCATATGTATTCACGCTTGGTTGTCTGTGTCTGCTGCTCTCAGAACTAAGTCACTTTAACGTCCGATCTTGCAACAATGCTCGGAGCACTGCTTCGTTAAGAAAATTATTTGTCGTGGCCAGAGGAATAATTTTTCTCAAAGTCAATAGAAGGGTCCGTACTGCGGACGAACTAATCATTCTATTGTACTATTAATACTATAGCTAATTCCTGAAGATGGATATATAATTGATAACCCGTTATGATTTATTATGTTCATCTCATAAAGCAAATATGCTACACTATCTATCTATCTATCTATCTATCTATCTATCTATCTATCTATCTATCTATCTATCTGTCTGTCTGTCTGTCTGTCTGTCTGTCTGTCTGTCTGTCTGTCTGTCTGTCTGTCTGTCTGTCTGTCTGTCTTTATTACAGTTTAATTGAATTTGAGTTCATTTAATTTTATTTCCTTACAATGAAAGTCGAATTGCAATTCCATATTGTATTTGCTACCGCGATTCAAATTTAAGAAGTAAAATGGAATTTCAAAGGCATTGTCAAACGGTACACTCTCTCAGTCACACACACACACACACACACACACACACACACACACACACACACACACAGTAATCAGCGACGTCTCATGCTAGATTCCTCCAAAGATGTCAGGAGAGAGTCCCAGTGGCATGAACACACTCGGTCCATATGGGCTGGACAGATGTCGGAGGGTGACGCGCCTATCATGTGGCCCCTAATTCTATCTTCCTCAGTGTCTCTGAAGCCAGAAGCACCTCTCGTCACAGCATACACCGATGCTCATTTTGTTCCCAACCTCCACCAGTGGCATCCTGACCACCTGCCGCACCTGTGCCCTGTCATGAGTCTCCATAACGTCCAGAAGACCCTCATTTAATTGATCTCTGAAATCAGTATAAGAGTTTCTACAAAGGCTATATTCACATAGATGTGAAATATAGTCCTGTTTATAGAGCACCACGCAAGATTCTATTCACAAACAGATTGGTTAGGAATAAAAGTGCCAAATGCATTCTATCGCCAACCCATATATGAGAGTGAGATCGCACTTAGAGATAGCGTGATAGCCATTCTCCAATGTTTACATACTTTGTATTGTTTGCATTCAAAGTCACTGCCAGTTAATTAAGATTTGACAGATGAACAAGTGCCTCGTTTAGATTTATTTATTAAATAACGTTGTGTCAACTGCGATAAGACTTTCCAGTGTTAGAGAAGCTGCCGTCTTTGATATGTATATTCGTTAGTGTCACTATGATTACAGGCATTATTCACAGCTATTGCGAGAATAGAGTGTTGCAGTAATGAGTTCTAAAACCTGGAAACGAGTTAGCATTTTTAAAATTCAGATTCCATCATTGTGAAGTCAATGGTTTTTGTTTAAATGATTTTTAATTGTGGGACTATGGTTAATACTAACTCAAGAGATTTTCATGTTTTACTCTACAACATAAAATGCATCAGTAATACCCCACTTTTTGAGACTACAGAATTTCATTTACTCACTATTCCACTTTCACAGCTTCTTTGTGATTATGATCACGCTTTAACAAACTTGTATGACTCAATTTTTTTTTTTTTTTTTCAGATTATAAATAAAGATCCAGAGATTTGTTGGAAGCTTACTAGTAGTGACATTGAATTTAAGGGACAATTGTGTAGTTAGGGTTAATTTTTATAGCCTAACTTTAGCTTTTCACTGCTGTTGGTTTTATTTAGGCTTCAGAAACATTTTTGAAAATGTTCTTGAACAAACTGTGTAAGAATCAATCTTTTGTTGGTCACAGAGCTAATTGTCTACAAAAATTCAATAAACCAATGGAAAAAAAAACTTATTGGCTTTTTTGTTGAAGGAACCAGTGTATGGCTGACTTCTGGGTTGAACTACACAATTCTGTCATCCCTACAGAACTCTATAGAAGAAGGTTTTGACTTGTTTTGTTTATACAAAACGTATTTGGTTCTGATCATTATCAATTCAAACAATAACTGTGTGAATGTAGCCTTTCTGTGCTGGACTCCATTCAGTTTTGGAGACCATTCAAGGCTTTGGCTCTCCGAGTGAATTTAGAAATGTAGCTTAGTGGTGTTAAAATGCATTTGAAAAGCTGTCAAAGGGTGACTTTGCTGCATGTTGGATCAGATTAAGATTCTGCACATTGACAGGCGACTGCCAAAACCAACACGTAGATTAAAATGCACCATTTGGCGTCGCGAGGAAGATTCAAAAGAAACTAGCTGCCTGTTTACAAGATCCTTTCTGTATTCTTTCATTATCTCCCCTCGAGCTGTAATGATAAGGCACGGTACTCAAGGTTTTGTATGTGCACATACAAGTCTGCTCAAGGAGAATTAAATATTTCTTGGTTCCTCGTCCTTGGGCGTAGGTGTGCGTTGACGAGGAATTGTAGAATGTGAAGCAATGTTACATTATTTAGAGATTATATGATAGCATTGTACTCACTAAAGGTCAGTTTGGTACCAGAATTTTGTTCCATAAAGTACAGTTGTCCTGTTTTCTCAAGTTTATTTTCATGGAGAGCATGTTATCATATGCCTGCATGCCTGGAGGTTTCACAAACGGAAAAGAAAATAAAAAATGGCTAATGCATTCTAAGCATTGCTGGTGCTCTAATTGGGCCACTTTGAGAGTTGAGTTTGTGTTAGTGGGAAATAATAGCGTAATAATGCGTTAGCCAGACCATGGGTAGAAGCCGCTTATTCTTCGTAGACCAGCCCTCTCCAAAGAGCCCTTCATCCACTCTCACACTCGACTCATTCATTCCAGTCATCCTCACCTCAATCCGGAAAGATCCATGGAGCATGCAGATTCATTCCCTCAGTCCTGGAGATCTCTTTCTTCGCTCTTAGGAAAGATGTTGAAGAGGGACATTTGCAACTGGTCATTTTCATGCAAATTTGTTGAATTGAATGCTGCAGATGCTTCTTTTGAGATGCCTGATTTTATATACCATATATTGACTCAGATGAACTAGTTTAGGAAAAAAGAAAAAAAAAAGAAAAAAAAACAATTCTGTCATTATTTCACGAAATTCTTTCTTCCATGGAACACAACATTAGGCATTTTAAATTTAGTTCTTGTTGCTCTTCAGCATGCAGTGGTGCGTGCAGTGGCATTGAATAGGGACTGAAGATTTTTAGCTTCAAACATTGAAAGTAGTCTATATGAATTATGCGCTATAGAAGTTTTATGAATTTGAAATCTTTGGTTAAAATTTTTAATTATTGATGATCTTACCCTCCGTCAATGTGTTAACAGCGACAACCAAATAGCTGAGTCAACGAGTTGAACTCTAGAACCAAATTAGATGGTTTATGATTTATGAACAAACCATTCCGTGGTTCTGTGAACTGTATTAAATAATTAGGTTACACTTTATATTACATCATAAAAATAAGTACAATGTACTTATTGTGTTCATATTGCATTGCAAAACACATTTGCTGCTATTGAGGTGGGATATGGGAAAGGTTAGGGACAGGTTTGGTGGTCTGGGTAGGTTTAAGGGTGGGTTAAGGTGTAAGGGATGGGTTGACAATGTAATTACAGAAATTAATTACTGATGTAAGTACATATAGGTATTTTTTAAAATATAAGTACAAGGTAAAAACATGTATGTAAACAATAAGTGCATTGTATGAAATTATTAATTTAAATGTAAATACATAGTAGCTAAGGCCACCTAATATAAAGCGGGACCAATGATTAATTAAAAAGACCTTACTCAGTGAATTTTACACAATTCAATACTCAAATTCTGCATTGTTCCTCACACAATGCTACTGTATGGCTTCAGAGTCAGTCAGATATAGTGCATGAATTAATTATGTATTTATGCATTTTATTTGTTCTGTTTATTGTTTTATGTATTGTTTTGCTTTTGTATTTTTGTTGTTTTATTTATTGTTTTATTCGTTGTCTTATTTATTCACTGTTTTATTGATTGATTTATTTATTGTTGTATTTTTTGAGCTTGACAGCCTAGTCCCTCTTCGCTTTCATTTCACTTTATTTCATCACTTTATATCAAAAACACTGTCCAGAATATTCTTTAAAAAAACATCACCTTTTGTGTTCCACAAAAGAAAGAAATTCTTACAAGTTTGGGGTGTAATACTGGCGAGTAAATTACTTTTTTTATTTATTTTGTTTTTTATTGTGAACTATTTCTTTAAGCTTCAAAATCACAGCATTTGCTGTCCCTTCTGACTAATGCCCAGCCTACGTGCCCTTTACTTCCCTCCCAGGGGTATGGAAAGTTTCCAGCCTTTGGCACTCTTTCCTTTTTGATAAATGTCTCCCTGGGCACTCCTGATCGGGTAAACAGGCCCGGGTTCCATATTTATGAAGCCGCCACTTCAAGATTGTCATCAATAATGAGCGGCTACAACCAACCTTTCCGTCATTACATGAAAAAATAAAATCTGTGTCTGAATACGAGCACACAGCACAGGAAGGACTGTAATGAGACAAAGCACTGGGATCCTCTGGGAACCTGAGACACATCGCCTGGGTTTGATTGACACGATGTTTGCTGGCATCTCGCTGTCCTTTATACAAATTCAACAGATGGTCTCAATGAGGTCAAACACAGCACTGATTTAGACTCTACATGACCATGCTTTCCTTTCCAATTAAATTCGACATCAAAACACAAGCTTAAGTGTTGTTTCTCAGTGCAGATTAGAGGACTACAGAGGGAGGAAAGGAGTGGAGACAGAAGTGAAAGAGATCTCCTTGGAGACTGAAGGAGCTTTTCTCAGAGAATATTGGTGGAGGAGTTCTCCAAAACCAAAGAGGAGTGCCTTAAACTGGAGCACTTATTTGTTTAGGATGAGAGGTACATTATAGAATGAATACGCTTACAAAAACATTCTTCCGCCTGCACAAACAAACACACAACGCTTCATCTGAGACGCAGTAGATCTGTAATGGTTAAAGCAATGTTACAGGTAATAATTACTATGTCCTTTACCACAAAAAAAATGTTTTTAACTTATGTGTTGTTTTTATTTTGTCTTTTTGGCTGCAATTTTAAATAGTTTGTCAGTTATTCATTTATTTTTTATTTATTTGTTTGTTTGTTTTTTTAAATAAAAGGCAAAATGTGATAGACAGACAGATTTACCGCTTTACTGTAAACACAATTCAAATAAATAAACAAATTGAAATGATTTTTCTGTGGTAAACAACATTTAAGCAACAAAGTAGTTTGTTTACTCTAACTCTCTCTTTCCCACTTCTTTCAGACATAAAAGATGAGTTTATCTTCCACACCTCAGATTGAACTCCACTATTTATTCTACTTACTCCCTCTCTAGTTAATAATCCTAGGATACAGATCATTGTTTTTGTTGTATGTCTCTGCAGAGAGGTGTAGAGAGCGTCTTTACTGCCTGAAGGATGACAGGACTCATAAAACCAGATTCACACAGGAATTTAACAAGTCAATAGTGTTCATTAAAATTAATGAATAGCAAAGCTTTGGCACCAGATGCCAGCTTCTCAAAGTCCTCCGTGGTCACAGAACGCGACTCAACCATCCATGGTTTTCCCCTAAAGCAAGGACAAAGCAAACACAAGATGTAATTTGACTTTGAGGGGACTGCACCAACTGCCTGCTTCTTTCTCATGGTAATTTACAATCTCAGTCATCAGCTAAATATTAGCATTTGGCATCTCTAGGTACGCATACATTAAGAGGAAACCGTGTGTGTCAAAGTGCTATAACGACATGGCTGTAGACACTGATGGAGGTTTTGCTGGATGTACTAGAAATCAATAAGCTCTAGCAGACCTGTTTAGGGTCTCGTACCGGTAGATGAGCCTGCCTTTGTCAGCATAAACTCGCCTGGTGTTAACCAATGGGGGACTCAAGCAGGTAAAGCGGACAATGACATGTACCACCAGAACAAAGCATTCATCTGAACACAGTTTAATTAAAATCCCAAACAAACGATGTTGTCAGAGATTGGATGTAATCCCATTTAATGAGAAAAAGTGGCCAGAGCTGGATTAGGATTGAGTAGGTGTGATTATAAAACAAGGGGAATTCATTCAATATTGTTACATCATGTCTGATGTATTTCCTATTGAAACAGGGTTCCTATTGGGTGGGGCTTGCTGAAGAACTCATCTCTTTATTTTCAAGAATCCAATAGGCATTAGCTATCTATGTCACAGCCATTAACCATGATTTGCTAGTCATTTGCAGGTAGCCTAGTATTTACACGCTCAGAGACAAAAAGGTACTAATGCGCTCCCCTTTGGGATTAATAAGGTAGAAAGGTATGCCATTTGAAGGGAAACCACCCCAAGTGGCAGCTTTTGTATACCTTTTTTTCGGAGAATGTAGGGGTGGGACATTCTTAATGTAGAAAGTGAGAGAAATGGAACAGTTTAAAAGTTTATATGTATATATACACCTTCCAAAAAATTAAACTTTTGTCACATCAGTCCACAGAATATTTGCCCAAAAGTATTGGGGATAATCAAGATATTTTTTGGCAAATGTAAGAAGCCTTTGAGTTATTTTTGGTCAGCAATGACTTTTGCCTTGGAACTCTCCTATGGATCCTGTTTTTGCCCAGTCTCTTTCTTATTGTTGAATCATGAACACTGACCTTAATTGAGGCAAGTGAGGCCTGCAGAGTTCTTTTATGACCTCCTGGATGAGTTGTCTTTGTGCTCTTGGAGTAATTTTGGTAGGCCGGTCACTCCTGGGAAGGTTCACCACTGTTGTAAGTTTTCTCCATTTGTGGATAATGGTTCTGAACATGGTTTGCTGGAGTCCCAAAGCCTTAGAAATGGCTTTATAACCCTTTCCAGGTGATACATGTAAACTATTTTGTTTCTCATCTGTTTATTAATTTCTTAAGATCGCGGAATGATGTATTGCTCTTTAAACATGCTTCACTTTGTCAGACAGGTTCTATTTAAGTGATTTATTGATTCAACGGGTCTGCCAGTAATCAGGCCTGGGTTTGGCTAGTGAAATTTAACTCAGCTTTCTAAAATAATGTGGTTAATCACAGTTCTTTCATGATTTAATAGAAGGGAGCAAGCACTTTTTCACACAGGTGCCATGTGGGTTTGGATTTTGTTTTCCCTTCATAATAAAAAACTTCACTTAAAAACTGCATGTTGTGTTTACTTGTTATCTTTGATAATATTTCAATTTGTTTGATGATCTGAAATATTAAAGTGACAAAAATGCAAAAAATTAAAAAATCAGAAAGGGGGCCAACACTTTTTTTCATACCACTGTATATTAAATTAAAAATGTGTTTATAAGATGTGAAGATCTGAAGTGTTTCGGTGCTGGTTATTATTATTTTTTGTCAGAAGACATTTATAACCTTTAAAATGTTATTAATTTAATTTATTATTATTATTAAGTATAACTCCTACATGCCATTGTGAGATTCCCCTGACAAATTCTGAAAGTCATTGTAATAACTCTTTTAATTAAATCTAAAGCACATAAGCATTCATCCTTGCAATTAAAAAATAAATAAATAAAAACATCACCCATATACTGTATATAATCATTTATCTCCATTGCAACCTTATTAATTTTCCAGTGCAAATATTGTAAGTTTACTTCCTCAAAATCTCATTGTTTAATTCACACAGTATGTGAGCACTGATTTAATCAAGGTTAAGATGTTCAACTAATAAGTCTCTCTTCTTTTTAGTATTAAGGGCAAATTTTCATCACACACTTAAAACAAAAACATGTATTTTCCTCAAATGTGTGAGTATAATAAAAGCTGTGATTTATATTTTCACTGATTTTGTGATTTTATAAGCAATGATGTGCACGTTACGCTATAGATTTCTTTTCATGTTGAATCACTTAGAAATATGAGGGAAAATAGATACCATGAGACTCAATTAGTTTAAAAATCTGTCTCGCACTTAAAGTGATCTCTGCTGATATAAATGATACTTGAATAGCAACTATGACTATCATCTGTGTGGAACCGAGCCGATCTCGAAACTACGAGGGATTACAGAAGTTTGTGGTTAAGAGTTGAGAGGACAATTGTGACGGTGTGTGTGAGGGTTTAACACACTCGATCGGTGGGTGGAGAGGCTCTATTGATCCCTGTAGCTCATCAAGATTATTTTTATTGAACAGCTGAATAAAACGGAAGAGTAGGCCTGTCAAGTCTCTCTTCACACTGTCTCTTCTGAGTGTGAAAAGAGGCATGCATCTTTCCTTCCTTGCCCACTCTCTGCAGGGGCATGCACTGGTCGAAAAAGACATTTAAGACCTGTGGAATATGTAAAACTCAATAGCCTGTGGTTTTTGAAAGCGCTAAATAGAGCATATCATGGATTTATTCATGCTGAGCTGTTTTCACCATGCCCTTTTCACTCCTTTGAGATTTCTTATTAATTTTTTTAACGCGACACTTTTGATTGAGCAGCCTTGAAGGGGGGGGGGGGGGGGGGGGGTGAGTTGTTCTACACAGTTTTCTCCATACTGTTTCATCATGTTCACCTGTTGATTGTGGTTTCAGCTGGTTTTTGCTTCAAAACTTAGCTGTTAAATTCTAGGGTTAATGTGTTAAAAGTGTAAAATTAATGTGTTAACTTATTGCGTTAAATTTATTCATCTTTAACACAGTCATTTTTACACATTTACAGGGTTTGAAAATATTACTTTCATTTAACTTTCTATTTACAGTTTTAACCCATCAATAAATCACGATGGCTAAACAAATAAATTTATTAACCCTTGTGCATCAATAAAAAAAGTTACACTTAGGTCCATAGTGGACAAAAATGTCCATGTCAAAAAACGGCAAAAAAAGTAAAAAAAAAAGTTTAAAAAGTGAAACCAAAAAAAAAAAAAAAGTTATACAGGTTTAAGTTTATGAAAATGATTTATGAACAATATTTTATTTTATTAATTTTATATATGAAACATGTTGAACTCTAAACCTGCTAGAAAATCAAAGCCATAAATCTGAAATTTGAGGTTGATATCTCAAAAAATGAGCTTTCAGTAAAATTCGCAGTAAAAAGACGCAGTACCACATTTTCCCCATTAGATGCCAGCATAACTCCGCTGGTGCAAACAGTAGTTGGATTTCTAATTTGCAGTAGAGTTTCTCTCTCTCAATTTTTACAAGAACACACACTTACACACACACTTTTTTTTTATGACACACATACAAACCACACTCTGACATCTATTCCAACACACCCACACAACAGTGGCGGCTGCTGGTCTTTCAAAGAGGGGAAGCTTATTTTCGGCCTACATCATAAAAATTGTCCATTTATTTATATGTAAATTCTGCCCTACCTTTTCAAGAAAATGCTCTGTGAACTTGTCGTACCGACTAGGCGTCTTTTCCAGTGACGCTAGCCTAGCCTACTGTATGAATGAATGAACAAACAATCTAAAAAAAATATATATATTAAATTCGACGGAGGAAATGTGGGAATTAGGTTAAACTGAAACAAGGCATGTGGTGTATAATAGGGTTGTCACAATACCATAAAAATGTCTCATGATACTATACCAGTTTAATTTATAATTCAATTCTACAAAATGAATCAAAATTTAATAAATAAATAGATGTAAGTGAAAACAGACAATATTATTATCTGTATACTTAATGTGAATGAATGACTGGCTATTGTTATCCATGAAATGATCTAAACAAAACTCATCTTAGCACTGCACAGAAGCTGCATGAAGTGACATTTAGATGTGGCATTTATTCATTTAGACTGTATTTATAATTGCATAAATAATGTTATGAGATTAATGTTTTAAATACTAAATTCTGAATAGAGAAATATGTTGGAAAATAATGTAATATGCCTACTTTTAGACATTTTCGAATCAAATGACTGTTTTTATGAATGGCTCAGTGAATCAGTGATTCGCCCAAGACAACGCGGATTTGGATTCGAAAACAAACGAAACAAAAACAGCACTCTTGCTCGTGTCGTATTGCCTAAGTGACAGGAGCATTTTTTGCTCGCATATCTTGAAATTTACGAGTTAGCAGCATGTATATTAAAACATAACATTATAAATGAATAAAAAATATATATAATGATTGATAAGAACCAAGTGCAAAGCCGCTATGGGACTGAGCTCAAATAGCTTCAGCCTCAGCGACTTTTTATAGTACAGAATCGCTGTCAATCAAAAGGAGAGGCAGTCTTTCGACAGACCCTCCAATCATCATGCAGAAGTCCGGCGTCCAGGCCAGCCCACTCCTCCATTCACCCCCGGAGACGCTGAGCGTCCGTGGGCGGGACATAATCGCAGCATTTATCCAATGACCGTCTAGTTTCGAAGCACTGAAAAAAACTGTTCAAAGCAGCCCCATTGAAGTCAATGGACTCTAGGCTTCAACGGGGAAGTACACTGACGCTACGGGGAATGTATGAGAAGGAAATCGAGACCGACCTGCTATATGTAGCTGATTCTGAACGAACTCGTCTTCGAGATGAACGTGTTCTAACGCATTTTTAGTCAAAATGTTAACACAATAGTACATATTTGACCATTAATTTTTTGACATTATAGGGGAAGCCGAGCTTCCCTTGCAGTCTTAAAGAAATCCCCACTGCCACACAATTATAGCTGCATTATTTTCCAATTGGCTCTATAATATGCAGAAGTAGAAAACAGGAATAAAGCAAGTATTTGCTTCATAGACCCTTTATAGACCAAACCGGAAAAAATGGCACCATCTGGTAATTTTTTTTTTAAAAATTAAATTTTGAAGCCTTGCCAACAGAATGAAAGCCTATTAACAAAAATTGCATCGTTTTACAGTTAATCGGCACTGCAATTAAAAATAGCAGTTTTAATGGGTTTCAATGGGGACATTTTTGTGCAAAAGGTGCTGAGTGGTTCACTTTTTGTACCTAGTGTAAAATAGATTTATTAAAGGAAATTAGGTAAAAATACACACCTGAGCCAAAATTTATGCAGTTAGCATTAACAGGCAAAATTATAAAAAATGAACAAAAATGTCTGTAAGGGTGCACAAGGGTTAAAAATGTTTCTATATACAGTATATGAAGCTGCACTACTGGTCACACGTTTGGAATAATTATGTTTTTTTTTTATGTTTATTTTAAAGAAGTCTCTTATTCTGACTCAGGCTGTTTTTATTTGATCAAAAATATAGAAAAACAGTATTTTGTTTCTGAAATATTATTACAGTTTAAAATAACTGTTTTCAATTTAAATACTTTGTAAAATGTAATTTATTTCTAAACTGAATTTTCAGCAGCCTTCAGTGTCACATGCATTCTATATGCTGATTTGTTGGTCATTTAATGTAACATTTAAATTAATTTAATATTTAATTACATTTCAATAATTATTTTTCATGTTATTTCTTAGATTGTATTTATTAGTTTAAATTGTTTACATTTAAATGTAATGTTTCAAATTTGATCTCTATTTATCATGAAAAAAGCTGCATTTATATTTCATAAAGGCCCGTATGATTGTCATATGTATGGCTTCTTGGCATTAAAAAGTTGAAAAGCCTGATATAGGGCACACTGATATATACATTGATTAATATATTTAAAGACAAATTATGCAATTGAGATTTTGCCAACATAAAATGCACATTTCCTTTACAAAAGATGTACTTAGAGTAAACTAAAAATCAAAAACATAAAAAAAAAAAAAAGTATTATTTATCACTGTCAAAACGGATAGTGTGTTGGCTGATATATCGCTATCACTAACCACCACATTGCACTGCATTGGCAAAATACATTGCCGTGAGGTCAATATACTGATGCATGATCGCAGGAGGCATAGAGTGACGCCTGAGGCCCTGTTGAAATTCTCACTCCGCGGGAAAGTCTGGCAGATTGTTTTGAGGCAATAATCCTTTACCCAGATGACTCTTGTACCCCCTTCCAAGGCTCAGGATGGGCAGAGAGAATGTAATAGATGAGTCTGATTTGCCAATCTGTTGAGAGACCTGTGCTATTCTGGGATAAAGGGTGATAGTCCATTACTCAGATTGGAGACAGATAAAAGGCTGTTCTCTGGGTCCAGCTGTCGGAGGCATTATGACAGCCTAATGCAGTTCACATTGTGAGCATCTAGCACAAACAGTAGTCGCAGTGGCCGAGAGTCCCTCATTTGGATTGAATCAACAGTGTAGATGAGCTAGTAATTGCTACAAGCTGCCCACGACATAGAACAGTTGTTGTTATAAAGACTTTATGGGGGTAATCACAATCTGCGTGCCGTTAGTGTGCTAGCTTGTGTCTTGCATGAACAATTCCAGGTGGACTATACTAACGAAAATATCTCCGAGTATAATGGACGCTAAATCGGGAATGTTGCCGAGGTATGTCGGTTCTGGTCAAGCTGTGGCAGTGTTGATGTCCATGGCCGCCCGCATAACCCAAAGTCTCATTTACAGCAGCGAACCACAAAGCGGATTTTCCATAGGTGGCTGCTCCGGACAACTCTTCACAAAACACAGCCGAGGTTGATTCGGAGGGTGAAGAAAGGCTTACAACCTCCCGGCGAGCTCTTAAATCCAACCATATGGAGGAGATTGGTTCTGTCCCTCCTCCTGTGCCCAATTTTTCAGATGTGGCTCTACACCATGACCCCAAAGCTCATGTTAAGCCCACCCAGCCTCATTGTAGCCCCAGGTCTGAAAATAAAGATGTGGAAATGCACACAAACACACAGACCAGAACTCAACCAGGTGCGAACCTAAATGAATCCATTTATCACGATGGAGAGTTTTAAGGTGGAAGAACATCGCAAACCAGCAAATTCCTCTCAACCAATAAGTAATCGCTCATCCTTTCTTTGAATTTAATTTAAACTTTCTGTGCATAAAGTGCTCTGTTCAGATTACCACAGGAGTAGTATTTGTAAACCTTTCCTTGAAAATGCCATCGATCACTTGTTACTGGATATAGCCGAAAGATAAGCAAACCCTTTTTATATGCCAACCTCGAATTTCACTTAATGTTTGGATACTAAACCACATTTTTTTCTGTAAGGAAGTGGGTTTTACAAGCTGTTTTAGGCTTCGCTTGGTTTTGAGGCTTCGGTCGGTGAGACGTTACAAGGGGACATGAGCTCAAGCTTGCAATTTCTTTCTCCATATATAGTCAAGCTACTTGACCACAAACCAAGGGCAGACGGAGAGTCTGTGGAGGGACTGGGTGCGGCCGTCGTCGGTTTGCATGTGTAAGGATATAGAATACTTCAATGATCCAAAAGATGCCATAGCTTTGGAGTACTTTCTCCATAGCCTTGATTTTGAAATCAGTGTGAAAATATGATAGATAGATAGATAGATAGATAGATAGATAGATAGATAGATAGATAGATGATAGATAGATAGATAGATAGATAGATAGATAGATAGATAGATAGATAGATAGATAGATAGATAGATAGATAGATAGATAGATAGATAGATAGATAGATAGATAGAATATAATTTAATATTTTAAATTTTATTTTATTTTATACAAGTAAATTATACATATGAGGTTAATTTAATTTTTCATGCAATCCAAGAAAGAAAAAAAAAACATTTTCAATAAGTCATTAAAAATCCCGTTTTGCTCTGAAATACTTGTAAAGTAAATTTTGCTTTATTTCATATTGATTTTAAGTGCCTTAACTTTGAGCTTAACTTTGAGCAATGATCTGTGAGTGCTTTTGAGCTGTCATGTACTGACATATTTCAGTCAAAATAAATGAGTAAATACATGAGCACTGCTGCTGTCACATTGAATAGTAGCATAATATGACATCGTAAATGTGAATATTTTGTCCAAAGTAGCCTGTGTGATATATTGACAGCAATCATCTGTGACAGTAGATTGTGACAAGCAGTGCCAATCATTAAGATGGGTTGTGTTGACAAGTAATTTCTGACACTCTGATGATTGTACTGTATATTGTGATATATATTTAAAATATACTGTTTGTTGAAATATATTTATATCTAACCATATTGACTGTAATTTATCTACTTTACATTTTCAGTATCTTGTATCTTGACAAGCTACAGTTTTCAAAGAAGCTTCCTCAGCGCTGTTCCCTGGTGGGGAGGAAGAGGTGTGAAAAAATGTAGAAAAGATGTAGAAAAGCAAGACTGTAGTAGATACAAAGTCAGAAACATGAGGGGGAGGGTATGTCTGCCACCAGACATCTGAGCGCAGACTGTAAAAGAAATCCAGAGCGTGGAAAAGAGAATGAGGGACGAGTGTTCGGGGGATGGATTAAAGAGCAAAACAGGATCAAATGTATAAGAGAACATTCTAGAGCTTGTGTGACAGTTATTAATCACCATCGCCAACTTATCAACACGAGATGTGCGCTGAATTCCAGCAAGCATTAACCCAAGTGCCAATCTAAGCTTCAAACAAGGAAAGACCCACTTTTCTAATGCCCCATCGGTTTCTGGTCTCGGCAGGGCTGCGTGAGCCCAGCTTTCTGAATCCAGTCAGACCCACGTCGCATCACAGACTAGTAGGAAGGGGTGAACGTAAACTTTAATCTTAGCTTTACTTAAGAGCAAAGTTTCTCTGTGCCTCCCTGGCCAGAAAATGACAAGTGAACGGCATGTGTCTCTTTGGTTAAGGAGAAAGGCAGGATTGCATCAGAAAACTGGGATGGAAATAGAAAACGGGCTTCCAGAACTGACAGGGACTGGCTTAGTTTCCCATCTTCATATGCATACTCTCAATTTACAGATGTATGTGTGTATGTGTGTATTGCTGCAAGCATTTTACAGCATTATAAATTCCCTGACTGCTTAAAAAAACTAAATGAACTTTGATTTATGCAATTGCATAAGGTCAGCAGTGGCGACATTTAATACAACACAATTGTGCATGATATTGCTTTTATTCAACAGCTACATAAATAGGAAGCTAATATTAAGTATTTTTTTTATCTAGCATATTAGAATCATTTCTGAAGGATTGTGTGACACTGAAGACTGGTGTAATGGCTACTGAAAATTCAGTTTTGACTTCATGAAGAAATTACATTTTAAAATATATTAAAATATGAAACATTTCTTTGAAACTGTAATAATATTTAATAATATTACTGTTTTTACTGTATATTAATCAAAGCATACGAGCATACAAAACTTCTTTCAAGAAAAAAAACAAAACAACAAAAAACAAAACTGAATTATTCTAAACAGGGAGGGAGAGAGAGAGAATGAGATAAATAGGTAGGTTGACTGTTTTTGAAGTATTTCTGAAAAATACAAATAGCAATTTTGAATTGCTCTGCAAATATGGATTGTGAATGTTTCTTTTTCTGCTTATTCCCTGATGCCTATTCACTGCTTCCCCATACACATAATACAATGAAATGCTAAACAACATATGAATAGACATTTGAGGTCACAGTTCAAGGCTACCTGAATCTATGAGGACAAACAAACAGTTAAAATCTGCAAACTTTATGAGAGAGAGAGAGAGCGAGAGAGAGAGAGAGAGAGAGAGAGAGAGAGAGGAGAGGTAGGTTGATTGTTTCTGAAGTAATTCTAAAACAAAAAGAAAGAAAATAGAAATAGCAATTTTGAATTACTCTGCTGTCAGTCTAAATGTGAGTTCCAAATGGGATATATCGCCCTCCGAAGGGTACTTCGGAGTGAAAACAATCATGGCCGCCATATTGAAGGGTCGTTCCAAACAGAAGTGCTCAAAACTAGCCACTTCAAAGGGCCCTTCGGAATGAAGGTTTTCGAAGGGTACAACTGATGGACACTTCAGGCTCCCATGATCCTTTGCGCAGATTCTTTGCATAATGGCGGCGCCTCCATGTGGGCACGGGATGACGACGCAGAAGGGCACTTCAAGAAACAGTTGTTTGGTCCCCTACACCTTTCAACCCTTCGGAGCTCTCACTCCGGAGGGTAAACCCTTTGAAGGGATTAGGGCATATGGATGAGCCCTTCCGAATGGAACGCAGAGTCAGTCACCGCAGTCACTACAGTCATCAGCATCGGCACACACCAGATCGCAATCACCTGTGTTCTGATCACCTGCACCTGCTGTCTCCAATCAAGCCACTTATACAGTATCTGCACATTCTCCACACTCCCTCCTCGTCCGGTCTACCGTTCACTACCATGAACTTACCAGACTCTTTGTACTCTACTAAACTGTGCTTTCTTACCCCTAGATCCTCCGACAAACTTCCTACGAATCTCCTACGTTGCACTCCTCTGTTTCTGATCTCCGATCTCCCAAGAACCTGCAAGGACATTACTTCTCAGTATTCAGCTAAGACCCATTGGACTGTTCATTGTGCATGCTACTTGCCTGCCGTTGCTCCTCACGATCTGCATCTCCCTTCCTGTCAATAAACCTCTGTGTTATATCACTTACCTCTGTGTCCCTTGCCTGTGTTGTGACAGAAGACCGGACCTAAAAAAAAAAATAAAAAAGGAAAAGATGTCTGAGGCTGAGGATAGGCTGTGGGGCCTGTGACAGCTCTCCAACCGAGTGAGTTGGCACGACGCCACATGAAAAACCACGATCCGCTGCGATCTCCCCACTTGCGATTTTTCCCTTGATCGAGCTGATTAATCTGGTCCTCTATTTAAATGGTTCTAATTTAGAAGTAGAGGAATGTAAGAGCCATATTCATCCAGCCCCTCCTGAAAACTACATGGCCTCTCCAGCTCACCCCATGCCGGGACCCTCCACATACCTGGCCAATGGCTACGGCCACCCATATTCCCCTGTGTTCCCACGAGCCGGTAAGTGGGCCTCCAACAGCGCTGACCTGGGGGCTTAAGTTATGGACCCGTCATTAACATCTGTCCGGTAAGTGCTGAAATCTGCCCCCATACTCCAAGTCCAGCTCCCAGAATCATCCCAATCCTCAGCCCAGAAACGCCGGCCGCCGCAGTCTCAAGCCCGCCGGCCTCTCCACTGTCAGGCCCGTCGGCTATCTCCCTCTCCACAGCCTTAAAGAGGAGAATGCGGAGGAAAAGACTGTTTTCAGCCCTCATCCAAGCCCCAGAGTGTCCTCCAGTGTCGGCTCTAGCCCCAGAGCATCCTCCAGCGTCGGCTCTAGCCCCAGAGCGTCCTCCCGTGTCAGCTCTAGCCCTCCAGCGCCCTCCAGAACTTGCTCCTCCAGAGCGCCCTCCAGCGCCCCGAGTCCCCTGATCCACCATGGCCTCCTGAGTCCCTGGATCGACCATGGCGCCCTGAGTCCCCAGATCCGCCATGGCCTCCCGAGTCTCCTGCTTCGCCGTGGCCTCCCTGATCCGTGTCTCCATCTTGGACCAGCCTCCAGAGCGCCCACCCCCCGGTGGATATGTTACGGTGCGGGACGTGCCTTCCGGGAGGGGGAGGTAATGTCAGGGAGTCTCTGTCAGTCTCAGTCACCGCAGTCACTACAGTCATCAGCACCGGCACACACCAGATCGCAATCACCTGTTCTGATCACCTGCACCTGCTGTCTCCAATCAAACCACCTATATCTGCACACTCTCCACACTCCCTCCTCGTCTGGTCTACCATTCACTACCATGAACTTACCAGACTCTTTGTACTCTACTCACCTGTGCTTACTTACCCCTAGATCCTCGACGAACCTCCTACGAATCTCCTACATTGCACTCCTCCGTTGAATCTATGAGGACAAACAAATAGTTAAAATCTGCACTTTTGTTGAGTTTTATTTGTTGTAATAACTAAGAATGATCATGATTGCATTTGGGTCAAGGGGCCTTTTTTCAGATTGTTAACAGAATAAAAGGGTTATTTGCCTTGTCGTTGAAACAATAAGTGCTTTTTTATTTTGCGATAATTGCTTGTGATTCTTCACAGACAGGCTTTTTTGTTATTCTTCCAGGCTGAACTTCTTCTGTCAACAGCCGAGTCTCCTACAACAGCTGTGGCTGCACAGAAGTTCTCAGACCTTCACAAACCACCAATCATCACCTCGCTCTCTCTGGGACCACGTTCTCGCGAAACATCCCATCCAACTGGCTGAACCTTCCTCCGCATCCTCCGCGTCTTCTGCTGGCGTCTGACCAGTCGCTTTCTCTAAAGTGAAAACATACGCCGTGACCTCTTTCCCTGTCCGTCCCAATGCCCGACTTGCTTTCAAGCCCTCCCAATGGGAGGCCAGGAGTAACTTCATTTTTCAGCCTACTGTTCTGTCACTTGATACCCTTGAAGGGACGCTTCTCCCCGGAGCGTCTGTGTAAACTGGGCTCCACTTCTACTTCTCCCTCCCGTTTTCTGTCTGTGACTGAAACCAGATGGGAATCTGAAGTCCCGCATTGGCCTGGCGTGTTCAGGGCCTCGCTCTTTGACACAGATGTTTCCTGTCCTCTAATGTGTTTTCATTCTTTTTCTTCTTTCAAATGAGATTGATTCCTCCAAGGCCTCAGTTACTTATGGACCAGGCCAGGCAATATGGATGCAGGTGGGGTTGTGGGACGATACTGTGTCTGTGTGAACGTCTCGAGCAGCTTTTCTGCACATAAATTGTTAATTTTGAAGTTTGTAATGTAGTTGGTGAAGACAAATGTAATAAATTTGACTCCCTTCTAATTGTGCTGTTAAATTCATAGCTTATTTTACTACATATTTCACAGTGAAACTAGATATATACTAATAAAAATGGCTAGCTGAGACTTTATTTTATTGGTTGAGAGTTGATTGGATTATGAAAAGTGGGTATTACATTTAAGAATGAAAAAATAATTTTAGTATTTTAGTGTCAGGGGGAAAAAAACACTGATGAATCAAAAATGGAAGCAAATAGAAAATTTCGATTTCGTGTTGACTATAAATATTTAATGTGAAAATGCATGAACAAAATCTTAAAGGATGTGTGTTTGTAACTTCAGAATCAGTCAAGACTATTAATTAAACTAATACATTCTATTAATTTGCATCAAATTGGTTTCCATTAGTAAGTTATTGTTTAAAAGCCCTATTGACTAATATGCTAATTTGTTTGGTTTGTTTCAGCCGTACCTCAGGCAGTTGTTTTCATAATCACAATCTCATTTAATATTTCTCTCAGGTTAAATGCCATTTGCAAGTGGAGCACTGAAGCCAAGACAAGAAATCTATTAATGACTCGATATGAATTTTTGAACATGTGCAAACTACGTAGATTCATCATTTTGAAGGTTGTCTAATGAAACTGGTTTAATTAAAAGGTTTTATTAGACTACAATAAGACTGCCAAAATAATGTTTCATTTTGTGGATCTCTCTCTCCCTCTCTCTCTCTCTCTCTCTCTCTGTCTCTCAATGTGTTCATCTGTCCTAGAAATATAGGACAAATAAAACATCAATCAGATGCTGTTGCTACTTCTAAAAGCTTTCATGAGGCGTTCGAGGCTTCGTTAAGCACTTCAAAGAGACCATCATCAGCTCAGAAGAGACTGTGACATATTTCAGACATTTTTCGAATCCATTTCAAAATAAAACTGTGTGCATTGACTCTGAATGCATTATTGCACTGTGAAAATGAAAAAAGAAGTAGCTGAACACAGGCCATGCCTAATCAGAATGTAATATGTTACAAATTGTTAGGACGCACGATGACAGACACTTAATTTATTTGCCATGCCAATTAAATCGTTGACATACCGTATGTCTGTTAACCAATGGATTTTATGTTTGTTTACCTTTTTTGACCTTGCATTGTGGCTTAAAATAACAGAATTTTATTTAAATTTAAGTCTCACACAAAGCTACCATATAGTTTCAGAAGATTTAGAATGCAGCACATAGATTACTTTTATGATGTTTTTGAAGCTTGACGGCTCTAGTACTCCATTTTTTGTGCAATGAAAAACAAAAGACCAGTGTGTTCAAAATGTCTGATTTTGTATTCCATGTATTGGAACTGAATTGCTATTCACACGGTTTGAAATAATGTGTGGTGAGTAAATTATTTTTATTTTTGGTTAAACTGTCCCTTTAAAGCAGCGACAGACTCTCCACAGCAGTTTTGCAGTTTCCAGGTAGACAAGGTCACATCCTCAAAGCATTTCAAAGAGCTGCTTATTGAAATTTCAGAAGTGGCCAACTTAGCAGAGGTCACTTTGTGACTTTGAAGAAAAGCTCAACTTAGCATCGCCTTGGCCCTGCTCCAATCAATTACAGACTCGACCCCAGTGGGCTCATAATGGTACAATAGGATAGTGACGTGGAGAGGAAAAAAACAAAAACATTACCTGACTGTGATTCATCTGTGTTGTATGGATTATTATCAGATTTGTGTTTGTATTGTATCAACTTTTTTGATATGTGAATGTTAAATTAAACATTTATGAAAACTCAAAAGTAAACATGTTCAGAACACGTGATTCTGAATTAGACTGATGTTAATTATAGATATCAGGGCACAGTTCACCTCAAATGTTTTAACCACCACTGACTAATTCAGTTCAGTCAATTAGCAGCGTAAATCAGCGGCTGTAACATTAGTCCTGCGAGAGTGCTGCCGCACACAGCAGTCAGGCATGGCTGGTTTGGCCCTGCCGTTTTGACACGTGTAAAAAATGTTTCAACAATCTGTTCAGCACTGAAAACAGCGTTCTCCACTCAACCTGTTTACTTTTTTTTTGCAGCTGGTTTGCAAGTACAGTAGTTGGCCTCCTTACAAATACAGATAAATTCATTCTTGAATAACTAAATTAGTGATATAGGGAAACATAAAAGAAGGATACGTAAATATTTTATTTTCATTATTTTATTGTATTTTTGACTGATTTAAATTAATTTTAATTAATTAATTAATCAGGGTGTGTGTGTATATATAGATAGATAGATATAGATATATATAGATATAGATATACTGTATATATATACTGTGTATGTGTGTGGCCATGGAAATTTAGAAGAGATTATAGTGTCTCTGATTCCGTCTCTATTTTTACTTAATTGGATGTGAGTAGGGGATATGTGTAGTGTGGTAACAACTGCCAACATCTGCTTATGTTCTATGTGTCATCCCTGATTGAAGCTCCTTGGCAGTATTCAATATATGGTTGGCCAGAGATGAGACTCCACTTGTGGAGAAAGCAGAGGAAGAGATAGGTTAGGTCTGGTCTCCAGAATGCATATGCGTGGCACAAACATGAAAATGACAGTAATGGAGGGATATAATGAGCTGTAGGTTTTGAAGGGAACAGAGACAAGTGGGTATTGTTGGATGCAGAGATTTGCTTTACATTAGCTGTGGACTGGGGCCAAGGTTGGGGTGGTGTGACCCCTGCTTGTAATCCTACACCCGTGCTCTGACTAGACCCTGTGAACCAGGAGACCATTACTAATTCTGCACTGGCCATTCCCACCTGCTGGAAATAGAATGCATCATAATTTCTGCAATGCCTGAAATCTACTTATTTATTTAATAGAGAGAGCTTCACATACAAAAAGGGTGAGCAGCTCTGTTATATATGCATATATACTGTCAATAAAACATTTTTTTTTTATTTAACAAATGAATACTTTTTACTTAAGAAGTATGCATTACATTGATCAAAAATTACAGTAAATGATTGTATAATGTTACAAGAGTTTTGCGTTTCAAGTAGATACGGTTCTTTTTGTCAAAATCAACTCTCTATTCATTCATTCAATTTGGGGGGGGGGATCTTGGTTCCCTCAAAAATCTCAAGCAACACTGTTTTCAACACTGATGCTGGTAAGAAATACTAAAAAATACAATTTTACTACATATTATGATTATTTAATATTAGCCTTTGTGAAAATAGTAAGAATAAAGTCTTTATTTATTTCAATTGTAGGCTAAATATATATTTTATTTGGTATTATTTTGTTTTATTATTCATTACAAATTCTGAAGTGTTTTTTTTTTTTTTTTTTATCTCAGACTTTTGTATCCTATTCTATTCTGTAAACAGATTAAACAAAAATAATAATAATAAAAATAATCACACCTTTTATTGTTCACAATTTTATATAACCAAATATGGAATAGCTATGCAGGGGTCACAAAAACAGAATAACTATCACTTATACAAAGTGCATTCTTTTTTTGTCCCCCTCTCTCTCTCTCTCTCTTTTCTCTTGTTACCTCTTCTGGTTTCTTTCTCTAATGACTCTGTTATCTCACTGAAGAAAAGCATTTCAGCACAAGGAATTCAGCTTCACTCTTCAGCGACCTTAAACGGGTTCAAAAAAATTCCTTTGTTTCAAACCTGTTTGACTTTCTTCTTTTTGTGGAACAAAATGTGAAGTTTTGAAGCTAAAGTTGAAATGAGGATGACAGAATTTTCTTTTTTTGGGTGAACTATCCCTTTAAGACACATGAGCTTGGTTTCTCCCTCTTTCTCTTTAGTGTGAGCTGTCCAAGCTTCTGAGAAGAGCTTTCTATTGTCCTGCTCTGTTCTTTTATTCCCTGGGGTTTACTATATGTCTTTTACTGTGTCTGTCTCTCACACACAGCTGCCTTTTCTGTCTTTTGTTCACACCTGTTTGCTCTTGCGCCCTCTCTACAGTTGTTATCATTCTCTCCCATTGCAGTCAGTCTTTTGTTAAGCCTTTTGCTGCCTGTGTGTCTGGACGGCGACACATGCGTGCACGCGTTCGCTCTTTCACTCAGACACCCTCTGCTGAACATGTGTTGCCTGTATTAGCATAAAGGACGTTAATGAAGGGCAGAACTTCTCTCTAATTCAATCTATATGTAAAACACCATTGGACTGTGTTCACCACATCCATTCCATTCAGCACACCTGTGCAAATTAAAAACATGCCTCTCTCTAGCTCGTTCTGTTCTCCTTGCTGTGTGCTGGAATCCTCAGAGACTAGCTGTGGGGCTTTTGATTCATCTTACTGAATTGAGTCTTTTGACACTGTTGGCTTTAAAGAATCGCTCATAAATTCATTCAGCAAGAACTGACCGATGAGTCTACAGAAACTAATGGTGGGGAGTTTGATTAACTGACTTAACTAAATCTTTTTTTAAAAGATTTTCAAATCCGTTTGAAAAGAATTGTTGTAGAGATCAGCGAGTCCACAAAAGCTAATAATGGGGATTTTGTTTCATTTAAGAGAATTTAATCTTTTGAATTACTTTGCTGAAAATAGTGGTTCAAAATTGTTCATCATTAAGCAAGACCTTTTTTGATGGTCATTACACTAGGAAGTAGTTACCACCCTGTTGAAAAATCCAGCATATGCTGTTAGGTATGTTTTGAAGCATGGCTGCTGGTTCGAGCTGGTTTAAGCTGGTCGCTGATACTGAGCAGGATCTAGTTGCTTAGGACCATGACCAGCAAAGAACCAGCTTAAACCAGCTCAAACCAGCAGCCATGCTTCAAAACATATACCTAACCAGCATATGCTGGATTTTTCAACAGGGCAGTGAGCCCACAAAGACTAATGGTGGTGATTTTAATTCATTTGACTTACAGTAATTTAATCTTTTGAATTAGTTTGATAAAAATAAAAAAAGACTTATTCAAATTCAGCATGGCCTTTCTGTTGGTCATTGCACTTATAGGTATGTAGAATATAGTGACCAGTGGGTCCACAGAGAAAATAAAGGGTATTTTGATTCATTTGACTTAATTGAATCTTGTTCAAATTCTTCATAGAGACTTATCTATTATTTTTCATCCAGTAAGTTCAGTTGGTCAGCAGAGCATCATTCATGCTTTATTTATTCAGTTCCTTTACATACCACTTTGTTTGTTTTGTTCAGTAAGCTCATACGTTTAATGACATGCTCATACTTTACAATATTCGCTCAGATTTTGAAGGCATGAAAAAGCTATCAAAGCAGTCACATGTTTTATGAGTCAAAGGACGGTTCATTCGCTTAAAAGATTCGTTATAAACCTCTACTACTCCACAGAGACTCAGTCATCACATTTAGTGTAAGGGTCTCACTTTATCACACCGTTTTAGCTGCTGGCAAAGGGTTTAGTCTCCACGCACGTGTGCAGGTGAACGCCAGCCCAAGCAATTACTCAGCTGTGTCGAGTAAATGTTGATGTGAGACTTTTGGAAATAGCCGTGCCGGTGATGAAATAAAATTTAACGCCGGGCCTTTAACCATAATCGTCTGAGGGCTGAACCGAGACTGTATTCGTTTACAGCACTAATAGCAGATTTGAGTGCCGGTATAGGTAAGGTGATTTAGAGCAGAAGACGAGAACAGGGAAACTGCAATCCTTGCAGCGTTTGTGGTCCCAGTTGGATGGCCCCGGGTGCCCGCATGATCATGGTGCAATTGAACATTACCAGTGGGAGAAGAAAAGAGACTTTAGTCGGGTAACAAATGTTTCAGCAATCCGTCTTTCCCTGGAAAACAGTCCCCCGGGAGGAGCATTGAGCTTTGAAAAGTAGCAAGAGAGAGAGAAAAGATATATAAAAAAAGTAAAAAAAAAAATGATGAAAAGGCAACAATGGAAGGTTAAAGATTCAGGCAATGTGATACATCAAAGAGAAGACTGATTCGAAGGACAAGACATGAATGTATGAGGATTTCAACTTGAATTTAAATGTATGAGCAGCAAACACAGCGGCGCAGAAGTTTGAATGAGATTAACACATGTCATGATTATAATAAATGGCGACAGATTAAGGCTGCACAGAAAACAAAGGAAATGTGGGAATTATATATTTATATTCATGTCTTGTATGAACAAAATATACACTACCGTTCAAAAGTTTGGGGTCGGTATGATTTTTTTTTAATGTTTTTTTTTTTTTGTATTTGTTCACCCAAGTTTCATTTCTTTGATTCAAAATACAGTAAAAACAGTGATATTGTGAAATATTTTTACTAATTAAAATAACTATTTAGTAAAATAATAGTAAAATAACTACTATTGTTCTCTCTCTCTCTTTTAATATATTTTGAAATGTAATTTTATTCCTGTGATGGCAAAGCTGATTTTTTGTAGCCATTACTCAATTCGTCGGTGTCGCATGATGCATATATTTATATATGTACTCACAAATATACAATATGTACTCTCTCTCTCTATATAGTGCATTATCACATGATTTGACTAAAATGGCACATGATCTTATCAGAGTCAGTGTTTAATTCTGTAAATGGTATCCACTTATTCTCTTGAAAACAAAATGTTTTTTTTTTTTCAGTATTTAATCACAAGTTTCTGTAAAAATGGATGTAGTTGGGAATTAAAAATCTGAATGCATTGCACTGTGGGATACATCATTTAACATGGTAAGTTATCTTGTATGCAGTTTATTTTGACAAATTTAGTAGGTCATCTAGGTGTTTATGCATCCAGAAAATTCTCAAAGGGTTTACAAATTACATTCTGTACACTGCAGCAATAATGAAAGTAGTGTGCTAATGTACTTTTTTAAAATGATTATTATAGCTAGTCACTGTGACTGACAGTGTTGGAAATTTAAGTCACATTGAGTGTTCGGTGATGTAGATGCAGTTAGATGTTAACACATTTTGTTTAACACTCATAGTTATTTAGCCTTTTGTAATGCTGGTACAGTTGTGAGATTGGTTTAGTTGAAGCTACTTTTGGAAGCAGCAATGCAGATGTGAATAGACTAGATCATTTTCCATTGCTTCCCCACTTTTGAAAAGCATCAGCTGCCACTGATTACAATGTATTGAGTAGTTTAGTATGGTTTGTGTGTGCGTGTGCTTCATACCAACATCAGTCTCCCCAATTGTCAATCACATTATTACTCTACATCAGCTAAGCAGCTCAGAATCCATCAAACCTTCAGAGAGGCTCATAATGTGATCATCAAAATAACCTGTGACTGACGGCCAAGCGGATTTGTATCGACTCGGCCATTTAGATTTCCGGAACGGCTTCAGAGTTTCTCGTCATCAAAACAATAGGATCAGCCAAAGCAGTGACGAGAACATATTTGTTTTCATTTCTGATTGTTTCGACACTTTATTTATTTATTTGTTGGCATAACGTCCTGAATTATTCATGAAGGCATACATAATTTAACAGAGCGGGCCCAAAGATTTACACAGGCCTGTTTGTCAGAGACTTTTATTTGGTGGCATATTCAATAATTGTTTAATATATCAAATTGACTGAAATGGAAGTCTCGTCTTCTCCTCAACAGCTCCATGTGTTCTGATGTGGTCGCGTCGTGCTCCGAGCGGTAGAGAGAGGACGACTGCCAGTGAATTTCCGCACCATTACTCGTAAATCTCCATTTTCTTATTGGCAAAAACACTTGTTGGAAGGCTGAGCTGAACGCTAATGAAGACCACTTGAACATTTGCATGTCATTCAAAGCAAGGCGAAGGGGCTAGGCCTGTTTTACGTTAACATCCTTGTGTATGTTTATGCATAGATATGTCTGTTTGTTTAAAATTTTCATGGTAGCATGTTTTAGCATGTGTCAACCATGCACCAATATAACTAACGTCTATGATTGGTCAGTGTCAGTTCTGTTTGTGGAAACCAGGTTGTTAAGGTTTTGCTAGCTTTAACTACCATTATGTGGGCAAAAATCAACCTAATCAAAACCAGTCTGATTAATAACTTTACACTTTGTTGTACAATACACTACATGCTGAAATGTTGAAACTTAGTTTATAATCAGTTCACATAAGATTAGAACAAGTATCAAACCAAGGCTTTAATGTCACGTATTTTTTTTTTTTTTTTGAGATCTGTTATGTATCTCGGAGCATGAGGGTTAACCTGTCATCTCGTCTGTCGTAGCCTTCCACGAGTCTGCAGAATGAAAAAGGAGCGGCAGACGGATGGAAATTGAATGAAATGTTTTATGAGGCTCAGGGCACAACAACTGGTGAAGCTCATTAAATAGAACTTGGCACCCAGAGATCCTTTGGGTCATAAACACACACTCTCGGGTATAACAAAACATGTAGCCACTAAAAGCTGCCCGGGGTGGAAATTTGATACTTTGAGGCGCAAACCAGTGAACAAACAGTTAGTAGATCACTGTTCAAGTCAATGCAACAAGTGAGGTCTAAAATACGTGGAGAATGGTATTCAAAATCATAAAATCAATCAAAACTGTATAGACTTTAAAAAAGGACAACAAAAATACAACAAATTTTAACAAAATTAAAATGAATGTAGAAAAATAAACATTAAAAAAAATAAAATATAAAAACTACAATATTGTCTTAATGTTACTAAAATAATATGTAAAATGCATATACATTTTTAAGATTTGCTTAAAGTGCACCTATTGTGCCCCTTTTTACAATATGTCACATCATAAGTCTCAGGTGTCCTTGGAATGTGTCTGTGAAGTTTCAGCTCAAAATACACCACAGGTAGTTTATTATATCCTTTTGGAAATGACTTTTTTTTTGAGTGGAAGCAGAAACATGTTTTTGTGCATGTCTCTTTAAATGCAAATGAGCTGCTGCTCCCTGCCCCCTTTTCCAGAATAGGGCTGTGGCTTTACAGCTTGTACCTCAGATACTAGGGATGTGCCCGAAGCCAAATACCTTATTCGGAAAGGCACGGACAATGGCTTCAAAATGAATAATGGACTTATCCGAATAATAGAAAAAAATATTCGGCAGACACAATCACATGTTTGCTGGAACGGCACTGCATTAGTGAGGTCTGCGGTTGTTAAGATTTGTGCAATAATAATGGCTAGTACTGCTTTGATAGCGTTTGACACAGTTTTCGTACAGATAATGTCATGGTGATCATAGCATTTGTCTAACGAATGTGATCTCCTCAGCAATAAACTAGCCGTGTGCTCCTTTTTTGATTGCTGCCTGCAGTGTTGCCAGATATTGCTACAAAAAACAAACACAACCAATCTCCTGAAAAATGCACCAAAATAAGTTTAAATCTTGTATTTTGCAAATAGGATAAAGAATCTCTAGCCTCAACCTTCATCTTCCCACTTTATTAATGCCCCAATTACTTTATTAACGCTGTTACATTAAGTCCAGCGACGTTTATAATAAATAGATCTGGCAACATGGCGGAGAAGAGTGGAGGCTGCACTTCACTCCTGTGTTTCGCAGCTGCTACGAGTCAGCCACATTAATTTATTCAGCGACATGATTTTAAATAATTTTTCATATGTTTTCAAATTTTATTTTTGAACATGAAACATTTACGGAAGTTTGGACCTCATAGCTGGCTATGGGCCTGGATGTGTAAAGTGGATGAGTGTAAACTATAGCCTATATGAATAAAATGAGCGCAAATCAGTAGCCATGTTGGGGTCTCTCAGAAATCAGAGCTTTGTCTGGAGTTATGTCAACTTGACAAAAATGTCCTAAAAATGGTCCTAACTTCAAACCTTTTCGTAATCCAACAAAAAAGCATTACATTAGCCCTTTTCGTGAATGGCGTTACATTTAATTATACAAGGCTTTTGGAGGGTCCAAATGATTTGTTGCGCTCTGGTGATAAAATACTCGTAAATGACTCCCGCAACACATGATCTAAGTTACTTAAAGTTCAAGCGAGCTTTATTGTCATTCTAATATGATAGGCTACTGAACACTCTCTTTCCATTTCTATTTTTTTTTTTTTCAGCTTCTTGTTTTCTACTAGTGCTCTCTTGTCAAATTTGTACACAAAGTTTCACTGGAAAATAAGAAGAATAAAGTTATTTTTCTTTTTTGATAAAGTTTTAAATAGAAGATATTTACAAAGTTAGAGTTTATATAAAACAATAATATTTTCTTTAGTTATACAAGGCATATTTGTTAAATGAAAACTACAAATTGAACAGATTTGCATTGAAAATGGTGTTTTCATGTAAATTTACGAACTTCTGGTTTAAGCCACGCCCAATTCCGGATCTATCCGAATACAGATACAAATAATTTTGAGATTGTCACAGATACAGATACAGATACAAATAATTTTGAGGTTGTCACAGATACAGATACAGATACAGATACAAATATTGGCTCCACTGCACACCCCTATCAGATACTCTGCCAAAACAAAACACCTGTTTAGTTTTGATTATCATGTCTATCACACTGAAATCATGCGTTTTAAAGCCATTTCAGTTTAAACTTCTGATATACAGTTTTCTGTGCGCACACATCACACAAAGCATGCATACAGAAAGCGGCTGTCACACGGAATGTAAGTACTAAACTACATTATCTTTCATGTCTTATTGCACGTATAATGTCAAACACACAAAAGTTTATGTTAAAAACACACATAAGTTAGAAAAACATGGTCGGTTATGTCTGTGAAGGTAAACAGTTGGGAAATAAATTGCATGTTTATATTCTGTGTATTAAGTGAAAGCAATGTAATATGCAGTACCTATACTGCTGTCTATGTAGATAATATGACCCAGACAATAAAATACAGAAAATTATTCAGCTCACTCAGGCTGGGGTCTCGCGAGTGTCCGTCAACAGTCGTGGATGGGGCCTGTAAAATGTGATGTCACATTTTAGAGATTCTGTAAACGGCTTGTTCTGAGGCACTGCTTACGATTTATGGGGAACAGGTGGATTTTTATCATTATAGGGTGGACATAAAGTATACACATTTATGTTCAAGTGTAACATACATTAGCAGATAAAAAATGTAAATAAAAAGTAATTTAAATCATTTCTAATATTATATAAATTAATATAGTACCACCAAATTTTGTATCCCTTTTTATCTTTTTTAGTTTGAGAACAGACTAGCTCTTGCATTAGTGTTAGATTGAATGGAAGAGTCTCAGTGATTCACTTCAGTTCGTTTGCATGGTTGTGTTGCTTCTTTATCCCTGTATTCCTGTGTGTTTTCCACTCTGGCCCGTTCTGTGTGAGCTGTAATTTAACTCGGGGGTATTAGATCTACACCGGCTGAGACGACAGCTCTACCAGGATTCCCTCACGGCTGTTAGCTGATCCCTCGACTCGCTCGTTCCGCCCCGGGTCTGATTGAAAAGTGGCAAGGTTGGCTGCTAATGTCCCGTATATATGCAAAGTTTAATATTTCATTTACAGTTAGTGTGGATGAGATTGGAAACCGTGGTGTCTTTTATCATGGGAGACATGGCTGATTTTATCTCTCGCTCTGTCGGAAGATGGCCCAACTTACAAATTCAGAATGGTTTCTGTAGGGCTGGTGCGAATCCTATGGGATTTATTTTCTATGAACTGAACAAGTTACATTTCACCTTCACTCACGTCCTCCGTTTTAATTTCCAATGACGTTGAGTCCAAACCGAGTTAGTCTGCTCTCTTGAAAGAGAGCTCAACAAATATATACCTACCAGGGTAAAGATCAATATTTAATACATTTGAGAAGTCTCACGAGAACAGAGAAAATGCAGACGCAGCTTTTAGTACAGCAGGGTGTTTCTCACACTTCATTGAATTGCACAGCACATTACATTTCTCTTTCAGAGCAATTAGAACCTCAGCAATGAAACACACAGAATTAGTTAAACCTTAGCTTTAATTTAACCTTGCTAACCAGGGGTGATAAGATCTAAACAAGCTATAAGATCAGTTCATGACCTCTAAAAACAACCTAGGTTGCTTTCTGTTGCATGAATAGATGTTATATGCAACCTGCTTGTATTGCAGTTGCACACATACAGTATGGAGTTTAAAAGTGTTTGTGTGTGTGTGTGTATATATATATATATATATATATATATATATATATATATATATATATATATATATATATATATATATATATATATAATCACATGTCTTGAATATGGCTGTGTAACTTTGAATGTGAATCTCACCGCCTTGAATTTGTGTCCTTTTGCTTGCTCTCATCTCTAGTACAATTGGCATTGTAAGGTGTTTTTCCCCCCTTCTTCTTATTCTTTTTTCTTTTTTCTTCTGATGCCTTTTTTATCTTATCTGTCAGCCAAGAAGCTTTCAGTGCATCTGGTTATGAGAATGACTTCACTCGCTTCCTCCCGCTCTTGTCCTTGCTAGCTAAACTGAAATGCCCAAATGAAAATGCATTTAAAATGATGAGCTGAAAGAAGCCTATCCATTTCTTCACGTAACACAAGAAAATGCAAGAGGGATTTTTCTGTCACTGCAAATGTTCAATTTCTGATGCCCACAGAAGTAAATCAGGCATTGCACTTGGCTTAAAATGAAGATATGACACTAATATGATATTCAGCGACTACACCGTAAAACATTTTGTCTCATTGCACTGACATCTTACTGTTATTGCCGTCAGTTTTTCCACACAAGGTTAGCTGGGAACCTCCGATGAAAAATTCACAGGGATCCCCTTTGAGTTAGAGAGTTAGCGAGCTACATCTGATAGCCATTCCCATTAGTTTTTGAATATCAACCCCCAAAAAGAAAGTCGTGCAACAAAATCCAACAGAATATGTGATTTTGTCTTTGCCCTCAACACAGATCGGTGTTCTCAGATGGCTTCAGAATAGAAAATTACAGTATTGTATCTTGTCTGCAGATGAAATGGTCTTTTGCACAGACTGTGCATTTGACATGCGGTCAGATCTAATTTTACACGGGCAATTAAACCCAGTGTGATTGTAGGACCGTCATGCACACACAGCGCTCTGTCTCCCACGGGTGGCTCAGCGTTTGGCCCAGTGTCAGGGAAGCAGTGCGGCCCTGGGAGGTGAATGAGCATTTAGCCATGGCAAACAGAGGCATATTTAAAGACGTCCACTGCAGAGAGAAATGACAGGTGACTCTGGAAAAGTGGCGGACGTGTGAAGGTGTGTGTACTGTCATTATCTCAGATTAAAAGTGATCAGCTGTGCAAACAGGCCCATCAGAGAGAGAGAGAGAGAGGAGATTAAGAATTAGATTTCATTTTGTTTGTTATATTAGCCGTCAAACTGGACCAAAAAGTGAACGGAGTGATTATTTGTTGCTTCTTTTTTAATGTTAACAATGTTAATAGTAATTATTATTATAAAATGTGGATAAAAAAATAAAATAATAATAATAAATAAAATGTTGTAAATAAAATTGTTATTCATTTAAATTTAAATTTTGAACATTTACAATAATATAAATAATATTATAGTTATTTTACTTTTTATATAATAATAACAATAATAATGTAAAATTTGCCAAAAGTCACTTAAAACAAAACAAAATACTGCAAACAACAACAAGATAATAATATTATTATTATTATTATTATTATTATTATTATTATTATTATTATTATTATTATTATTATTATTATTATTATTATTATTATTATTATTATAAAGAATGATAAAGTATGATAGAGTAAATATTGTATTGTATTATAAATTGAAATATATTTAGAATACATCAAAAATTGTAATAATATATAATAATAAATTTAAAATATTTTCTTTATTAGTAATAGTAATAATAGTAGTAGTAGTAGTATGCAGTTGTTGTTGCTGTTTGTAGTATTTTGTATTAAACTGTTCCCAGCCCCCTGACATGAACCAATCATATGCCCATCAGGTCATTCCAAACTTTCTTTCATGGAACACAAAATGTCATTTGCATCTTTTTTTAAGTTTGAAAGCTTCAGTCCTCATTCATTGTAATCAGGGGCGTCATGCACTGGTTATTTTTGAGGGGGCACGAGTTGGGGGAGGGGGGGGGGGGGTCATCATGTGACACACAGCAGCCACAACAGCACTCATGTTTTATTTATGTTTTCCTTTTTAATCAAAACATTCCTAAACGCATTAGCTATATCATGAAATATCTTGATTCTCACCTTTATAGATTATGTTGACAGTGGGCAATGGTCAAAGTAACCTAATAATATAATCTATTAACTATGCATAAAAACCTGTCTGTTTATGGGTGTCATGCCATAACATATTTTTAATACGACTGACTTTATATTTAATGTGAATTTAACATTGAAAGTTAAGCTAGTAATCACACAGAAAGAGAGCAAAGAACATTTTCACTGACAGTCTAGTTCAAGCACTCTCAAAAACTCCCATTAAAATCACTGAAGCTGTTTACACTATGAAATTAATATCTTACAGATTCGTACTTTGTTGTTTCTGACCAGAATTCGCCAGAAAGAGGTATTCAGTCAGCAAGCGAGTGAAGAATACACTGGCATTTTAGCGATGACTCATCTGAACACCTCTGATTGGTCATTGCATTCATAAGCTCAACAGTATCGTGTGATTGGTTATAATTTGCAGGGCTGTACAAATGCGTCTGTCTCTGGCTCAGCGTCATCCACCAAACACAGAATTGAATTTAGCAGCTGATGATTTGACGCACTGAATGTTCTAATCACACTGGTGTGATTGTATCAAATATATTAAAAAAAAAATATTATTCGGCTGTTATTTGTCTTTTGGAAGCTGCATTCCATTGCATGGCATGATTGTAATCGCACGGAAAAGGACAAACTTTTGGTGTTTTGTATATTCTTGTATATTTTGTGTTCCGCGGAAGAAAGTCATTTGAGTTTGGAACGATGAGTAAATGATGACAGAATTTTCATCCCTTTTGAAGATGTTGCTTTTTAAAGCATACAGGTCAGCGGGAGTGCAGAATGAATGGATGAAAACAAACGACCAGTGGATGACACCAGAGACAGAACTTTTTTGGAGCGTGCGAAAAGACAAATGGAGTAAAGACGCAGGAGAGAGCAGAAAACACAGTCAATGAAATGAGAGATAAAGAGAAATGGATGCGAGCTGAACATTTTGTCAAAAAATGACAGATAGACTGAAGTTCTAGAGAGTCCCTGCTATCCATTACTCTTCTTTTTCTCCAATTTCATCTCATACGGTCTGTCATCGAACTTTTTTCTAACATGCAATCTCGCTCTTGCTCACTCGCTCTCCCTTTCACTTCATTCCATCCGCATGTCAACTGAATTAATGCAGTTGTCTAATTTTTCCATTTCTCCATCTCTTGTTCCCTTTTTTATTTTACATACCTGTCAACATGAGAAATTCTGCTTGTGTTAAGATCGAGCCCTCGGGTAATAATATTCAAAAGCAGAATAGAAGTGAACCACACAGCGTGTGTTTTCATGCATTACACGACCCCCTGCTTTTCACGACGTCCCCTGCTGCTTTTCGGCTCTGATGGGCATTTGTCCTCAGTCCCTAACGGCAACGTCTAGTGGCTTCTATCGGATTATCGATTGCAATCACGAGGCAGTAATTTGGTTGGGAGTGTGGGAATGTGATTAAAAGCCCTCTGGCCCTGTAATGTGGCTGCGGGTTGAGGTGGGTGACAGCATGCGGGGCTTTTGGGGATGGCAGTGCTATCGGGACCTGCAGGAGTGTGCCGTTGTAAACACGTGTGCCAGCTGCGTCTCCAGCAGGGCAACACAACTGGTTATTAGCCCAGCCAACTAAAAAGTGATTGTTGTTTGTTTTGTTTTGTTTGTTTGGTGTTTTTTTCTTTTATACGTTTTGTTTTGGTATTTTTGTTTTGCTGTTTTGTTTGTTTGTTTACCCTTTGTTACACTGACATAAAACAATTACCAGCACATAGATGATTTTATTATTAATAAAGACTGGTTATGAACAAAACCTTTTTAAAGCCGACCTACAGACTAGATGAATCTGGTTTAAGCTGTTATTTTCAATAGGGTATGCATCCACTTGGCGGCCCCCAATGATAAAATGGCTTTATAATCTAACCCATCACTTTGCACTGTTTATGTTGTGTATAAAGTGGCTTGGTAATACACAAATCACTTTCAGTTTTTCTCATCAAGAATTCCCTTGAGCGCCAGCCTTTCACTTGTAAGAGTTTGTCCATCTAATTATATTCTTCAGACAGCGGAGAGACACGTGTGCGAGAGAGGACGGGAGAGAAAAACTCTCCATAATTACAATTTGGTTCTTCAATACCTCATGTATGAGGGTAAAAGGTGCTGACAATGAGAGTCACTCTGTAATTTTCTTAATGAGACCTTTGACCAGCCTCTTTATGGCTCGGATTGAAAAATGGTGGCATGTCTGATTGGTGATTCTGTAAGGCTTGATTATAATTAGTCAATGAGATGCACAACACTGCACGGCTCTCCTTTCTACAGTTATTTTCATCTGGTTCTGGCTGACTATGTTTGAAACCCATCAGAAACGTTCTGGTTTCAGGGGTTCTTTGAAATGGAATATCAGAAGTGCCGCTTCAAAAACCGCAAAGTAAACAATAAAAAAACGTAATGAATCGGAAATAGTGTCTGATTAGATAATCTAATTTTCCAGTACATGATTCTCAACTTTTGGAACTTAAACCTTGATTTAGCAAACCTCAGTATGACACAAACCTCAAAACAGATGCCCTACTTTAGTTTCACCAGTGACTCAAGTTTGCTGCTATAGCCTGCACTTGTGGGCATCCAAAATGCATGTCCCATTAACAGTGTGTGACACATTCCAAATCCATGATCGTACGGTGAACTCCAAAACGAGTTGACTCATAAATTCCAGCCAGAAAAAAAGGCCCTTAATGACAAAAGCAGAGTCCCAACACTTTTCCCATCCTCATATTTCCAGCCCTCTGCCTTCTCTAACCGGCTCGGATTTCTCCACACCTCATAGAACCTCTCTTTAACCGAAAATAAACATTTAAACCAGTCACCAGGGGATCCAAAATGTCTTTTAAGTCCTGCCTGTCATTTATTACTGAATTTAAAGCATTCATAAATATCAAGCAGTGGGTGGAAGAGAGTCTTCAGTCCATCATTAGGAGACACCTGCTGCTATGGGCGGCACTCGTGCAGCTGCAGGCGCTCTGAGAAGAGGACGAATCAGATCAGCTTTCATAGCTCGTTTAGTTGATCATTAACATTAACATTATTAAATTAATATTCTTCAGAAAGTCATGAGACATGCCTTCAGATAAAGCACACCCCTCTGGGAATTTAGCTGGATTAAAGACACCATGAAATGACATTTCCAGTGCATTTAATCAGACAGTATGAGGAGTTTAGGGGGAGGATATTTTTGTTATGTTTTTTTTTTTTAATTATGTTTTTGTATTTTTGTTTTGAAACATCCTTCTTTCTTTCTTTCTTTCTTTCTTTCTTTCTTTCTTTCTTTCTTACATTTTGTTTTGTTTTGTTTTGTTTTGTCCCTCGAAGTCAAGTTAGGTTTTACCCTTGACATCTTGGTTTCATTGACAGAAAGCAAACTTCTTTCTTTCTTACATTGACAAAACAAACATTTTGTTTTGTTTTGGTTTTTTGTTTTGATTTGTTTTGTTTTGTTTTGTTTTTTTGTTTTGTTTTGTTTTGTGCCTCAAGGTCTAGGTTACTTTGACAGAAAACAAACATTGGAACCGTTATTGCAGTTACAAATAACTGACAACAACAACAATAATAATAATAATAATAATAATAATAATAATTTCAGAATTTTCTTATTTTTCCCTTTTTGATGAGCATAAGTACAGTTCAAACCTAATACATTTGTTCTTTCTTTATTTCTTTCTTTCTTCTCTGGAGTGTGTTCATCATAGCTTGTGAAAGTGTTTAGTATACAGTCTGCATTCATGTTGTGCTCCTTCAGTGTGGCAAGGTCACGGATGTCCACCCTTCCCAGCAGCTCTCACAGACTCAATGCAGGGAAATGGGCAGGAGCAGTGGGCAGGCGGGCCGCGGGATGTTTACTCACTGCCACTAAAAAGGATATAATACACTGGCCAAAGGAAACCCTTGTCCTGCAGACTGTGAAGCTTAATCACCCTCTTTTAGCACTTTAGACGGAGCTCGTTGTATTTGTTTAACCAGGAGCAGAGTGAAGGAGAGGTCAATAATATGGGAAAGAGTGCTAAATGACATTCATTTTTGAAGAAAATATGTCTACAGGACAACACTCAACACCAAGATGCTAGGGTGTTATCAGTGGTTGCTAGAGCATTTGCTATGCAGTTGTTGATTTGCATGTTGTGAAGCTGTGTACAGTATGTTCCTAATTGCTACAGTTTTCTTGCTGGTTGATAGAATGTTGATAAGGGCTTTTTGGTGGTTTATATAATGTTTTGCCTGTTGGTAGAGTGTTATTATGGTGTTCTGGGAAAGGAGGAAGAGTACTGCATTAAAGTGTTAAACATAGACCATCTTAATTGGCTTTTGCTTTAATAGTGGTATGAAGGACCTTTATCACACACTCTCGCACACATTAGTCAGGATTCCCAGAATACATTTCCCTTATTTTATGGTCTTTTGTGATTCTGGTCAATTGTGGAGATGTTTTTTTTTTTTTTTCTTTCTTCTAATTGGAGATTTGAAAAGTATCATTCATTTGCAAGATTGCAACTCACAGTTCCCTGATATTTCCAGGTTTTCTGTGACCGTGGGAACCCTGATCAATGCACACTCTCACTGCTTCTCATATGGCAACCAGTAACACTTCGGTCTGTGCTCACAGCACAGGGAAAAGAGTGAGAAAGAGATAATTCGAAAGTTAACTTGCTTTATTGATTATTACATTAAATGACTCACAAGGTTATAATTGCGACAGAACAGATATTTTTTTCTGACTTTTGTGAAATACTAATTAATGATGCATAACATCTACCTGAGTAATTAATGTGCTTTAATGAGATAATTGCAAGGCAGCATCCATCTTGCAGAGATAGGCACACTGTTCCATTTACTGATTTTCTATCTCTGTTCAGTTTTGTTTCTTACCCACTCTCTCAATGTGAAACTAGTCAAAATCAAAAAATATTGTCACATTCTGTACTCTGAGATGCAGATCTTTGCATCCAAAGAAACAAGAATTAAATTATATAATTATATAATATTTGGGAAAATTATTAAAAGAATGTGATTTCTTTAAAGGTCAAATGTTTTTTTCTAAATGAGCTTAACTAATATTCTCTCTCTCTCTCTCTCTCTCTCTCTCTCTCTCTCTCTCTCTCTCTCTCTCTCTCTCTCTCTCTCTCTATCTCTCTCTCTCTCTCTCTCTGTCTATTCTTTTATCCTTGTGCTGCTTTCATAAAATTGCTGCAACAACAGGTAAGACACATTTCTGCTTATTTTATGTGCAGATTAATATCATTAATAACCATAGTTTCTCCCTCTCTGGTTTTAACATTATATACTATTCACTATTGTTCAAAGGTTTGGTGTTTTTCTTTTTTTTTTAATTTGTCATTTGTTCTGCTAAATAATTTTATGAAAAATAAAATAAAATAAAAATAAAGTTTTTTTTTTTTTTCTAAGAATTCTTAGGAGATATAAATCATTAAACGATTTGAATGCACAACGTGGAGGTGAAGAACCATGCACTTTGAAACCTCTGCGAACTGCATTCAAATCGTTTAATGCACAGCTAGCCATTGATTATCCTGTTTATGCCATGGTCATTTGCCAGCATTCACATATTAAAGATGTTAATAATATTTGCGCTGCAATATTTGACCGGAATGATAAAAATGACGGTTATTTTCGTCTGCATTACTATTCAACTTTAACTGTATGTTACTATGGTTACCAATGTTAACAGGAAGCGCATTATATATATATATATATATACATACACACACACACATATAACAAAAACAATAAAACATGATTTTCACAAAATTATTTAGCAGAACAAATGACACATAAAAAAAAAAGAAAAAAACACCAAACCTTTGGTAAAACATTTTTGTTTGTGTGAGTTGTGTATATATTATGTATAATATTGTATGTATACATGAACACATGAAAAGAACACTACCATTTTGCTTTAACATGTTCTGATTCTTTGGTGCACATTATTAAAAAAAAAAAACAGGTTTTCATAATATTTCATCAGATTTTAACTTCTGATTTTTTTTTTTTTTTTTCCTTTTGACTAATGCTATTAAGTGTTTCACTTGGAAATGTCAGTTTATGGTAGTTTGTTGAACTTTGTTTCATGTTGAATTTTAAGGCCTGGGTTCAATATATATAAGTGTGTACAATTTGTAGTCTATTTTTACTCTGTTGTACCCTTGAATTACTTAGGAATGGCCATTCTTTGCAGACAAACACCAACACATACTTTTAGTTATAATGGGCTTTAACTATAAGTTACAGAGTGAAATGGAAAATCAAACCAAATTAAAATATATCAGAAATATACCAGTTGGTTAGAAATATTACTATTTGGATTTCAACAATTAAAATCAAATGTTCGTATGTGATATAATTTAAGCAGATATTTATTTCTCTAGCTTGAATTCCACCGATATGACAATACAGGAGGTGCTCTCTGCCAAGCCTGGGTCACTGCCATCCATTCATCTTAATAGAACATTTCAGCGTACAAAGAAAGCCACTATTTCCTGCTCTCCAGTAATCCAAACAAACTCAACTGTGAAGCATCAGTTCTTGCCCAGAGCTGAGAGCATGTATTGATCCATTTTCCTTCTATTTGTACTCTTGTCATCATAGTCATTCAAGCTAAGTAACATTTTGTTCGCTTTGTTTGAAAGGAACATCTTGAGGTTTTTGTTTGATTGTATGATTGTTTGTTTGTTTGTTTGTTTCAAGATCCATACAATTTAATTTGGGCAAAAGAATGATCTGCCATTTAATGAGTGAAAACCAGGTCTCTTGGAGTATTCACATGTGCATGAGAGTTTGGGACAATATTTGTCTAAGTAGCTTGTAACACTGCTCATAAATGGTTTTATTGATTTGAGTCAACAGCTCAACAATAGACCTTAGTCAGGGTAGTGCCATTTTTAATTTTTGACAGGAATGAAAATGAGGCTACAGTTTGAGGGACTGAAGTACAGTGTGTTTAAATAGATTGTACTGTTGTTTAACAATAAACTTAGGGCCAGATTTACTAAACAGGGCAAAATAGCGTTAGAGCATTAATTTCATAAAAGCGCCGATGGGAGGGGATTTACTGACAATGCACACATGAAACAACACAGACTCAGCCAGATCATTTCCATATTGACCAGCGTAATCTACCAAGAGCAGCGCAAATTGCCACCTGCTTTAAGACATGTTTTTGTAAGGGATAATCAACGGCTAGCTGTGCATTAAACAATTTGAATGCACGACGTGGAGGCGAAGAACCATGCACTTTGAATGCCTCCGCTTAGTGCATTCAGATTGTTTAATGCACAGCTAGCCATTGATTATCCTGTTTATGCCATGGTCATTTACCAGCATTCACATATTAAAGATGTTAATAATATTTGCGCTGCAATATTTGACCGGAATGATAAAAATTACAGTTATTTTCGTCTGTATTATTATTCAACTGTAACTGTATGTATATGGTTGCCAATGTTTATAGGAAGCGCATTAATATAGAACATGATTAAACTGACCTGGAACTACCTGTGCAGTTCAACAAATTTAATCAACACCTGCCAGCCAATCAGAAGCCAGTATTCAGACAGACCATGGCATAAAGGGCGTTAAATAATGTGCAAACGTTAGTAAATCACGCTGCGTAATTAATTTTAATATTAATACACTCCTCACATAAATTTTGCGTCTGAAAGGGAAACTCCTACAAATGCATATTCAATAAGATCAGGCGCAAAAATAACTGTCCATGCCTTTTCAGTGCTAATTCTTCACTGTGCGTCTTTAGTAAATCCTGATGGTACTATTTTAACACCAAAAGACGGTTTGTACTGGTGTGAGCTGTTAGTAAATCGGGCCCTTATTGTTCAGCTGATGAACAAATAAAATATGTTGACAAGAACTCCATAAAACAATTTGGAATGTTGTGAAAATTACATGATCTAGGAATTTTATACAATGTGAACCATTGTAAAGACTATTTGTGGCACAGTTATTTCACTTTACTGGTCTGTAAATAATTGGAATTTGTCTGTAAACATCATATAAAATGTGCCAAATGATCTGAGCTGTGAGAGAGCCAGACTTGTTGTACTATGCTGCTCAAACGGGAACTGTGGGTTTGAATCTGGACTATTTTGTGTCCTGAACCCATTCTGATTATTTCCTGACATTCCGTGGGATTTTTTTTTTGCTCAAAGGTTGCTCTTTCAAGTACCAGCTTTGTCTCAGATGTTTCTCCTAAACATCTATAGAAGAAAGTGTTGAGATTTTTGACATTTGATAGTAAATGTTTAGGTAGGAACGTCTGATTTATGATGTTGATGTCTGTTTTTCTCCTAGTAGGAAAATCACAAAAGTAGGGGATTTTAGCAAACATCTCATTGCTGTCTAGAACACATTTGAGAAACAGATTTGTTTCCTACAAGAATCTACAAGTAGGCCGCAAGAGGCTAAAAGTGTATATCTTGGCAAATCTGAGTACAGTTTGTGACTTTGTTAAGATCTTTTCTGAATAAATGTGAGAGAATTTTTTCTTAGTCAGTAAATTGGCAAAAGCCCCAAAACTAATATTAAATACACACTGCTCAAGTGAGGTTGCACAGTAAATCTACTGTGCATGTTTTGCACAGTCATAAGAAGGAAATGAATATAGTTTGAGCATCTTCATAAATAACTGTTAAGGCCCGGTGCCCAGAAAGGTTTGCATGAGTATCCCCGGGCATTTGGAGTGAAAGAGGAAGGTCGTTTAAAGGATGGAACACATGCAGAAGATTCCTGTGTGCCGTGACTGAACAAACCCAGGGCTCAGGAGGAGCCATCCGTCTTCCTCTCTACATCCAATTATTCAACCCGCTCTCACCCACTGAGAAAAATGGAGCAAACGAGGGAGAGCTTAATTAGTGATAATTAAAGACCAAAAAAGGAATAGAGGAGAGCCACAGAAAAAATACCCTGCCAAGTTAGACCGAGGGACAAGCGGTTGTGGATGAAAAGAGAGAGTGAGAAAGGAGAGGGTTATGGGGAAAAAAAGAAGAAAAAAAAAAAAACAGAAAGTGGAAAGTAGCATTATGTAGCAGATTTTGTGGTTGTAGGGTTTTTCCTGCATTTTTGACAGCCATGTAAGCAAACATTTCCGCAACCAAAGCTAATTTTTAAATATTTTATTTTGTTGTTGATTTATATTAAATTGTCTTTTTGGACATTTATTTGGCAACTATGGCAGTTAATAATGTCAGAGCTAAAATTATTGCTGCTTAAATGTGTGCAAATGAAACACATTGATGATTAATTTGTAAATAATGTGGTGTATTTATGATTAAAATGAAATATAATTCTACAAAATTCTACTCAGGTGAAGACAGCTATGAAACAGCTTCTTCAAACAGTATTTATAATAGTTTTTGATTATTTTTTTAAACAATTAAATGTTTCTTTAGTGAATCACAGTATCAATGTCAAATCAAAGTATAGGTAATGTTTTTTTTTTAAGTTTAGGTTATGTATAGTATGTATGTATTCATTAATTTTATTAATTAATTTATTTATTTATTCATTGGAAAAAAAATGTTAAGAAAATTATTTTATAGAAATTATCTTTACTCAGAAATTGCTCATGAATTTCATATTACAATTTATACAATTTTCATATGACATGCTGAAATCCTGAAGTAAAAACAAAAATAATAATAAATAAATAAATAAATAACTTAAAACATACTTTGGAAACTATGGAAAATCATTTTACAGTGTACATATTTACATAAATAAATTCTTGTTTTTTTTTTTTTTTTTTTTATAAATATTTTAATTTTATAAAATTGTATCTTTTACCCACATTTAAATGTAAATTCTTCCAGACGTGCGTATGCTCATATATGACCTATGCTGTATATTAGCTACCTCTGAAGTCCTTTCTTTGACCAAGAAAAGCCCTGAGTAAATTGCTGTTATTATCCCTGCAAACCTGTCATGTCCCTTGTCTGTTCATAGTCCCTCCTCCGCTCCCTCTTCGCTCTTCTTATCTGTGGGTCCCTGTGTCTTTGGCCTGTATCTCTTGGGTACTGATCCTTATGCGTCCATAACATTGGCCTCTGCTCCCTCCTCCTTACATTCCAGCAGTGTAGTGAGTCCCAGCTGGTGGGCGGCGAGCGGCGGGCACGTCCTTCTCCATGAGAGTCACTCCGCCTGAGGGTTCAACCTTCTTCTTAGTCCTCAAAGCACTTTCATTTTCTATTTTCCTGTTTCTTCTGTTCATCCTACTAAATACATGGGCTGTCTGATCAGCTAATGTGTACTTGAGAGAGACTGTGTATGAGATGTTTGAGAAAAGAAGAAAGATAAATAATTTAGTGTGTGTTTGAATTATTATGTAGTTTGTACACTACCATTCCAAGTGGAAACTGTTGAGAATTGTTCATTTTTATGAAGAAATTTGTTGGAAATTCACCAACATTCTTAAAACTCTTTATTGGCATTGATGGATGCATGAAGAACCTTTAACATCCAAGGTTCTTTATAGTGGAAAAAGATTCTTTAGATTATTAAAATGTTTTTTACACTAATATTTTTTTTTATTATTATTTTTATTTTTTTAAATAATTGTTTACTGAAAGGTTCTTTGAAGAACCCAAAATGGTTCTCCAACCCCCAATTTGGAACATTTTTTTAAGTGTTAAAAGATGAATTAAATGAAACAAAAATTACATTCAGGAAATGAATAGGTTCATCAGACCTTACGATCAAACAGTCTTCTTTCAAGACACTCAAGCTTGGAACAGTCTTCGCTTCTTTAATGACCAACAGGCTGACTAGTTTTCTGAAGAAATGGTTTCATTTGTCCCATTTTTAAGGCAAATTTGAAGTTTAGAAATACATATAAGTGCACTCTACTTCAGCAGCTGAAAAAGTATTACGATTTAAACACTTCATTAAGCAGCACGACCGTTTTTAACTGTGCCAAGATAATTTAGGTTTCTCTAGTACTAGATAAGCACATTATAATGATTTCCTATGGATACACTAGCACAGTGTTTTCTTAGTAGACCTCAGTAATTGCTGCTGGAAATTGGGTTTTCCTTCACAGGTGAAGATGGAATAATGAAATAGTTATATCATGCAATAATAATAATAATAATAATAGTAATCGTAATAGTCTTTGACTGTTTTACTTTATTTTATTTTATATTTATTTATTTATTTATTTATTTATTTATTTATTTATTTATAATCATTTATTATCATAACATTTTTAATGATGGTGTAACTAAATGTAACTAATATGTTGGAACCTATTTTTCTCTCACAATTTATTTATTTATTTATTAGTTCATTCACTTCTTAAAGAATTATATAAATACACAATTTCACACTGTAATCTATAAAAATCTAACACATAAATAATACATAATAATGCACAATAAATGGCAGATAAATAAATACACATATAAACAAACAAACAAACAAATAAATAAATAAATAAATGCGGGGGTTTATTTATTTATTTATTTATTCATACATACCACAGTGTGTAGCATATTGTGAGGTATTTGGCAATCCTCTTATTTAAATCTGTCTCTCTGACTTGTGATCATTTGAGCAATGTTATTATTACCATCACATTATCAGAACATATGTAGCATCATTTCATCTGTTTGTTGTGGTTTGCACCGTTGAATAGGCCCTGCACGTTTGAACGTATGTGGCTCATGCATGTTTATATGTCCTGCGTTTAGAAGATTAAAATTGACCTCTGTAATTTCTGATCCATTCAGTAGCATTGCAGGTGTTCATGAGTGACTCAGAACCATTATCATCGACAAAGAAACAAAGGCACACAGCTGCGGTGTAGAGCCTAGAGACACACAATCACACACACTCGCTCATTTACCTCTAACTCACTGATGCAGTAGACAGTAATTTTATCACTGTAATTAAGTCTCTAATAAAAATCTCCACACACGTACAGCTCCAGATAAGTGTTTGTGTGATAGTGTGACAGACAGATGGTCACACTCCGCTCTGGTGAGCACTAGAAACTTGTGAGTACTCGTCAACTCCGATCATCTCCTTCGCAATAAGGCTTTGCTTCTAAAAGGCCCAAATGAACACACTTGTGACGGCCAGGTGTATTAGAAAGTGTCCCTAAAATTAAAATGTGAAAAAGATAAGAAAGGAAAGAACTATAATTATTTTTGTTTTGTTTTGTTTTGTTTTTGTTAAAAATACTGGTTTACAAGTGCTTTTTTCTTTTTTTTTCTTTTGCACTTAAAAATGTTGGAAAAATAAAAGAAAAATGTACAGTGATTTGCTGTAAATATTACATTAAAATTACTGTAAATATTAATCATGAATTTATTATGAATTATTTAATTAAATTTTATTTTTCTATTACATTACAGACCCAGCTAATCAATCATGCCATTCATGGTAATTTTTATTTGTATTTGTATTTTTCTGTTATTTAGTCATTATTATTGTTATTGTTATTATTATTATTATTATTATTATTATTATTATTATTATTATTATTATTATTATTATTATTATTATTATTATTATTATTATTATTAGTTTCTCCACTACTACAGAGGTAGGAACTTTACCAGCAAGCTGTGGATGAGTCGGTATTTGTGCGGTGCAGATGAGTCAATTAGGCCTAACTCTCAAGAACGTGTGTGGTATTTCAGTGCTGTGGTCTCATGAATGTTTTATTAGAGCTTTTGTGCATAAGCCCTGCCGCTCAGTACACCAGGGAAACCTGTTTTTTAGACATAAGTAAACCTGCATGTTAACAAACAGATAGCACAAGGTCATAATAACTTTCCTGTCTTCCTGGATTCATCTTTTCTGGGTCTGTATTCCACCCTTCCAGTCTCCTGCTTCTCTCCTTCCTGTGTCTTTGGTGCATGTAATATTTATTGAGCATGGTGGAGGTTCATAACAGCAGGCTCAGATGACCTTGATCAGGCAGGCGTGAGAACAATTACAGGAAAACAAACCAGCACAAAATGAGATTTTACGTGTTCCTCCCTGAGGTGAATTAGCGCCCCAATTAGTTTATATCCAGTTGCTTTTTTTTTCTTTTTTTTTTTTTTCTAGTCCAAATTACAACCACCAATTACCTTGCGCTTGAAAGTTTTAACAATAGCACAGGTCACATTACTTCTTAAAAGTTACCCTTTGAGATACGTGTGTAATAACAAAGTTATATACTTTTTAAATACTTCTTTTACATTTTATAAATTTTTAAATATTTTATAAACATTTTATATGTTTAATAACTCACAAGTTTAATATATATATATATATATATATATATATATATATATATATATATATATATATATATATATATTTTTTTTTTTTTTTTTTTTAGGGCTGTCAATCGATTACTTTTTTTTATTCGTGATTAATCGCATGATTGTCATGAGTTAACTCGCGATTAATCACAATTAATCACTTTTTTTTTTTTTTTGTTCTAAATTTACCTTAAATTAATACTTTTCAAGATTTTAATACTCTAATAACCATGGGCATGGATAAATATGGATGTCTTATGCAAATGTATGTTTATTATTGAAACCATAGTCAACATAGTGCACGAAGAGGAGAGATGTTTCAAAGGTCATAGATGTTTTTCAAAGAACTTGTTCATGTCTATTAGACACATGAAGAAAGAACAAAGAAATACCAGGTTCCCATTACTTCTCTTTTTTTGCACTGAGCAATTTATTAACACAAACATGTTTAGATTTTGGCATGACAGGGCAGCTCTTCTGAAAATGCTAAATGTACATTTATTATTTATTATTACATTAGTTTGTCTCTCTCTGTGCCCATTTTGATGCAGCTAAATTCTCAATAAATCTGTTTTCATTGCAATTATTTTACTGTTTCCGTTGTCAAACAACGGAATGAATATGAAATAGTGACGGAAACGCGACCCATTAAGACAGCTCCCCCTTCCAAGATGTTAATCTGCACAAAAATCCTGATAATCGAGCCATCGTCTAATGAAATCAAATACACATAAGATAAAGACAATATCTGTGCTGTGATTTCGGCTATACTTGCATGTAAAATTAGAGAAGCAACATAATATCTGTGTTCAACTGAATTAAAGCGCTGCTCCTCTCTGCCGCGCGAGACGCAGAGAGAGAAAGATGCGCGCAAGTGCTGGGAGAGCAGTACCGGCGATTCTCAGAAAATGAATAAGGTTTGAGCGCTTTTTTGAAGGGAAAAAATTCGCTAAAGGGGCCTGCAATGTTGCTAAGTTGGCAACACTGTGTATCTCCATTTCTCCAACTAGGGGTTGGGCCATCGGTCAAACAGATGTGCTTTTTTCATTTAATAAATAATCTTATTTATTTATGTGATGCAAAGCTGAATTTTCAGCATCATTACTCCAGTCTTCAGTGTCACATGACACCTCAGAATTCATTGTAATAAGCAGATTTGATGTTCAACAAACATTTCTCATTGTTATCACTGTTGAAAACTGTTTTCTGCTTAATATTTTAGTGGAAATGGTGCTGTAATTTTCTGGAATCTTAGATGAATTGAGTTCAAAAAGAAAATATATTTCAAATTATTTCAAGTGACTTTGCTAATTTTATAAATGTTATTTGTGTCACTTATGTTCAATTTAATGTATCCTTGCTGAATCAAAGTATTAATAAATAAAGAAATAAAAAAACATCAATTAAAACCATGAAACCTTTGAAAGTCAATTATATAATCAATTATATATATATATATATTTATATATTATATTACTTTATTTTCTTCCAGATTTGTAGAATATTCATTTAGCTTTTTCTCCATGTCTTTCAAGAATTTTGAATGATTTATTTTAGTCAATAAACATCTACTTCAGTTGCCCAGTTCGTGCCTGGTATCTCTGAGAGTTGGATCACTGATCTCGCTAAATGGGTACAATTAAATCATGAGCGGGTGGTGGAGACCCTCACCCACATGATGCATCCGAACTGTGTTCCCGCAGCGTCTGAAAGAGCTCGTTCTTGCTCTGATTCCAACTCCTCTCGCTAATTAGGCAAGATTCCCACTCATATTTGCAGATTTGCATCCTTAAAAAGGATATGATAATGTCAAGACTGTTTTGAAATGCTGCCGCTGTCTTTCTTGTGTTACCGTAGATTAGTAAAGCTTTTTTATTTTTTGGACCAGGCTGATCTTTGTCTCGAAGCTTAATGTCAGACTTTGCTCACCTTGAAGGAAGGCGGAAAGGATTTCAGAGAATAACGATCGGGTGTCATTTTGGGAGACAAGGAAGGAGGAGAGGAGGATGTGATTGGGAACAATGGGAAAGAAATCAGAACTGAACAGTAAGTCATAAAGTCTCTGAGGGCAAGTGCATCTCTGGCTCTGACTGATGGACTCCCCAGGGCTTCAGCCATATGCCATTGCTCATGATGTCATTCATAAAACTTTTATACCTGAATGTGTTATGAAACGTTCATAAATCACACTGAAGGCACTGATATTCTATTGGTTTCGAGCAGTTAATGTGAATTAATACTTGGCGTGTTTTGAAGAGTGACTTTAATGATTTTGCCGATGTTGACTCTCTGGGCTTGTTTCCTAGATACAAATTTAGTTAAATCCTTGATTAAATCACACTGCCAGCAATTAGTTCCTATTGACAATCGTTAATAGCTCAGACCTGTACTTCATTAGTAGTCAGAGAACTAGTCCAAAATTAAGTTCTTAGGGGTCAGTAGAAATCAATTATGTCATAGCTGTTGCTCATCAGTCAGCTGATTTTACAGATGTACAAAAAATGTACAGCCAGCATTAGTTAAGCACTATTCACACATGGTTTGGATAAAAAGATAAAAAAGATAAATTAATAAAATAACAATAATAATAATATATATATATATATATATATATATATATATATATATATATATATATATATATATATATATATATATATATATATATATATATATATAATTATTTTATAATTTATTTTTGTCATATATATATATATATATATATATATAAAATTTATTTATTTTATGTATGTATTAATAATAACTAACTATATAATACATTTGCTTTTATATTATGCAGTTTATGTTATATCAATATAGTTTTCTAATTATTGTAGTATATAATATATATATATATATATATATATATATACGCAACGCACATTTTTTTTCTTGTTCATTTATTTATTCATTTAGATTATTTATATTATATGGATGCTCTATTATTTATGTGTAGTAGACATACACAAGTTTATTTCATCATGCTCAGAACCTCTGATCCTTTTTTTTTTCTTGTTTCTTGTGTGTTTGATGACATTGCAAGGCATTCCGAATAAGCAAAATTTTGTCAAGTGAAGCAAACTTCTACAGTCATCTCTGTTCAGTGTGTAGGGACCCTGTGAGTCGAAACACAGCTTGAGCCAGAAGATGTATGACAGTTAAACATGATTCTTGGACACGCTCAGGATTAGATCATTGCTTTGAGGAGTTCAGCTAAACTTTCCTGTTTGCTGGCAGGACTGGGCGCTTCTGCTCTGAGCCACTGATGCACGAGATGCCGTGTTCCCCGCAGCGCAGCGCTGATGGTTCACGTGACGAGGGACTTTGCTGTCTGCTCATAATTTGATTGTTAGCATATGGTGCTATGCTTACGGAACAGCCTCAACTCATCAAATATTCACCATTACAAACAGAACAAAAAGCTCCCCCCACCCACTGTGACATTCATATTTCATTCAGCTCACTCTGTCTTTGCTCTGTCTTTCTCCAGGCCCTGAAGGTTTCCGTGGCTTCTCTATTGTTTTTCTTCTCATTTCTCTGTCTCTCAGGACAAGCACTCTCTCAAAGCACTGCCATCTTTGGAGCAGTAGGGGTGGGTGATAAAATGATAGAAATATTACAAGAAGATATGAGTAATTTTATATCACGGTACTTATACATATGTACCTGGTCCATGAATATAATATGTAAGGAATAATTGACGACGGGCCGTTGAATTATTCGAAAAACACGTTACACCTCGGGTGAGCATTATTTTTCTAATTATTCAATGGACTGAAGTCAATTATTCCGCTTATACTATGGTTGCCACACCTCAAGACATCGATCAGATGATATATTTCTAGGCATTGTCTGTTTTTTCTATGAGAGAGAGCGAGAGAGAGAGAGAGAGAGAGAGAGAGAGAGATAGAGAGAGAGAGAGTAACATTACCTCTGTGAGTCTGTGCGTCTTTCAGTAATTTCTCTAGTTATAGTGAAACTTTAAGTTTATTTTCTTCACGAACAGTGCCGTAGTTGTTACCTCACTTGTGAGAAGTCATGTTGTTTTTAAGCTGTTAAACAATGTTGATAAAATCGCCAGAGTAGTGCTAACAACATTAGCGAGTATGTTAGTGTGTGCAAACTGTATGTGCGTCTGTGAGGAAGAAAGAGCGGGAGAGATGGATGTGCTTTCCGTACATAATAAAACATAATTTTGTGGCAAAAACATGGATATGATCTGTAATTTTTATCCTTTTCTTTACTATATTTATTTGTTTGGCCATTGCCATTATGGGTTTTGCTTCTTCTTTTTTTTTTTTTTTTTTTTTTTTGCTATAAGAACCTTTGAAATAACTCAAATAAATTGGTGAAGTGATATGATTGTAATGCGGTCAAGAGCTGCCTGGAACTACGTTCGCTGTGCGTTTCCCTGAAAGTAATTGCACACCTTAGAACATTTGTCAGCCAATCAGATTCAAGCATTTAACTGCCCCTTAGTATAACATATAATTTATAAAACGGTTAGTTCTCTTCCTCGATTCTGATTGGTCAGCAGCTGTGTTTTATTCACGATACAGCACGGCTAAGAGCGCTTCACCCAATGGTTATGTGTATCACTGAGCAACACCCTTAGGAACATAAACAATCAATAATATAGCATCAAAACTGTTTCAAAATTATGTTTTTTGGCAGAATTAACTGTTTGTTATTTATTTATGGAAGTATGAGTGACCCCTGCTGGCGTTATGTTGCATCTTTAATTTTGAGACCCCACCCCTGTCTAATAAACGTTTCTCATGGGGAGATATGTTTATTTGTGTACGTATCTGTGTGGAGAAAGCCTACAGTTTCCGAAGTGAGGAGGGAACATTACTGTATTTATTAGTTTTCTGTTTCAGGTATGATTCTGTATGTCCATATGTCCATCAGTTTACACTGTAATGACGCTTGCAAACTCGCGCTGTGCCACGAATCGGTCTGTTTTAAAACTAAAAGACGGAAAACAGAGGTTTTCTCATACTGAGAGATAAGCAGATGTGCAGTGGTGTGAAAAGGTGTTGGCCCTCTTCCTCATTTTTAAATTTAATTTAAAAGATTCAGATCATCAAACAAATGTTAATATTACACAAAGATAATGCAAGTAAATACAAAATGCAGTTTTTAAATGATGATTTCATTTATTAAGGGAAAAAAGCTGCCCAAACCTACCTGGCCCTACGTGAAAAATTAATTGCCCCCTCCTATTAAATCATGAAAGAACTGTGATTAACCACATTATTTTAGAAAGCTGAGGTACATTTCACTAGCCAAACCCAGGCCTGATTACTGCCAGACCTGTTGAATCAAGAAATCACTTAAATAGAACCTGTCTGACAAAGTGAAGCATGTTTAAAGAGCAACACATCATTCCGCGATCTTAAGAAATTCATAAACATATGAGAAATAAAATAGTTTACATGTATCAGTCTGGAAAGGGTTATAAAGCCATTTCTAAGGCTTTGGGACTTCAGAAAACCATGGTCAGAGCCATTATACACAAATGGAGAAAACTTGGAAAAGTGGTGAACCTTTCCAGGAGTGGCCGGCCTACCAAATTGACTCCAAGAGCACAAAGACAACTCATCCAGGCAAAAGCCATTGCTGACCAAAAAGAACACAAAGACTCGTCTCACATTTGCCAAAAAATATCTTGATTATCCCCAAGACATTTGGGCAAATATTCTGTGGACTGATGCGACAGAAGTTAAACTTTTTGGAAAGTGTGTGTCCCGTTACATCTGGCATAAAACCAACACATCATTTCATAAAAAGAACATTATACCAACAGTCAAACATGGTGGTGGTAGTGTGATGGTCTGAGGCTGCTTTGCAGCTTCAGAACCTGGATGACTTGCCATAATTGATGGAACCATGAATTTTGCACTCTATCTGAAAATCCTGAAAGAGAATGTCCGGCCATCTGTTCGTGACCTCAAGCTGAAGTGAACTTGGGTTCTGCAGCAGGACAATGATCCAAAACACACCAGCAAGTCCACCTTTGAATGTCTGAAGAAAAACAAAATGAAGACTTTGGAGTGGCCTAGTCAAAGTCCTGACTTGAATCCTATTGAGATGCTGTGGCATGACCTTAAAAAGGTGGTTCATGCTCGAAAACCCTCCAATGTTGCTGAATTACAACAATTCTGCAAAGATGAGTGGGCCAAAATTCCTCCACAGCGCTGTAACAGACTCATTGCAAGTTATCGCAAACGCTTGATTGCAGTTGTTGCTGCTAAGGGCGGCCCAACCAGTTATTAGGTTTAGGGGCAAGCACTTTTTCACGCAGGGCTATGTGGGTTTGGATTTTGTTTTCCCTTCATAATAAAAAACTTCATAATTTAAAAACTGCATGTTGTGTTTACTTGTGTTATCTTTGATTAATATTTAAATTTGTTTGATGATCTGAATCATTTTATAAAAGCAACAAGGTACGAGAGGCCGTGCTGTATCGTGAATAAATCACGGCTGAAGGGGTGTCGTGCCTAACAACGCCCTTCAGCCGTGATTTATTCACGATACAGCACGGCCTCTCGTACCTTATTGCTGATCTGACCTTATATACATAGACTGTATTCACGATAAAGCACGGCCTCTCGTACCTTATTGCTTACATGATATAATATGTATAATATATATATATATATGGACACACACACAAAACTTCATCTTTCTTCTTCACCTGTGCTATTCTTTTCTTTCAAGAAGAAAAAAAAGTCTGAAACCGTAAAACAGGAAGCACTTGAGATTGAACAGTGATCATGATTCAGTTGTAGATGGTGAGAGAGATTTGGAAAGGTTGTTGGCTTATCAGGCTGTCTATCAGCAAAGACAAAGGTCAAGACAACGCCAATGACCGGACATTATCAGATCTTACCCAAAGTCAAACCTGTGCTGAGATTCACAGTGTTTGTTGGTATACCAGGAAACTTTAACATCCATGGAGCCGTTCCACTGTACAGCAGATTCTTTAAAGTGGAAATAAAAGGTTCTTTAGATTGTCAAAATGTTCCTTACACCAACAATAAATAAACAAACAACAAACAAAAAAATGGTTCTTTATAGAACTGTTTACTGATAAGTTCTTTGAGGAACCCGAAAATGGTTCTTCTATTGCATTGCTAATGAAAGCTTTTGGAACCATTATTTTTAAGTGTAACCACTTTTGAAATCACTTGCAGCACCTCTTTCTACCTGCTGCATCTTTTCAACCAAAGCTTAGCACATTAACCAGTGACCATTGATCTTTTCCTCTTCCACTAATCTTTCTTTGTTTATATTGGTGGACCTTCCATGGCCTCTTGTCTTGCTTCGAATCCTTCAGGCTGCTAATTACGGCCAAGCAATTCACTTATCAGAGAAGCACTTTGCCATAAATTAATAGCAGCCCTGAAAACAAATCTCATTTGACTCTCTGGGTGACCGAAGCGTTTGTTTGAATTTCCTGTATCTGATTCCTCACCGCCTGTGAAATTTAATTAAATATGCCTCGTCACATTTCACATTGTTCTCTTAGCGTCCTCTTTCTATCTCCCAATCTCTATCTCTTTCTCTCTGAGGCATCTCTCTCTTTTTCACAGCTCTCTTGGGTGTCTAAGACCATCACACAAAGGCTGTGTTCACACCTGGTATTAAAGAGAAAAATCATCACAAAATTAATATTTCAATCGTCATTTACTGACCTTCATGTCATTTCAAACCTGTATGACATTCTTTCTACAGAAGATGAACATCAGTGGGATCTAATTTTGTTTAGTTGTTTTGGACCTTATTGTCTTTCATTCAGCACTCTTAAAAATAAAAATCCCAAATGTTGGCTTTCAAAGTGATCCAACTGAATAACTTTTTTCTTAGTGTGAAAAAAATTTAATTATTATAAAGAATCTTCTGTACAGTGAAAATGCTCCATGAATGTTAATTGTTCTTCATGGAACCATCAGTGTCAAAGAAGAACCTTTATTTTTAAGACAAAAACAGTTGAAACACTCTTCAAAATATCTTCTTTTGCGTTAAGCAGAAGACAGAAAATCATATAGGTTTCGAACAGCACTCAAATGATGACAGAAGTGTCATGTTTGGGTGAACTATCTCTTTAATACCAGGTGAAAATGGGGCTAAACCGAAAACAGAAGAAATGACTCTGCTAGCATCATTGAACTGTTAGCAATGGCAGGTGGGAGCTGTCATTGCTGAACTCTTCACCATAGTTCTGTAAGTTTCTAATTCTAAAGACTGAAGCTGGTTGACTGTAGAGTTGTCAATGTGTACACCTGAGCTCGTGGCAACAATCTCCATGTCAAATCTGTCTGAGGTGAGGTTTGCAAAGAACAACTGCCTTGGGCTCCATCAGGATTGTGTGGGAGTATTTTTTTCCTCTCTCTTTCTCTCTCTCTCTCTTTCACATCTAATTTACACCCTCTCACATTTTGCTTTGACATCTACTTAGCTGACTAAAAATGAGTTATGAGAAAGGAGGGTGGAGGGGTAAATAAACTTTTTTTCATTTGATAAAGAAAACTAATTGCCAAGAACACTCTTCAGGGACATGACATTTGGTTTTCCTCAGGTGTTCAATCCCTGATTTATACATTTCTTTACTTTTTTAACAGGCATATGTCTCACCCTGCAGGTGGCTGTTTAAATGTTTAGAATATGATTTGCTTTTACATGTCTGACAAATTAATCTCCAGGCTCTGATAACCACAGGTTTGCAGTTGTAGTGTGGAACGTGCTGTTTATATGTGATATTTTCATGTGAAAATTCGTGTGGGAATTTTTTTTTTTTTCTTGAAGCTGACTGGTTCAAATGAGTTTCTCCTCTCACGGGGAAAGTGAGTTTGAATGGGCCAGTAAGAGCGACATGCGTTAAATCCAAATTGATTGCAAAGGCGTCTTCATGGAGCTTTATCCAGTCCAACTACCCCGAGCAGACACTTTTAAGAGCTTAAACTGACCCTAGCCTGAACCCTCTACCCTCAGAAACTCCTTTCAGCTGCCTCACTGTCCTCCTCTCTGTCTCTCTTTGTATGCTTTTCCACCTCCTACCCTGCTGGCTTCATTTGTGTTGGTGTGAAGCTGGCATCCCCCAAGGTTCCGTCTTGGGCCACTTTTTTCTTGTGCGTGTGTCTTTCAGTATTTGGCTTGTAAAGCTCATGATGTGTCCCAGCATCTGCTCAGCAGCTCAGAAGTAAACACAGACAGAGGGTCCAAATGAGCGGGAAAGCAGAGATTGCACTCAGGGGCCGTTATGTGTATCAGTTTGGCTTTGCCTACAGATGCAGACATACACTTGTTTATACTGCGGGCATCTTCCTCAGCACAGGCTGAGCGGGCAGCAGACCACTCCATCACTCCCCATGTTGGCGAAAACAGCTGGAAAGCACACACGTGCCCACATCTGTTGGACTTGGACTGATGTGACCGAGATGGCTCCCTCTGATTGGTTATCAGAGGGAACCATCAGTCCTCTGATTCACCCTGTGCTCAGAAGTGTGTGTGAGATGAAAGAGGATGCTGTGTGTTATATGCGTGCCTGCGTGAGAGTCTGTATAACGGTTGTTGCATTCAAAATGCTAGAGGTAACTAGATTTTTGAATGGCCTATTAGTCCATATTCAAGCATTTGATGTATTCATTTAAATGTGTTTTGACATTTAACAATAACACATGAAACTGTCTTTGTTCTTTTGATCTTCTGAAATAACACTATATTGAGTGCACTAATGTAACATGGTATTATTGTGGTCATTTTTTATGACGTTATTCTTGTTTTAGTGTGTTATGGAAATAGCACATTCACAACGTGACTTACACATTCTGACAGGGGTATAACAAATTCACTTGTGGATTCACATTTTGTGTGGATATAAACTGTAACATTTGTATGTCTACCATATATGTGTGTCCCTGATATTATTGATAGTTTTTTAGATTATTTGAAACCTTTTTTTTTCTCTAGATTTTTCTTTAAAAAAGATGTTAGTATCTTGCTTTTTAATACCTTGGATACCTTATATTTACCTGTCATAATTCCATAATAGTATTTTTATTATAATCGTTTAGTTATCATCATGGTTCACAAAAAAAGGCCAACTTTGTACTAAGGCCAACTGTTCAAAAATCACATTCAGACTCAATTCAACACGTCCTGTGTAAATGGCCTCTAATAAAGATAAATCTAAGCTTGCAAGTGACAGAATTTTGAGAAGGAGACATGGGGGGGGGGTCAAGTTTATGAGATTCTGAGATAATGTGTGTATATTTTCTTGAATGAGAGAGAAAGTGTGTGATAAAGAGAGACTGAGTAATCCTGTCTCATGGGAGAAGAGGCTGGTAATGAAAGAGAGAGAGAAAGAGAAGAGGGGAAGGGTTATACTGCAGAGAATTCACATTGCATAGTCATAAGAAATAATTTGCCGTGCAGTAGATGTGTATTGATCATGGCAGTGAGAAACAAGTGCCCAGATCAGACAGAGCAAGAGAGAAACTAAAATATCCTCAGCTTACACAACCTGAGCTGCTCTTACTCACAAACTTACACCATCTTTCAGCGGATTTAAATAAGCTCTGCATTTTTAATGGCAAATTAGACACAGTTACCCAAAATTCCCTTGCTATCTGTCTCCGTTTTGTGCACAGGCTTGGACACCCCATATAACACGTAGCATTTCATTTCCACCCCATTAACTTAAGAGAAAAAAACTGTGTGTTTCAACATCGAACGTCAAGTCACGCCTCAGCTGCGTGCAGAGCGAAGACGAGTCAAATTAAATAAAGGCCGACTGCTGTCTTTGGCATCTTCCTCTACTCTCGTCATCACGTTAAAATACTGGCACACTGGCACACTGTTGCTTCATGTTTCACAGACCAGTGCACTTCTAGCCCACAGATATAATTGTTTTAATTTGTAAACTCTATGCTCATTCCATTAGGGAGAGCAAGGAGAACCAGACTGCCTTGATCTAGCCAGCGCACATGGAGAGAAACGGTTGGACCGTGGTAACAGAGTAGCAAACAATGAGTTAGGAGAGAGTTAGTCTGCACGGCATCAGGCAATTTGGCTTTCTAGAAAACACTACCTGTGCATATTACACCTGCCTAGTGGTGTTTCGTTTGTGAATGCAACTTTAAAGTGAATGAATCATTCCAATTTAATCCATTGACTCACTGTCGTTCAGAACAAGAAGAGAATTATTGAATCATAATTGTGTATACATGACTGATTTTAATTATAGTTAAATTTACACTTTAGTCCGTTGTTGATTTTATTTTATAGCTTATGTGTACATGTACTGTATATTCAACAATTCAAAATACATTAAAAAATATCTGCTTTGTTTTTATTTGTGAGGAAAATGCTTTTGATGATTAAATTCTTTAAGTCTCATATTCATTTTATAGAAATAAAAATGAATTTATTAATCATAATAAGACTTTATAAACAACACTGTGCTTCTGATCAGCCAGTTCGATGAGTCGCTCATAACATGTAAAAGATGTACATTTCTCATCAACTTTTGGTGTAAATATATAATTTCACTGAACAATTGTGAATATATATATATATATATATATATATATATATATATATATATATATATATATATATATATATATATATGCTGGATTTATACTAAATTACTAAGTATATATACAGTACTTATCAGTGCTGCCATTGACCAATCAGAATCAAATATTCCAGAAATAATAAGATATAATGGATTTCTACTTGATTTATCCTAGAAATAGACTAGAGAAAGGTAAGTTTGTCCTTGGAAAACTTGTCCCGACAATGCTAAGGTGTTCTGGTGGGTTGCCAGGTTGTTGTAAGGTGTAAGTGTTCTGCACGGTTGTTAGGTGTTGTTTGGATGTCTATTTAATTTATTTTCCATTAGTATGAAATGTAACCTTTCTCCTTTGTTTCTCTCAGCCCCAATTACAAGATGTCTCTTTTCCCGTCCACTGCCCTTTTTTGCTTCATCTATCATGTAGAGAGCCAAATTGCCCTTAAATAAGATGATAATTGAGAGAAGTGGAATCCTAGTGACAGCCTGAATGGTGAAAATAGTATATGGTGAACCTGCCGAGAAAATAAAGGCGCAACAAGCTCTGACACGGTTCTGACAGTCTCCATCAGGACCCGCATGCACGCACACTTAACAATGAAGTGGAAGCAGTCCGTCACCAAAATTACAGCATATCCCCAGGCACAGCACACAACTGAGTTTTGCATTTAGACGGGCCTTTAGAAACTTAAAGACGCCCCTTTTAATATTCAACTCATAGCCGAACACACACGGATACACTCTCCATAAAACAGACGTCTGACTAAACAGTTTCCCTGCCACCAGTCGCTAAATGGATCCGTGCCGAATCCCAAACGCACCGGCAGAAGGGCGATAAAGCGAGTGGACTGCTTGGAAGCAGTTGTTTACATGTGCCCGCCAACTGTTAACTTTTCCCTTTTGTTTCCTCTTAAAACACAGCAGCAACTTCATCCCTTATTCATACATTAAAAGGACAGAAAAAGATATAGGAAAAGAACTAGAGAGTGTGGGCATTCTGCCCAGTCCTTTGAAGCCATTGTTCTTAATCACAGATGCCATGCTCTCCAACGGATAAAAGAATACCTGAAAAAATGCTCCTCGGCTCTATCAATTCTTTCTAAAAGCCTTTCTGCATGGACCATTATATCAGCCAAGGTCACAGACCTGGACCGCCCAAACATTTTGCCAGCGTGGAGACTGTGTCCCTTCAGAATGAGAGGTTTTACAGTTCATCTTTCCAGAAGCATCATGCCCGTTCAAGCCGTAGGGTCACATGCCCCCTCAGATTTTAAATGTAACTTTCAAAGGAACGATTTGTGCCTTTTAAAATGGAGCTGCATGATTGTTGTAGGTTTAAAAAGGTTGCTGTGGAAGAGATTGCCAGGTCTAAGTTGGTGTGTATCTAGACTATTTGTGTTAAATGGAAAATGGTTATCATATACAGTGTCCACCTTTATATGTTACAGCTTTTTTTTCAGAAAATGAAAAAAATTATATATATATATATATATATATATATATATATATATATATATATATATATATATATATATATATATATATTAGTGCTGGGCAATGATTAGGCTAATCGCATCAAAAATAAAAGTTTCCGTGTACGTAATATATGTGTGTGTACTGTGTATATTTATTATGTATATATAAATACACACATGCATGTATATATTTAAGAAAAATGTTATGTTTATATAATAAATTATATAATTGTATAATTCATATGAATAAATACATACATGCAAATACATTTAAATATTTTCAAAATAAATACTGTATGTGTGTCTTTATATATACATAACAAATATACACAGAATACACACATTTAATGCTACCCAGCACGATTAACGAGATTAAGTTGCCCAGCACATATATAAAAAGTATAAGTATAAATTAATGTAATTATTAAGCAAGCAACACTGCTTATGTGCCTATTAATTATACTAAGCGAAGGGCCTGGCTCACTAAAATAAAGTAAAAAAAAAAAAAGAAAAAACTTATAATAATTTAAAATTTATTTATTTATTATTTTTTTAAAGGCTTTTTATTTCATTCTATTTTAGTAGGCCAGGACTTTTACTGAGTGCCCTCAAAAACATATAAAATAGTTGCATGACACCCCTGCTTCTGCCTGTATGGATTTGCATGCTGTGTATAATCGTAATAAATGAAACGGAACAGGCGTTTAGTATGAGCAATGTCGTTGGAGGGGAAGAGCTTTGGAGCAGCAGATATTAGAGTCTTTCATGAATGAAGGGATGACAAAACCGACAAAGAAAGATTGTCAGCCAGAGGGAGTTTGTGAAAGGAAAAGCCAGAGTTTGATAGGGAGATTTTGCTTTTGTATAAAGCTTTATCATCGCATTTACAGCGCCAGCTGCCAAGCCTCCGTGACATATGAGACCGGCCACAATGACTTTCAAAGCAAATACTCGGATTCATTATTTATTTTAGAAGGAATATTGAAATCCCATTCATTTATTCTCCGTTGGCGTAATGGATGGGGACTCCGTGAAGGTAAAGCAGGCAGATTGGATGGGAAATTCTTGTACCTCGTTCCCAGCATGGCACACTGGGTCATCTATTTTAGCGCAGCGCTGCCATTTTTCTCTCGAATGAGCTTGAGGTTGACACCCTAGTCACGAATGCGTTGCTAAGGAAAAAAAATAATAATTTGAAATATAACAGATCAAATAATGAACTCCATGGGCTGGATCAGAAATGCTTAGGGAAGAAAAAACTGCACGTTTCTCAATCCTGTGAAGTTTTTATGATTCTTTTGTGAATTCGAAAAAAGCTCCCATCTCGGCTTCTCCTCATATCCATTTTACAACTGGGTTAAGATGAAACACGCATGGAATAACTGAATATGTATGACTTTCTTTATGTATGGGAATGCAAATAAACCGTATTTGTTTTCCTTTAGGTGTGTAATATCTGCATGACGGGTCCAATGTGAAATAATCAATTTCTGAGGCAGAGACAGAGAGATGCGGTGCATGAATTATGCATAAAAACAAAAGGAAAGGAGTTTATTCTCTTCTTGTTAGAAGTGTTCGTCTCATTGGCTGAGACTTACTACTGTGCAGATAGATTAATCCGTTACTGTGGGAAAGAGAGCCACGCTACTGATTGAAGATGATGATTTGACAACCTGATGGAAAGAGAAATGAACTGAAAGTTTTTGATTGGATGGGCCTCACTGGGGGAAAAAAAAAAATGTAAAAAAAAAAAATACGCAAATGGAGGTATTTTCGTTCTTGGAGGAGCTCTTTGAGCTGCCATCCATTAGAGTTGGACCCATCTCTATTCTGAAGCTTGTCTGCTCATAGAAGTTTGGTGTGTAAGTGTGTGTATGATTGTGTTTGATGTTTGTGGGTCTGTGTATATATGTGGGAGCGCATGCTTGGTTTAGAGCTTAGGTAGTTAGAAAAAGAGAGATATTGAGAGCTCTGTTTATGATGTAGGTGGTTCTCAAAGTAAGCAGAAGATGAAAGAAACTCCCCTTCCATCAAGAACTCTCTCTTTCTCCCCACACATGCTCTATTTCTCATCTCCGCCATACTCTGCATTTCAATCCAATGTAAAAATAAAATTGACCCTATTTACTTTCTTAATGCACGCTCCTGGTTTTATCATGCACGTTTCATTGGTTTGTCTTTGTAATCTTTCATTCAAATGTAATAACTGTGCCTCGTGAGCATTTCAGATGTGACTAATGGCCCTAGTTGAGTTTCTCATTCCTTACTCCTCTATGAAATCAAGTCCTACATTTTTATTTTGCATTAAATATTCTGTTGGAATTCGGAAATGCACTGCATCATGAGGTATAGTGAGTTGCGATCCCGTTTTCATGTTGACTAGCTGATAAAGCTTTAGAGCAATCAGCCAGTGTTTGTTGGTTCCAATCCAGTTTTAAGTAAATAACGTGTAAACCAACTCATTTGCTGACATTAAATTTTCATTTATTCACTTGGCTGATGCTTTTAGTGAGTTTTTAGACATTTTAGTGATGTTTATTTTTTGTGTAAAATAACTTGAGCAATTCCATTTTCTGGCATTAAATTTATATTTTGCACTCTGCAGAGGCCGTTCGTGAGTTTCAAGACATTTTTCAGTGACATTTGAGTACAGTATGTTTTATGTAAAATAACAAGCAATCCAATTTAGCCATTACATTAACATTTTAAGTATATATTTTCATATATATATTTTGAGTCAATTTTGTGTGAAGTAACTTGAGCAGTCTCATTCGCTTTCATTAAATTTAATGGTAACACATTTGTTAAAATTAGTTAAGTGCATTAATTAACATGAACTAAAAATAAACAATACTTCTAACGCATTTATTCATCTGAGTTAATGTTAATTGTATAGTTATGTAGTTAATGCATTAAACAATGTTAACTAATGGTATTTTATTATAAATTGTACTTATTGTTGTGATTTTTTTGTTTTATACTTTGTTTTTGTGAATTTTTATACAGTTTTGTCTCATTTGTTGCGATTAAACATTTACATTTATTCATTTGGGATATGCTTTTTACATTGAATTCCAGGTATTTTACTAGTGTGTATGTTCAGTGGGACCTGTACGTCTCTATATATCAGCATTAGCCATTAAGTTCAAATGAATTTTGTAGTGCACTTTTCTCTCGTGTGAATACTCGTATGAGTCTGACCTGCAATGCGCCCAGATCCCATTAGATCCTCTTGATCCCTCCTACACAAGTTCCTATTTTTTACCCATTCAGGTGAGATTTGTTTTGTTTACCTATTCAAAAAACATGGCAGGAAGGATGCTGCTATGGATTGGATTAGCTGAATGTAGCTTTATTAGGGTCTGATAGGATCACTGATGTTCAGTCTTCAACATTGGACACCGCTGAGGGTTTACGCCTCACCAGTAGTTATGCACTCTTCTAATAAGCATGTTGCGGTTTGGGTAAACAACAAACCGGGGGAGTATTTGTCTGGGATGCGGCTTTATTTCTTTTTAATAAGCAGCATGTGTTCAGACCAGTAAAATGCATGGAGCAGGTCTGTAATTGGGAGAAAATGTATTGTGCTGAGTCATTTGTGTGGCCACAGGGAGGGTCGGATCTGTCTCGTTTTAATGACTATGGCAATGCGAGAGCAACGGCAGCACTGAATGAGGAATTTGTTTATGTATTGAAATATTCTTTCCTTTTTATTATTCACTTTTTTGATGTCTCACTTTTGACAGAAAACCGGTAAGGCAATTATTTTATATTGCACACTGGGGTTTTGATTTGCGATTTAAGGTGATTTTGTTTTTATAGGCTTATTTATAGAGGCCTGAACAGACAGTTGACGGCAACCATTGACTTCCATAGTATTTTTTTTTTTCATAATATGGAAGTCAATAGCTACCAACCAGTTATATTTCTCCAAAAATATGTTCTTGTTGTGCTCAATGGGAGAAAGGAACTCATACATGAGTTTCTAAATTTGATGACTTTCATTTTTGAGTGAACTGTCCCATTAACGGTTGAATTTTGTAATCTACAGGTAGATTTTAAGGCAGCGCTATGGGACCCCTTGCTGCTGAATGACCCCTCAGTTGGACTTTTTGTTGACAGTTTCTCCCATTAATAAATTAAACTCTATTGATTTTGGAGAAAATGTAAAAATGTCATTTGCAGAAAATGAAAATCAATGAGGGCTGATGGTAGGACTGAGAAAAGAATGTGAGAAAGTGAGTGTATGCTTTAAAGATGAATTGTTTTCCTCTCTGGTGTGGCATATTCATATAATTGTGATGTTTAAATGTTCATAACAATGACAATCAGCTAAACCAGAGCTCAGCAAAAGGGCTTTTTTAAAATAAAAATAAAAAGTTTTGAACACCTTCATGTTGATTTTCGTTCACCCATCGACTGTTTGCTCTTTGCCGGTTGTTTTTTGATTACTTGCAGAAAGCAAAATGTTTTCTAATGGAGAGGGTAATCTGTCATTGTGGCTGAACTGCAATTGTGTTATTTTTGAGATGTTTTCTTCTCTTCTTCATGGAGACATTTTACTTGCTCTGACTAAAGAAACTCATTTTGATTGTCAGCTACAAACTGAGTGAAAATCACTGCCAAGAATTGACCTTTTTTATTAAGCATTGATATTTCCCCTCAGGAACTGATTTTAGCTTTTTACCTTTTTTCAAGACATTTTATAATTATAAATATAAAACCAATTATAATACTAATGTAAGAGCACAGTTGTCAAGTATGTCAACTACTTTAATGGGATCAATTAACTGAAATATTTATTATATCTCTAAACTAGTCTAGTTTTGGGCTGTAGTCAGCTGGCTAGGCTAGACCCTTTTAAAGCAGTTAAGACCAGCAAATAGTTTCAGGCTTGTTTAAAGTTTTTGTTGTTGTTGTTTAAAGTTTGTCAGCAGGATAAAAAAAATGTTCTGCACAACAACACATCTGTCGCTCTACACAAAACTTAGCTAATTCAATGTTGTAATGTTTGTACTAATTGTAATGTTGCCTTTGAATTTGGACAAAATGAGGAATATACTTTTTTTTTTGCCAGAAAGGGTTCATGCTGGTCTTTGGAAGAGTGATGGAGAGCTCAACACCGTGTTGAGGTGACAGTGAGCTGATGACATCTCTGAGAGTGATGCAACATACTGACATGCCCCTGTTTTTATATTTTTGGGTGTACTCATCTTTTTGTGTGGCAAGACAGAATAGTGGCAGCAAGTTATATCTCTCTTGACCCTACATGAAAAGGCAGTCTCACTTTTGAGGCCCACTGTTGAAGTTAGACTCCCCATCTTTTTTCCTTGAAGGTCTACCCACATCTTAGTTGTTTCTTATTTGTCTCTCCAGGGTTGCACTGAATCTATTTGCAATGGTATCCTGCTTTGAAACGCTTCCATGATCCATCTCGGTTTTTCAGCCAGGCTTGGTGATCTGTCTGGCTAATCCGAAGCTCTGCTCTCTTGTCTCGTGGTGTTTTGCAGCAGATCGAGGGCACAAGGCTCACGTTTATCCACCAGATCGCTAGCACTGACTCTGGATCAGCTGCGGCTTTCGCAAAGCTGCACAAATGAGCAGCGCCATGCTGTAGGGTTCGAAGAATCAGAGGGAACGGGAAGGAGGAGCTGTCGGTCTTGTCAGAGACAATAAGTCACTCCACCGAGAGGAGAGGGAGAGGGAGGGAAATGGAGGGAAAACGAGAGCCGTGCTCGCTCGACTAGCGCTGGGGAAATAAATAGCATTGCTAATGACACCCATATCCACATTACGACTGTGATTATGAGCCATTTGTTTGCTTTATCATGAAGTCCTAAAGTCCCTCAGGCCGTAATGACTCAGAAATGCAAGAGCAGAATAAGAAGACCTTCTTTTCTCAGAGCTGTGCAATAGGCAGGCAAGAGGACTGAAATTACAGTCTGTAAAGCAAATGCTGATTGGTCGAGGCCTTGTGGACCGCAGGGTGTATAATTATAACCTTAAACCATCTACATCCATGTAAAAAAAAAACAAAAAAAACAGAGATCTGAGCTGGATGATGGGCTTATATTAGGATATCTATGCAGGGCTTGAAGCTATGGAATTTCTTTATCACACAATTTTGAAGTTTACATGCGAGTTTACATAATGCAAACTCTCAATTCTGACTTTTTTCTCAGAATTGTGAGTTATAAAGTCAGAATTGCGAGATCAGAGTCACAATTCTGACCTTTTTTGCAAATGCAAGTTTGTGGCTCACAATTCTGAATTTTTTTCTTGCATTTCCGAGTTTTTTTTTCTCAAAATAAACTTGAAATTGCAAGTTATAAAGTCAGATTATGAGGGGGGAAAAGACTGATATGTTTTCAGAATTAAGAGTTTATGGCTCACAATTCTTACTCAATAACTCACATTTATGAGTTATTCTGAGAAAAATTCGGAGAATTTTTTTCTCGCAATTGCAAGTTTATATCGTGCAATACTGACTTTATAATTCACAACTGAGAGTTTATATCACGCAATTCTGAAAAAATAGCCGCAATTACCTTCTTTTTTATACAGTGGCAGAAGTGGGCCTCCATATGACATTTACAACTTCACAAAGGTAATGAAGGTTATTGTTTCTGGTTTATATTTTTGATTGTTTGAGGACAGTAATAAGCATACTAATGAAAACAATTGTAACGACAGCGTGATTGATGATAATTATAATAATTATCAATGGTAAATCAGCGTCATTGTGTCAATTATAAAATCATGTCCAGATTATTGGAGTGACGGTCACATAAATACAAGAATGAATGCACAGAGGAGATGCCCCGGCTAATATCCTTTCAGCATTTCCTGTGCTTGTTTCAGCTCAACTCTCAAGAGACGCCATTATCAATCATTAAAAAATGGCAGACTGCTTGGCACCTGATGCTTCCTGTGCAGATAAACAAACACTAGGTGGGTGGCTGGCTGCCCGTATTTTCTATTTTCTGTTTTCTTTCACCCCTACATTCATAAGACATCTGTTGATATGCGGTACGCAATAGATGGGCGGCTTGTAAGAGATCATGGCATGGGTAATTAATGTTTGTTTTGTTACTTTTAAACTCAATGTTCTCAGATAATCCTCAGTTTCTCACGATCACCTGGAGACCCCACAGTTCCTCTGACATTTAACATGCGCCCGGCTGTTTAAAACACTACAGGATGCTCTTCTCTCTTGTCATGCTGCTTTGGCTCAGTGTAGCTCTGCATTGAAATATTGAGAATATAAAATGTGATTTGCAGTATCAGCACAAAGCAGCAAAACCGCATGTGTATGATTCGCTTCAAGTCGATTCGGCCTCAAAATTATTGAGTTGCCAATGAGAAAAATTATTGAGAAGAGACACATGTTCTCATGCAGAACATTATGAACATTTAATGTTTAAATGAATTGAAAAACTGATTTGATGCAAAAGGAAAAAAAAAATTAAATAAATCATTTTTATCAACATCAAGTGTCCTTTACCTCTGTCTCCTTACAGAGATGTCTGAATATCTGAATATTGTATATGTATTTTATATTTTATTTATTGCTGTAAGGTGTTCGGAAATAATACAAGCACTGTTTAACATTCAAAATATATACACTGCTGTTCAAAAGTTTGGGGTCAGTTTATTTTATTTAGTCTCACCAAGGCTGATTAAATATATATATATATATATATATATATATATATATATTGAAATATCACAGCTTAAAATAACTTAAATAACTTGTATTATATAATTGAATAGTAAATTGTATATATTAATTTATTCCTGATGGCAAAGCTGAATTTTCAGCAGCCATTACTTCAGTCTTCAGTGTCACATGTTCCTGCAGAAATCATTTTAATATATTGATTTAATATTTAAAGTGATGTTTTCTTTGGGAAAATATTAATGATTTAAGTTTAATAATCAATATATTTATCATAAAATTGTAATGAAATATACAAATGATCGCAATATACATATACAGTACATTGATTCAATATTAAATAACTTTGATTTTATACATAATATTGCCAATAACTTTGTGTTTTTGCTCTGAATTAACTGTTATGTGTCTTTGAGTAACATACAGCAGTAGTGTTTTGTTTCTGAATGATTTAACGTTTTTGAACAAATTAATTTGGATGAGTGAATCATTCATTGATTCACTCATAAAGGCAGCAACTTGAGTCATGCTTGAACAAATTGCTATTTTTGAAAGAATCAATTCGCTTGAGTGAACAATTAAATGACTCTTTGCCAGTTTCATTACTTAATGAATCAGCAGGGTTTTTTTTATTTTTTTTTTATTTATTTATTTTATCAAATCGAATTTAGTTGAGTGAATGATTCATTGATTCACGCGTTAAGGCAGTAACTTGTTTCTTTTTCGTTCTTGCTGTTAACATTTGCCTTCATATTCTCAGAGACATTTATGAAGGCCACAAATTGGACATTTCAGAGTTGAGTCTTGCAATACTCTTGACATTAATGCAGACCAGTACCACAAGCCATACATAGTCATACTGATGGCATGAATTCATATTGTCAAACATGACCTTTTATGTTGGCAGGTACATGGCAGGGAGAAGACGCTGGAGGTTTATGTAAGATGATGTATGGTATTAAAAAAATATGGCAATGTTGAACATTGACTACCGCGGTGAAGAGTGCTGTCAAATGTAAACGTGTTTCGCTGAGGCTGCACAACGTGGGCATATGTTTCACCTCACAACATCTGAAGTGACATTGTGAATTTGACAAGCCCTCACTTTATGAAATACATAATACATTCATTGGTTTTGGATGCCATTTACACTGTATCATTCAGCATTATACCTTCATAAAATATAACAAATACTGTGTTCAGCTAGCAGGAGCCCTTTTTTGCTTTTTTTGCTGCAAGTGATTAGTTGATATCGGCCATGATTACATGAGCCAGGTGTCACATAAGGGATGTAGGTGACAGTTTATGACAATATGGTCCTGAGAGTTTGCAGGTGGCTGTAGGGTGGACCGTTCCCATATATGAGAAATGAACTGCCATTCACTCTCAGCGTATTGATTGGAGACCCATGGATCAAGATTTATGAGATCTATCCATCTCCTGCTTGATGTAGAAGTTGTCTTCGCTCTGTCAAAGTTCCGCCCACTCCATTGCTGTGATTTGCGAACCGTGAGTTGTCGCATCATCAACCTGAAGGCTGTGCAGCGATATCAAGCATATTGAACCACTTGCAGATATACTGTAGTTACGTTAAATTCAGAGAAAAGAGGGGAAAACTTACATTTTAGTTATTTGACTTGGTTGCTGCCAATTAAATGTCCTTAAATGGATAGTTCAGGTCTCACGACTTCCAAAAACTGCTTGACTTATTTCTGTGGAACGAAAAGGGTGTGTGTGTGTGTGTGTGTGTGTGTGGGTTGGTATTTGTGGATTAGGGGACACAAATTTGATTAATGACATGGGTATGACAAAGGTGTTACAATTTGAAGGTGGTTTAAGAGGACACTGCCCCCATGTCCCCATAATACAAAAGGCTTAAAAAAACATACAAAATGGTGTTTTTTTTTTTGTTTTTTTTTTGGGTGTCTAAAAATGCACAAAGTTTCCTGTAAGGGGTAAGGTTAGGCGTAGAGTTGCACTGTAAAAAAAAATATGTCAAATTTACGGTAAAAAAAGAATTCCGGCAGCTGTTGTTGCTGGAATTCTACCGTAAAATATATGGTAGCAACATTTTAGGTTTTACGGTTTTAACTTTAATTTACAGTTAAATACCATAATTTCATTAACTGATATAATGTTAATATACCAACCTATTGAAGTACTGAAATCTGTTTTGTACCTTTGAAATACACTGATAACCACCAAATGCAGAAGGTGATGAGAAAGTCACAAGATGAACCAAAACCCATCACAAGCAGCTTTTAAATAATAACATATATAGAAGGTGAACAGTGTCATTCACACAAGCATTAAACACCATCATGGTGAGACTCATTAAACTGAAATATGCAATAAACTTTAATTTAACAACATTAGATGTAACATACAACCCTAATAAACATAACTAAGAAACTAAGAAGAAACCTAGTTATTTCAAAGAAAAAACATCAAATTCAAGCAAAATTTGAAATGCAACGCAGGGAATTCTGGGAATGTGAATTTACGGTTTTTCCCTGTAAATTTTACATTCTTTTTTCACTTTTAAAAGCGGTATTTCACCGTAAAATTGTCTGAAATGTCTGATACAGTTTTTCACCGTATATATTAGGGGAACTTACCATTAACCATTTAACAGGTTTTTACCTGTCTTTTTTTACAGGGTGGTGTAGGGCAATAGCACATACAGTTTGTACGGTATAAAAACCATTACACCTATGGAGAGTCCCCATAAACCACAAATACCAACATGTGTGTGTGTGTGTGTGTGTAAGTTGTTATGCACTTTTATTTTTTTTTATTATCACTCCTTTTCATTCCACAAAAAAATGTGTCATGCAGTTTCTGGACATTTTTGTGTATGTGTGTACGTACATACTTAGATTTTATGCACATCATTGGCATACTTACTGTTTTTGCTCTGAATTAAATGTTATGTGTCTTAGAGCAAAATTCAGTAGTTTTGTTACTGAATAATTTAATGTTTTTGATTCAGTTGAGTGAATGATTAATTGACTTGCTCACTCATAAAGACGGTAATTTGATTCAGTCTGGAAAGAATCACCATTTTTGCATTAGTTGATTTGGTTGAGTGAACGATCAAATGACTCTCGCAAACAGAATCGCAGTTTCAATTCTTAATGAATCAGTGTTTTCGAACAAATCAGATTTGGTTGAGTGAGTGATTCATTGACTCATTAAGACAATAACTTCTTTCTTGAATAAATCAGCATTTTCTTTAATGAATTGATTCAGTTGAGTGAATGATTATATGGCTTGTCCATGAAGGCAGTAACTTGATTTATTCCTGAATTAATAAATATTTTTAAACTAATTAATTGATTTAAGTGAATGATTAATTGATTCACTCACTCACTTATAAGGACACTTGTGGCCAACTACTGATGCTCTTATGGTTCTTTTTGAGTTTGATCACTCTTGGTCTTTATTCCCTTTAACTGAATGAAAAGGTCAGCCATTCTACTAAACATCTTATTTTGTGTTATATAGATTTGGAAGGACAAGAGCCTGAGCAAATGATTATATAAATGATTTTCATTTTGGGGTTGAACTGTTCCTACTCTTATCAAACAACGGTGACAGATAGGTTGATCTCTGGATGTCAAAAACCACGGCCTAGTTACATGATCAATAAAGTTCAGAGAGACATTCCATGGAATCCTTGAATTGAAAGCGAACTATATACAGCCGACAACTGAGTCCGCATTGATTTATGACTAATTGATTGCATACTTTCCAGCAGTACAGTGCCAGGCCTCCATCTGCAAGTTTGGCGCCAGAGACTAATAGCTTCTCTCAACTCTGATCAAGAGAAAAGTTTGTCACTGTGTTGCCATTGCCTTGATTAAATCTCCCATTTGAAAAAAGCCTCTTGGTGGCATTGCGATATGGAAGCGGAGAACAAAATGAAAGGTTCCCATTTCTCACCGATGATTACATTATTGAACCTGGCAAGGCTTGACCATTGCCAGCCTTGCCTTCTCGAACTCTTATCTCTCTCGGTCTCGCTTGCTCTCGTAAAAGATGAGTAATAAAACCCGTCTCGCTTGCCATTCATCGCTTAACACACATAAATAAATCAGCACAATGAAAACCAATAAATGTTTGGGGTGATCAGCGGCCTTTCCGGTAAACATCGCAAATTGATGCCGGCTCATTTTTATTCCTCTGTGGACTTGAGCGTTACATTCACTGCCGGAAGGGAGAGACAGCACTGATGAGACCGAGATGCATTTGGCACTCGACTGCCGGCAATGTACTCGGCGATACAAAGGACTGATAAGTGGATTAGTTTCCTAGACCTGAGACTGTGTGTGTCAATAGAACTTTGCAGTAAAACGTGGATGGATGGGAGGCCTCTGAGTGCGTTCTGCCGTTATGACTTCAGGTCTGGAAATGTAAGGAGCTTAAATAAGGTCTGAGGGATTTTATTTTCTCTTGTAGTGGGCAGGTTTCGCTTGGACTTTTCTGTGGAATTGATTTCATGCCGTTTCACACACCTGTAAAACAGGCAGGTATTACCCACCCGTGGCTACTTCAGGTAGAGTTAAGTCAACTTACTGATATTTTAACCACATGTTCTGTTCAGGTTCTCAGAGTCCCTATGACCCTTTCCATACAGTAGCTTAACTGTCAGGTTGATATTTTATTTTTTTTAATAATCTTACAAGAACTGACTATAAACAAAAATACTTAATTACATGCATTCTGAGACCCCAGATGTAATATATATATATATATATATATATATATATATATATATATATATATAATCTAGTCATTACACGGATGCTTTTATCCAAAGCGACTTACAAATGAGGACAATGGAAGCAATCAAAATCAACAAAAGAGCAATGATATGCAATATAATTTATACATACATGCATATATACATATTTATTTATTTATAAAATGTTATTATTATATTACTTAAGTATTTTTAAGTAAAGAAATAATGCATTTATTATATTATTATATTATATATTATTTTTTATTATTTTAATAAATAAATTCTGCATTATTTATTTGTTTATTTATTTCCTACATTATAATAATGAATGTTCATTTATTTAAAAATGAAGAAATAATGCATTATGTATTTACTTTTTGATTATTAAACAAAACAAAAAATACATTCTGCCCTCATTGATCTTTTTTTATTTGTTTATTGATTTTGTAATTTATTTACATTATCTACATTATAATAACAAATATGTAATCATTTAAAAATAAATAAATAATGTATTAATTTATTAATTTATTTCATACCTACAATTTAATTAATGAAGAAGCAGTCTAAATTAGTGGAAAATCTGCAAATTTGCATAAGGCATTGAAAATTTTGTGCAGTTTCATTTGCATTCTAGTTATAATATTGTAATGTTTTAAGTTGTAATGTGTATCGTATCTTGATGCAGTTGTAAAGGTTGTGAACTCTTTTCTGGATACAAGATAAAACAGAACAGCCATTAGAAATCCAACACTTTCTATTGTGTTGTGTTGTAAAAGTGATAATGTTTTTAGCAAATCTGCATCATCTTTATCTCTTTATGGCACCTTTTGAAAAACATTTCTCATGCCAGCATCCTGCCAGCTCAGGTCAGTGCTAAATGAAGTCCGGGTCGTAACCGGTGTATCTAAAACAGCTCGCTGCGGACACCAGAGGAATATGTAATAATTCGTCCACTGCAGTGCAGTACCTCTGGGTGCATTAACCTTCCAATAGATGAACGGAGAGTCCTGGGAGGCCCAGCCGAGCTGCTGGCTCGTCTCCAGTCCGGAGAGATGGAGTCATCCGATCCATGTGCCACCATCCACGCTCCATACCCACCTGCATCTGCATAAACAAGCCTGTAAGCTTCCTGTCTTTGACAAGCAGTTTATTAGAGCTCTGAATTCTCAAATGTCTCGCCCTCCTGCACAAGTACGTCTGGTGTCTGGCCCCCGTCCCCCTGAGACTCCACTTTGAAGCCTCCTCACCTTCATTACCCGATGGCTCAAGTGCCAGCTTTTAATGAGAGAGGGGGAGAGACAAAGACAGAGCGCACATAAGAAATTCAACATGACAACAAATGAAGGCATGGTGCAAACTAGGTTGCTTCCTTCTCCCCCTCACCCTCTTTTTGACAAATGTAATTTATGCATCCAGTTATTATAAATAGCATATTGATACCGCCACGCTATTTTTGGCCTGTTTGTGAAGCCGTGTGGCTGTCTCAGTAAGTAGGCCGGTCACTACATGAGCGACGGAGCGGACTCAGCTCAGGGACAGAGAGTGCACAGAACCACACAACATACTAAAATTCCCTGCCTTCATCTAAAGAGAGCAAATCTTTAAAAAAAAAAAAAAAAAAAAAACAACCTCCACCATCCCATTTTCCAGATCTTCCTGGGATTAAGAAAGGGATGGTTTTGACATGAGGCCTGCTGGTTTGGTTTGCTGCTGCGGCCTACTGTAGACGATTGGAAAGTGCAATCAAGCATTTTTTTCTTCCTTGTTTACTTTTAAATTAGGATTTATTTTTAACTCTGAACCACAGCAAGGACACTTTCATATGACATCTTTGAATGTCAATCTTGATCAATTCAAGTTCATGCTTCACAAGTGGTATAAGGGTTGTCCGTTCCTAAAATGGAAAAGTAGTTCGGTCTTTACATGCTCAGACACTCAAACATTATAGCAGAGCAGATGGGTCATTCTCAGAATATGGTGATATACTGTACATACATGTTTTTTCCCCCTTTTCAAATAAGATTTCAATAATTTCAAGATTTCAAATAAGAAACTCCATGTAAAAGCCATGTAAATTACACAAAAAATGGCTTTACTATATTTTGTCTTTTCATTATTATTTGGATAAATTGACCATTTTTAAATAAATGATTGATTGATTGATTGATTGATTGATTAATTAATTTATTCATTCATTCATTCAAACACTAGTGCAATGTCTAACAAGTGTGTATCAAAATAAGCACTATAATTGATAATTAATTTAAAAAGAATAATTGATATCTTGTCATTTTTTATGTGTTAAGTGTTTTCAAGGGAAAAAAAAATCAGAAGAGGCTTTTTAAATATGTACATTGTTGTGACTGATTGATTGATTGATTGATTGATTGATTGATTGATTGATTGATTGATTGATTGATTGATTGATTGATTGATTGATTGATTGATTGATTGATTGATTGATTGATTGATTGATTGATTGATTGATAAAAAGTTAGATTTGTCCAATTGTTAAATGTGTCATTGGCATTACATTTTGTTTGTTTGCTTGTTTGTTGCAACATTAAATCAATCTAATTCATTGTAGTCTGCTTAGTTATGTTTTTTTTTAATGTGATATTACTGTCTTAATTTGTATCATTCAAATTTAATAATATTAGTGTTACATACAGTAACATTTTTAATGCTTAATAACAAAAGTCAAGCTGGTCTTTATAATTAGTAATAATGTGAAGATGGAAATAGATTTGTTGGCATATGTGTTTATAAGAGAAAACAATCTAAACTGAATTCAAAACTTTTGTAAAATGAGTTTTTTTTTGTTTGTTTGTTTGTTTTTTGCCCCATCTCATGCAAATGTGGTTCTGTATGTGCAATATTGGTAAAAAAAAAAAATCCAAATTGAAAATACTTCAATATCTGGCATCTTGTCCATCTTCCGCTGCCTGGCTATATGGTGGTGAACAGCAGTGCTAGTAGGGCATTCAGTGGTGCTCACTTTGATGATGCAAACAGTTCTTTGATGATGCAAACAGTTCTGACCCAAAAGTGCAATGTGAAAAGAGACCAACGGGTGCAGGGTGATGGAGGTGGAATTGAGCTCGAGTTCAGACCAAGTAATCGAAAACAGCCTAATAGTCACCAAAATGTCTACCAGACTGCACCGGCTGGTTCTCAACAGATCAATAGAAATGAAATGCATTGACTCGGGTGGAGGCAGTGAAAGCTTATTCCTGAAAGTGCAGTGCATTGAAGGGAGAGAGAGAGAGAGAAATGAAGAGAGATGGAAGGTCTTGCAGGGAAAAGAGAGATGTAGATGGCTTTTAATGAATGGCTTAGAGAGGAGCAACAGAAAATGCCGCGATTGTCGCTGCATGATGGAAAGAATAAGCAGAAAAGAGAGACAAAGGCCAGAGACATGGGTTCCTTCTCTGCCATTTCTAATTAAGGATCCTTTAAAAGAGAGAGCAGAGTAGTGTCCGGTGCTGGAGGTAAGTAATTAAGCTGATGTGACATGAAGGTCTGCTAGAACAGGAAAGCAGAAGAAAAGCAACTACACAGTTCATTTTTGAAGTGATTTTAGGCTGTAGCTGTGCACTTTTTAATACTTGCTTTACTGATTTTGGAGGAGATTCAGTGAATTATTTAAATGTGCTAAATGTGTCAAATGAGAACTGGAACGATGGTCAGTAAGGTTGGGAATCATTTGCCATGTCTTATTCAGAACAGCTCCAGACCAATTAGGTAAACCTAGATAAAGTAAAACACTGAAGTTAAAAACAAATAAATCAGACAATTTTTCCTACACCACTAATTAAAAGTATACATTTGGAACATTTGGAGTTCTGTTGTAATTGCAGTTAATTTGTAATTAAATTAAACTGGCGTTACCAAAACAATGTTTTAGTATAAAGTTATGATCAATTATTTCTTCAAAAGTACTAAAATGATTGTTAATGGAATAAAGGAAACATTTTGTGTGTGTGTGTGTGTGTGAAAGAAGAATCAGAACTAGAATAATTAGATGAGAATTTAATGACTGTATAATTCCAAGCCTTAATAATTAAATTAGCCAAACATATTCTGTTGTTTTAATATTCAGTTAATGACTCACCGCACCTTCAAAATAACTGAGGTGTTAGCTTGGCGTTGAAAATGGTCAACATGTGACCGAAACGTTTGCCTTGTTTTTATTCAGTAAGTTCAGTATATTGCTTTCATTGCTTTCATATATTGCGAATTTTTTATGTTTGAGTGTGCAGACTTTTTTCAAGCTTTTTAATATTCAGTTAATGAAACAATGTTTATTCAAAATATTTATTATTATTATTATTATTATTATTATTATTGTTGTTGTTGTTGTTGCAAAATTAATTAATTAATTTATTTATTTATTTATTTATTTATTTATTTTTTTTTCGTTTACTTACTCTCTGATTAGTAAAGGAAATGATGAGGAATAGGATCTGGAAATCTCACAAACCAGATCCAAACTTGCATCAATGCATAAAAACATTTGCAATAACCGCAAGGCCATAGCTTCAACTCAAAATGCAATAACAATGAGGGACAACAAATAACAGAACATACAAGAGCCAGAGGATGTAAAATGTTGTAAATGATGGATGTTAGAAATATTTGTTGAGTTTTTTGTTCAGAATTCTGAGGGAGCAGATTTCGTGCACATGCTGCCATTGATCTTGCTATGTTCCTAATAATAAACATGCACTCAAACATGCGCACAGGTAAAGAGCCTGTAAGACTTAAATTGATAATTGAAAACTTTCTCCTCAGCTCACCCCGGAGAAGGTCTTTGCTCTGCTCTTCTCTGCTCTCCTGATTTAACTCAACAGAGGAATTTTGGAAAAGTTCCCCATCATGAATGGGTCACTGAGCTCTTTCAACTCTGCTTTGAATAGATCAGGCTCCACATTGTGGGTCACTCCAAAACTCAGTGTGTCTGTTTTCTACAGTGGGAATGTCTTAGAGGTTTTCTCTATATGTTTTTGAGCTGGGATTTGTCTAGTCAGTAGGAATAGTTTTCATTTTGGTGGCAGTAAATGCTACCGTGCCAAACCACGTTGGGACAAACAGCAATTCCAGCTGTTTTGTGAAAATCACGCCAAAATCTATTCCACCAAACACACATCGGGACGCACATACATGTCAACATAGCACAACACACCTAAACGCTTTATTCCTTCTGTTTTTGTGCATTTATCTTAAAATATTTATCTTGGAATTCACCCCTGTTCCGAGAATTCCCAGCAACTCACCGTTTAAGAAATCTTGTTTCTTTTATGTGGTTGCACACATTCAGTCAGTCTGTGATCATGTGGGGGAGTTTTGGGGTGTTTATTTAAAGGCTTCCGTGGCTTCACCGCTAGAGTTTGAGGGAAATTATATTCTCAGGGATTTTTTTGTTTTGTTTTGTCAATTATTTTTTGTTCTTCTAATTGTGACTTCAGGTCCCACAGTTGATCTTTTATTTCTCATAATTGTGATTTTTTATATCTCACATTTTATATATCACAACTCACAATTCTACTTTTAAGTTTATTTCACATTTTATACTTCATCTCACATTTATCTGTTATTTTTTAAACAAGCTTACATAAAAGAAACTGCATAGAGGGAAATAAACAAGAAAAATGTAATTGTGTCGAGTGGAGTAGCACAAGGGACCTGTTTAGCGTACAGTGTAATTAACATTAGCAGCTGCAGCAGAAAATTTAACTGCAGGCAATTTTAAAGCCCTGCATATCCCTGAACATGCTAGCTGCCCACAGCCTGAACATGTAACCTGCCTGTTTAACACATGTGTAATAGAGTTATTGCATTATTGCATAATGTAACTTCACCAAAGGAACTACAGCTTATTAAGATGATAGCTCCAGTCCAAAACAAAATCAATGAATCAAACCCCATAAATGACTGCATTAGAGCATACTACATTGTCAGCAACTCCACGTTCAACACAAATAGAGAAGAGTGACTTGACTAACAATTGATTGAGTTTGACAGTAGGATGTTAGCAAGCCAATTATACAATACTCTAATACATTACTCTAATAAAATGTATTCTACATAAAAAAGGATATAGTGATTTTTGTCTTTTTTTTATCTGCCACCTTAAATTTCTGTGTATTTTGTGTTTTGTTTTAGTTTTATTTTGTGTTTTGCTCAGTGTTTTGTTTTTTATTTTTTGTTGTGGTGTTTTGTTTTGTTTTGTTTTGTTTTGTTTTGCTTTGCTTTGCTTTGCTTTGCTTTGCTTTGCTTTGCATCAGGTTCTCGCTATGAATTCTGGAGCTGCCATCTATATACAGGTGATACAACTAGATAATATGGGCACAACAAGATATTTTAGAGCAAAGCTCAATATAGTTTGGAAGAGAACATTTCTATATGGGAAAATGCTGAATTTTATAGTATAAAATATCATTATAATTTATATTTTAAAAAAATTATTATCAAATTATATTTGAGATGTTTTATATTATTTTTGAAATGAAAAAATGTATAATTATTTGGATATTTATAGATAGCCTATATATACTGAAATATTGTAAGAATAGCAATGAAAAAGGTCAGCTGTCAAATCAGTGAAGATCAATGGCTCTCCATTCACGTCCCAACCTGAACACACACACACATACACACACACACACACACACACATACACACACACACACACACACACACACACACACACACACACACACACACACACACACACACACACACACACATACACACACACACGATGGCACAGACATGTTGAGCTCACGCCCTAGGTTAGTCCTCTAGCCTTTTGTGAAGCATCTTACTTCTGTCATTGTTCCCCAGTGGCGGTTGTTGTTGTAATGTCTGTGGCCTTGACCATGCAAAAGAGTAGCGCTATTCATAGCCTGTCTGAGCCCCGGGTTGATGCATGAGATTCTGTCAGAGATTGACATGGGAGAAAAGACGAAAAGCTGGTTCCATCTGCGTCAGTCTGAAGTCACTGTTTGTGTTAGAGACTTTAGGGTTTTATGATGTAGATCCAAACAGCTGCAGGCGACAGAATGGAAAGAAAGGGTCAAACAATGACACATAAAGCATTGTCTGTTTTTATGTGAGTTTAGAGGGAGATGGAGAGAGTTTGAAAGTTTTAAATAGTTCCTGTTTTATCTTCTGTAAAAAACAAATGGTGAATATTTCCATCCGCTCCTCAGTATAATAAAAGTAAAGTTTCAAAATGAGAATAAAGTGTCGTAAAAGTGGTAAATTTAACTTGTTTTCAAAGAAGAAAGAAATATATACATTTTACACCACATGAGGGTGAGTAAATAAATTTTGGGTGAACTATCCCTTCAACAGCTACTTTCAAGACAAAGAATCATTTGCATATATTCATATATTTCTTCATTATCTCTGTGGGGCCTCAGGGGGCTCCTTATCTTTGTCCTAACTGACTGTAACACCAGGCCGTGTGATCAATGCAGGGCATGTACGTTTTAAAGTGTTTTCAGACACTCTACATCACTTCCCATTGCCTTTGGCTGAAACATCAGCCACTGTTTCCACCCACACACCCTCATCCGTCTGCGGCCATGAATTATTAACCATCTCTTGTCCATGACATTATCTGTAGCCAGGCTGTAATTATTTCACCCCCCTACGCACAGCTGGGTGTGTGAGCTCAGACCCCTGATGATGCAGCTGCTTTTCTATCACATGTATTTAAAGAGACAGAGTTCTTAAAGAAATAGTTCACCCAAAAAAATGAAAACTCTATGATGATGATGATGATGATGCATTTATATAGCGCTTTTATTGTGTATTGCCATACACCCAAAGCGCTTTACAATCATGTGGGGGGTCTCTCCTCAACCACCACCAGTGTGCAGCATCCACTTGGATGGTGCGACGGCAGCCACAGGACAACGGCGCCAGTGTGCTCACCACATACCAGCTACAGGTGGAGAGGAGAGAGAAAGATCGAGCCAGTCAAGTGGATGGGGATTATTAGGAGGCCATGATTGACAAGGGCCAGTGGAGGGAATCTGGCCAGGACACCGGGGTTACACCCCTACTCTTTACGAGAAGTGCCATGGGATTTTTAGTGACCACAGAGAGTCAGGACCTCGGTTTAACGTCTCATCCGAAAGACGGTGCTTTTTACAGTATAGTGTCCCCATCACTATACCGGGGCATTAGGACCCACACAGACCCCAGGGTGAGCACCCCCTGCTAGCCTCACTAACACCTCTTCCAACAGCAATCTAGTTTTCCCAGGAGGTCTCCCACCCAGGTACTGACCAGGCTCAGGCCTGCTTAGCTTCGTGGGCAACCGGTCTTGGGCTGCAGGGTGATATGGCTGTGGCTATCATCGTTTGTTTACCTTATTGCCGTTCAAATGGAAAGCAAAATGAAGAAGAAAAAAAAATATATTTTGCAGAATGAAATTATTTATTTATTACTTTTTGTTTATTAGTTTCTTTTTTATTTGCTTAAATAATCTAAGATTATCATCTAAGATTATAAGTGAATAATGACTTTTTTGTCAGTTTTGATCTGTTCCTTGCATAAGTAGACTTGAAGTACCACTACATTAGTCAGAAGACTGTATTAAACTTTTTGTTTGCCAAAAAAAAAAAAAGAGTTGTTACATTTTCATTTAATTACATTATAAAAGATTAATTAAACTGTTATTATTCATTTTATTACTCATAAAGTTATTCATTCATTTGATCGCCACCATTGTCGGTAATAAATTTGTATTAAATCTTAAAAGAGAATCCAGAAACACAGAATTTGTTATTTTTTTATTGTTCAAATTTTAATAAACCATTAAATTCTTACAATTTTATGAATTTGACTGATTAGACATGCATTTTGATTATTAAAACCGAAAACTAAATTTGAAGGAAACAGTAAAACAGACCCTATAGAGAAAGATGTTTTTAGATCCAGATAGTGTAGTTACAATATGTGATAGCCAACCAGATAAAGCAGCCAAACCCTGACCTCTCAGCCCTCATGCGTTTGTCTGCACAAACAACAGCCGCTCTGAGCTTCCACTATGAAAGCACTACAATGAATCAGACTCATTGTTAATCTTGAAATATCCTTTATTTCAGACATTTCCTAAGTATACTGATGTTTGTACTTTAATGAGAGCAAGTCCATGCACACAATATCAGATCCGATACTGATACCAGCATAGTGTAATTCGATGCTGATTCTTATTAACAATCCGAAAATAACTTCCAAATAATGGCGCTACAAAAGCTTCTACTATTCTGTGTCAAAGAGAAAGTTCCTGCTTGTTAGAGTGTTGAGACAATGACAAATGTGTGTGCTATCCCTGCATGTGTGTGTGTGTGTGTGTGTGTGTGTGTGAGTAACAGCTCAACCATACCATCAGCGTGACATGATGACAGTGGTTGTTTGCCTGTAATAGGGCTGGTGGGCGGCACAGCTCTCCACATCTTTCCCGCTGTTCTAAGGACATACTGACACTCTATGCACATTCACCACTACAACTACCAACACACACACACACACACACACACACACACACACACACACGCATGCACAGCTTGTCTAAACATCTACCATCTTATCTTCCACAAACAACACCCTTCTGGCTATTATCGTAACACTTGCTTAAAAATTCTGCCGAAAATTACAGATAATGAGCACCGACTAGAGGAACATGAGCTTTAATTATTTGGGTATGAGAGGACATTTTGTTCTTGGTTAATGCCGTCTAATGAACAAAGTATGTCTTGTCTGGCACCATATTGGTTTTATTTCTCTAAAAAAAGACTTGCACATGCATATCTTGATGTCTTTCCAAACTCTTATGACTGACGTTCTTTGCAAGGCTTACAATATCCTTGTCACTGTTTTCAGGAATGCGAATTGAGGCCATTAAGGTTAAAAAATAACTTAAAAGCATCCTAAAAGTGGTCCATTTTACTATATTCCAAACCTTTGAAGCCATATGAAAGCTTTATGGAAGAAACAGATGCAGTAATGCATCTTTTTTTTTTTTTTTTTTTTGAGTCAAATATTTTGAATGAATCAGTTGGTCACTATTCAAAACCATTGTGAATGATTTTTTGATGAATCAGGCTGAATTGATTCTTGAGTTCAGCTCACTAGAGGATGTTTAACTTTCCCTGTTTCTCACACAAAGCTATTGTATAACTTCAGAAAACTTAGAATATAGCGAAAGATTCATATGAATCATTTTATATGGTGCTTCTGAGTCATTTTGTAGCTTGACAATCCTTATCACTTTTATTATACTAAACTGAGTGTCCAGAAACGGCTTCAAAACTACTTTTGTCGACAACGTTATACTGTCGCACAAAAAATATCCACTTGTCTGGGTCTGTATCAATTTTATTTTGTAAAAGCAACAAACGTGCGCTTCCATGCTCACACACAGACCTTGACAAAAGGCAACAAAAGGATCCAGCAGTTGTGCCTCCTCTTTTTTGGTTCCCTCATATCTAATCTGACCCGGTCCATAAACAGACAGGAGATATAAAAGGGACTGAAATAGCTCGCTGACTGTCACATAACACAGGCTTTTCTGATACCCGCCACACGGCATCCTGGGTAAACATATATAACACCCCAGCCACATTCCAGGACGAGACGACCCTTCAAAGCCCCCTCTTATCGAACAAGGTTCTGAATAGATCCGCCATGGTGAGGCCAGACGGGTCCTGACAATAGACATCCCTCCGCTAACCGCTAACATAATTCAGTCCACTAAAGACAGGACTGAATTACAAATGAGTCGATGAGAAAAAGAAAAGAAAAAAAATCATTGGTTATATTGACAGTGCAAATGAAATGACTTGACTTTGTTAAAGGAATAGATCACCCAAAAATTTGAATTTGCCTAAAATCTATTCACACGCAGGCCATTCAAGATGTAGATGAGTTTATTCATTGATCAGAACAGATTGGGATAAATTAAGCATTGCATCACCTGCATAATGCATCCTCTGCAGTAAATGGGTGCCGTCAGAATGAGAGTCTGATAAAAACATCACAATAATCCATATGCAATCCACATGACTCAAGTCCATCAATGAATGTGTTGTGAAGTGTAAAAGCTGTGCGTTTGCAAGAAACAATTCCATCATTAAGGCATTTTAACTTTAAACTGTCACTTCTGTCCAAATGCAAGTCCATAATCACGCTTCCTCCAGTCCATTTCTTGTTGTCCTCTCACATCAAAATCCACCAACATATTTGTTTAGAATTGTTTTGGATGGGTTTTGCTTGTAAACAGTGCTTGATCTGTGCATATTTCTCTCCTGATTCAGATGAGCTACAGGTCTCAATATGATCTCAAACAGCCATCACAAACTCTTTCATGTACCTACTAAGAGAGCTCAAGTCTTTAAATGTAAATGAGAAGACTTTGTGCTTTAAACAAAGCCCTGGTGTGCTATTAAATCATTTTGTGGTGTTACTAGTACACAAAGATTGTATAATGCCTGCTGGTGTCGTATTAAAAGGTTTCCCTGACTTCCTGGGATGGAGCTGAGTGAGACAGCCCAGACTGTAATTAAAGGAACACTCCACTTTTTTTGGAAATAGGCTCATTCTCCAACTCCCCCCAGAGTTAATAAGTTGGGTTTTACCGTTTTTGAATCCATTCAGCCGATCTCCGGGTCTGGCGATAGCACTTTTAGCATAGCTTAGCATAGATCATTGAATCCTATTAGACCAGTAGCATCGCATTCAAAAACGCTCAAAGAGTTTTGATAGTTTTCCTGTTTAAAACTTGACTCTTCTGTAGTTATATCGTGTACTAAGACCGGCGGAAAATGAAAAGTTGCGATTTTCTAGTCCGATTTGGCTAGGAAATATACTCTCATTCCGGTGTAATAATCAAGGAACTTTGCTGCCGTAACATGGCCGCGGCAGGCGCAGTGATATTATGCAGCGCCTGAAAGTAGTCCCCAGCTAGGTAACTAGTTATAATATAGCTGGGGACTACTTTCAGGCGCTACGTAATAGCACTGCGCCTGCTGCGGCCATGTTACGGCAGCAAAGTTCCTTGATTATTACGCCGGAATGAGAGTATATTTCCTAGCCAAATAGGACTAGAAAATCGCAACTTTTCATTTTCCGCCGGTCTTAGTACACGATATAACTACAGAAGAGTCAAGTTTTAAACAGGAAAACTATCGAAACTCTTTGATCGTTTTTGAACGCGATGCTACTGGTCTAATAGGATTCAATGATCTATGCTAAGCTATGCTAAAAGTGCTATCGCCAGATCCGGAGATCGGCTGAATGGATTCAAAAACGGTAAAACTCAACTTATTAACTCTGTGGGAGTTGGAGAATGAGCCTATTTCCAAAAAAAGTGGAGTGTTCCTTTAAACACCGAGACAGTATGTTAGTTTGAACAAAAATGGAAATTATGTCATCATTACTAACCCATATTATTTCCTTTCTTTTGTTGAATATAAAAGGAGATGCTTTGATGAGCATTTAAGTCGCTGCTTTTTATAAAATAAAAATTGACAGCAATTTTTTGTTTTGCTCTCAAGCTTACAAAAAAAACATCATTAAATAAACTTTTATTTTGGGGTGTTAGTGAACACCTTTGAGTTTCACCTTTGAGGTTGAATCTGATGAGTTTTCTCAGATGAAATGGTCAAATTCTTGTAAAATGACTCTCGGCTCTGGAGATGAAGTTGTGAACTGTCTGCATATACAGGAAAGATGCTTAAAAAAGCCACAAGCATCACACTTTGTATAGGATTTGTATAGGACCTCTAAAATGTGTAGTACAGCATTGGCTTCCTCTGTGTATAATGATTGGCTTTCATTTCTGTGTGCGTGTGTGTGTGTGTGTGTGTGTGTGTGTGTGTGTGTGTGTGTGTGTGTGTGTGTGTGTGTGTGTGTGTGTGTGTGTGTGTGTGCGTGTGTGCGCGTGTGTGTGTTTGGCCGCAGGCTGCTCAGCTCTCAGAGGTCCTGGTCAAATTTTCAAATCTTTTACCTTCGCTCTTCTGACCCAGCGGTACAGGTCCGGTTCTCTCTGTTGAAGAACAGTCTCTCACAAGACAGAAAATCATAGCTTTATCCATTATTTAGTTTATTCTCCTTTTTTATCTTTATCTATATATCTAGACTACAAAAGGCAGTTTGGAACTTTGCATCAGTGACAGATGCTAAATTATAAATATTTTAACAATAAAACATAAATATTATTTGCTAAAACATTTTTTTGCTTTTGCTCATATAGCCTTTGAATATTATTTCTTCAATTTATATAATGCAACATTTTAATAGAATTCAATTTGATATTTGTAAATAAATAAATAATTTAAAAATACAAAAAAATAAATAAATAATTCCAAGTCACTTGACTTTGAATATTTTTCACCTGTATATATTAGAATGATTTCTAAAAGATCATGTGACAGAAGTGAATACTAGGTCAGTGGCTGCTGAAATTCATCTTTGCTTCACAGGAATAAAAACATTTTAAAATATAGGCTAAAATTGAATATAGTTCATTTAGATTGTAATATATTAAAATAGAAAACATGTTTGTTTAACAGCAAGGTTGCACAGTTGTAGTTTCATTGCTTCTTTTGGCATCCTCTATGGAAATGCAGAGTTATAAAGAGGTCTTAACCCGCCATTATTACATCGACTCAAACACATTATCCTTTCATGGCCCACTGTGATTCTGGAGTCATAGCGGTGAGCACAAATAGATCTTACATCACTCCAGAGTTAGGAGCTCCAGTATTCTGGAAGCCCATTGTTGCATTTGGACATCTGTGTGGATTCCATAGAGGAGAGCATAACGCGTCTATTTTGGTCTCATCTCACCTTAGAAGGCCCTGATTCTGCTCTTGTCAGCAGGCAAGCCGAACGTCGTTCATAACGTGTAATTTATCTGCCGTCGCCTCTTAAGTAAACTGACCGAAGCATTTATTTTCGGTTATTTGACAATGTTTTACATCTGCCAGTGTTGTTTAAGAAAACAAACCACCTGCTAACCGCCAATTTGGGTGTATATATCCTTTCTCGGCTAAAATGGCACAAGCACTCAGGTTCTCACAGTGGCAATCATGCAATGATGCAGATGCGAACGGCTCTAGCTGTTCATCTCCACTAAGCGAGAATGAGGGGGAGGAAGTCATTTTTCCCTCTGATGAATTTGGACACGAGTTTCAACCTTTGCCGCCCAGATCATATGCAAAGCGATTCTCTCCATCGCTGTCTCTCTTATCGTGTGTCTTTTTATCAGGCTATAATCATGCGTGAACTCTGGAGCACGTCTATCCCTCTGTCTCACTCTCTTAATGCGGTTCCACTCGGGCGATTGCGCGTCAGGATCTGGTGGGTGTGTGTTCGTGTGGGAGGAAGTGCATGCTGTGTGGGACGACTTTTCCTTTCCAGGTTGATGCTGAGGCCAACTGATTGGCACCGTATCGACTGGTTGTGCAGGCAGGTACCGTTTAAAAGAGTTTGTGGAGATTGAGTACACAGTCGAAAGTGGAGAAGCGAGGTATCCTGGGGAGTGAGAGTGACTCCAGGGCTTTGCCTCATCAGGAAATAGCAGCTGGATCTCACAGTAAGACATCCCATAAGTCTACGCAGCTGTCACCACGGAAACAAAGGTGGTTTCGGCAGGTGCTTCTGTCTGTTGTGTTTAGTCGGAATACTATTAGCCATATTTTGAATTCCCACATCAGATGTTGTTTTGATGTTGCAATGACGTAAATCATCTTCACTTGTTTTAAATAAGAAAAGCAACTTGGTATGAAGAAAACAAGCAGTGATGATACAAGATATCTTTGCATTATTACACTTATATATATATATATATATATATATATATATATATATATATATATACACAAGTTATTTGGCCAAGTAAGCATGGTAAATATTATCAAATGTTACCTGAAATTTCAGTCTGTCACCACGTGTATGTATTAAAAGACCATGGTATTACAATAGACCATTACTTCACCATAGTATATAATGCTGTTACACTTCTAGAGTGGGAGTTGACAATGTTAGGGAATGTTTTCCTTTCTAAGGTGTGATTTGTGTCAGAAAACGTCAAATAAGGATGTGAACCTGCTGAGTGGCGCTCATGCTAATTAGCTAGTCTTACTAGCACGTCTTTAGAGCAGCAGGTTTAAACTAGCCTGTTTGTGTGTGTGAGAGTGGGGGGGGGGGTGAACACACTTTAAAAAAAAAAAAAGTGTGAAATGAAAGCTTCACTTTAAACAACTGATAATGAAGAGGTGCTCGGGCCGGACGCACACGGTTCCGCTCAGTGTGAAGCAAAGGGGAAGAAAAAAATCTATTATTACGCCAAGCACCTAAAAGCAATCCACACTTATTAATATTTAATAAGCTTTCCTTTATCTTTTAATCAAGTGCGGTAAAAAGTGGAAGGAATGAATTAGGCAGAGAAGAAAGGAGAAATCACTTTAATGAAATGAATTGCTGCGTTGTGTCATTAGTGGGCTCTGGAGCGTGATGTTCGGAGGACGGAGGGGGCGCAGGGGAATGAATGAATCTAGCCAAGCATATTTCAGCACGGACCTGTTGAGAGCCGGGAGAATTTCAGGTTAAGGGAGCTAGTTTACCCAAAAATGAAAATTGGGTCATCAATTACTCACCTTCATGCTGTTCCAAACCTGTATGACTTTCTTTTTACCTTGTAACATGAGAAAAAGAAAGTTATACGAATTGGAATGGCATGAGAAAATGATGACCAAATTTTTATTTTTGGGTGATCTATTCCTGGAGAATAGTGGTGGAAAGATGATATGTGGACATTTAGACGTGAACTGCCTCCTCTCTTGTTTCTTTACCTCCCTATAGTTTCAATGTGGTTCTTCCCTCTTTCCCAAATACATATCCAACATTTAATCCATGCTTCCTTCTTAAACTCAATACTGCGTTTATGTCTCAAACTTCAATATTCATTTCTACCCACTGCAATGAAGTCTAACTAGCAGGTATTTTACACAATTCTGGTATGGTTCTACTTGTGACAGCGCTGTTTTCTACTTGTATTCTGGGCTGCATGCCCAGAAAACTGCACAGGCCTCTGGGAGTATGTACTCACAAATGACTGGACAAAGCTTTGTATTTCAGTTTGTGTTATATTGAATGTATGTCTTTAAAAAACATCCGGCAAAGTAGTGCTGGGCAAAGGATTGACAAAATTATAGCCTATTTTTCAGCAATTTGACATTCAATTTATATTTTGACCATTTTGTGAAAATGAATAACAATAACAATAATAATAACAATTATTATTATTATTATTATTATTATTATTATTATTATTATTATTATTATTATTATAAATCAACCAAGCATCCGTTGTTGCCAAATTATTATTATTATTATTATTTTTAATTATAACATGGTAAAATAAACTGTTTTTCATTGAAAAATAATGATACAATATCATTTGTATGCACCAATGTAACAACAATAATTATTAATTAACAGCAGTATTTACTTTTAGTAATTTAACACTGTAGGAAATATTGGAAATGTTGCTATTTATTTATTTTTCTTTTTTCCAGTCATAATGCTAACAAATCATTTTGTCAGTATAGTATATGAAGTAATTAATGAACATTTGGACAAAATTCTCTACAATATATTGCCTATTCCTTGTTATAAAATAAGCATGGTTGTGTCACTATTTAGGCATGTGTGCTGCATGCACAGCGTTTGTATGTGTTTTGTGTACATAACTGTATGTGTGTGTGTTTTGACCGTGATGACTGACTCAGCATGGTGTCAGTCTCTGCTCTGATTGGTCAGCAGTTAGTGTGGAATGTGAAGGTGAGAGGTCATTGCCCCAGACAGCGAGTTGGCACCTGGCTGTTTACACTGTCTTATTTGACTCAACCTCCTGATGTCCATTCTGTCGCTTTTTATAATCTTCAGTTTTGTCTTACACGTTTACCTACCTATCATTATTTCCTTATATATAGAAAACTAAATATAATGATTTTACAGATTAACAATCTCACTTTTTGTATTAAAAACATATTTTCTTAATTTACGAATCATCTATTCTTTTGAGCACATCCCCACGGGGAGTTTTTGATTTACCTAACTTCTGGGAGCCATGAAATCCCAGAGGATTCCCTTTTGTAATAAGACCCTTGGAACCAAATGCATTTTAAGAATTTAAGGAGATTTCTGCTTTGTCATGTCAGCCATTAACAGTTTGATCTAATTTTGAAATCAGTTGTAAGACCTAGTCAGCTGGGAAGATTTGAACAGGATTTAGGTCACATTACTTGGGCACTGACAATCTATCATGAAGGATTTTGCTTCGATGCCTGAGTAAATGTCATGTAGTATCTATGTGAGTGTATACAATGTATGCAGCAAAGTATCAAAGTGACACCCGAACTTCATCTTGTGTTAATTAAACTCCATCAGCCTTTCCCAGAATGCAACTGGTATCCTCTTATTCCATGACCATTATTCATATGCCCTCTCTCTTCATATGAATCTCTCGAATCACCTCTACAGCTACAGGGAGAGATTATACCTGCGGTGTGTCTAAACCTCTCTAGGCTGATTGGATGGCTAAAATGCATTATAATCCAGATTTTGTATGAAGCCTGTCCGGTGTTACCTTTAAACCTGTTCATCCTGCCACTGCACAGATTACAATGGCAGAGAACATTTATATCACTTCAACTACATGTTTCCATAAAAACATTTAGTCAGTGAGTCAGAACACATCAATGAGTATGTTTTGAGTCTTTTTGAATGATTCATTAAAAGAATCAGCTCATTAGAGTCAGTTGTTTGTAAATCAGACTGCACTGGTCATCCTATATAACTATTTTTCAGTGCAGCCATCAAAGGCAACTATGGAAGTCTGAGAATAAAAGGGGAAAAATATGTTTTTTTTTTTTTTTGTTTTTTTTTACATATTTCATATTCTAAAATATATATAATTTTGTATTAAAATAAATATTTAAGTTACAATTCTAAATGTCTTTACTGTCACTTTTGATCAGTATAGTGCATCCTTATTGGTAAAAAAAAAAAAAAAAAAAAAGTGTTTTCTTTTTTCTTTTTTTTTTCCTCTAAGGCAGAAACGGCTTTCAGAATACAACATAATAACAGAAAGATGTGTTGTCTGTTTATAGTGTTTACATTATTTCATGTTGGCCATTATTTTCATTTCATCACACTCAAGACTAAAAGCTTGAAACTTGAACAAAAAAGTAATTTCTTTTGTTCTAGAGAGATGTAGTTTCAGCTGAGGTGCAGAAAACACTGCAGGAAAGATGAGATAACTATTATTGATTCCTGCCCAAGTACGTGCATCTATGTTTTATTCACACCATCACAGACAGAAACTTGATTAAAAACAGGAATACAAATACAGTAATGCATATTTTTAGGTCACGATACATATCAGAACAAGTTATGACAGGCTGTAAAAAAAAAAAAAAAAAAATTATATATATATATATATACATATACACACACACACACACATTATAAACATTATATATTTGTATCCAATTCAGCAAATTCAGTATTTATTTATTTATTAATTAGGAAGCATAGATTGTTCTTTATGTTTGTAATGTATCTTAATCTCTCTACCTCTCTTTCCTTCTCTCTCTTGTTCGTTCCCCAATATCCTTTAAGTGGCAGTATAAAGTTGTTTCAGGAGCTGTGATCTTGGAACTGTCATTTGTGATACTATAAAAGGATTTGATTTTGTTAAATATAGACTCCTGAAGAATTCACAGAGTCATCTTCAAGAACAGAGAGAGGAAGAGGCACCACTCAGATCCAAGCAATATCAAAAGGTCCCAGTCTTCCATCTTGTGTTAAGGAATATCGATCTATTTCAGCGGCATCATGTGCCGATCTATAAAGCAGCTCATTGTGAACATCTGTTGTGCAGAGAGGGGATAATGATGATTGCATTTGCATACTTTTATTAATAATCAAAAAAAATTGAATGAGTTACACATGCAAATGTGCCATTTGCAAAAGCAAAGGCAGGGGAAGAGACAGAAATGAGGAGAGACGGAGAAGGTCAGACACTGGAACGTGTGGATGGATTGCAGGAGCAGGAGGAGATGATGATGGACTGGAGAACATTACATCTTGACCTGGAGCTGTTTGAAATGGGAGGAAGAAACTGAGATGAGTGTGAACCGCTGCGCTGTTAAACCAGTCATAGATTCTGTCCTTTACACTGAGATTATTATAGTAATTGTGCTGTTTGGCCTCGTTGTGGTGAATATGATATGCTCTTTCTATCATTCTATCATTCTATCAGTCCATCCATCCATCCATCCATCCATCCATCCATCCATTGTTTATATACAGTATAGTGTTATATCTATCCATCTATCCATCTATCTATATATATCATCTATCTATCTGCCTATTGTTCTATCATTTTTGATAATTATTACTTTTTCCCGTCATGCATACTTGTTCCTCATGTTCAGGTGGATACACACTTGAATATGCTTACGGTCTCGGCCAGACAGATCAGTTAGATTAGCATATGCTGAAGCACACGGTTTGAAAACCTGCCACGCTGGTGTTGGAATTGCATTATTTTCATCTTCTCCTCCTATTTTGCTGCTGTCACCGGCGTAGCCTCTCCAAACACTCCGGGGTCATGCCCATCACATCACACGCCGACTGCGGAATATAGTCTGGTACTCTGTGAAGAGGTGTGCCAATGCATGTCACATCAGATTGTGCGTGTATCATATTCACAACAGCAAGGCTAAACTTACTGGATCTGACAGTGCAGACATTCAGGATGTGTCAAACAATGCATTTTCTACTTTGCTGGTTTGCGCTTTGACGATTTCTTCCTCCTTGACATTTCTCTAACCCCCTACCATAGGCAGAAGAAGTCCTGATGGGAACAAATGTGTTGTCAATCTTATATGGAGAAGTGTGAAAGAGAGAAGAGAGATTGTGTTTCTTATTGTTATTTGTGTCTACATTCACATGTGCGGAAGTTTTTGATCAGTCATTCGTCATAGTTTGGTGCAGTATTTTTCATTCGGAGTGAAACATATCGCACTGCCAGAGGCTCAGACACCTTCAGGCTGCTGTTGACCGACCTTCTGCCAAAAACAGCACCCTGTCCCACAAGGCCTGGCGTGACAAATCGAGAGCCCCTCAGGACAGCTAAACTACTTTCTCAGGAGTGACACTTTAGGTGACTGGACTCAAAAAAAAAAAAGAACCTAAAAGCTGAAATAGTAAACAAATACATTTCACAGCTGAAGGGTTCAGTATTTAAGCAACATTTAGGTGAAAGTGTTTCTTTGTCATGTTCATGTAAAAATATATAGTTCATAACTAGATGTTTTTTTGGTAGTTTTTTTTTTTTTTTTTTTTTTTTGTCTCACAGTACATATTTGAACTATGCTAGTATGCTTGGAAGTACATTTGCTCTGGCTACATACTGGAATTGTTCACCATCCAGTCAGTTCCCAATGCATACAATCAAGTCACACTCAGTGTTGTTGTCACTAAAATATAAAGAAATATTTTTTTTATAAATAAGATAAAATAAAATACTCCCTTATAAAACTGGTTATTTGTTCCATTCCTGAATAAACTTTTTTGAATGCACCAGTTGAATGAATGACTCGCTTATAAAGACAGTCGCTTGTTTCATTCGGTCACATAGCTGCAGACCAGGGAGACGAGGAACTTTGTGATGAAGACTTTATTGACTATAACCATAGAACATGAATGACTCACACAACTATAAACGTTCACTAAGAAACACAGACAGTAGACATTCAACACCCAACGCAGGGGCAAGGGAACACAGGACTTAAGAACACTGGGAAACGAGATAATTAAAGACACAGGGCTGGAGACAAATTAACTAATGATGGCATAAACTAGGACATGGACAGGAAACTCCAAATAAGGACACGAGAGGAGGGGAAAACACAAGATGCGGAGACACAGTCTGACACATTCCTGATTTTTTCTTAATTCCTCAATTTTTGAATGAATAAAAATTAAATTAAATTAAATTAAATTAAATTAAATTAAATTAAATTAAATTAAATTAAATTAAATTAAATTAAATTAAATTAAATTAAATTAAATTAAATTAAATTAAATTAAATTAAATTAAACACAGCACAAAATAAAATAAAATAAAATAAAATAAAATAAAATAAAATAAAATAAAATAAAATAAAATAAAATAAAATAAAATAAAATAAAATATTAGGAAATAGGAAATGTTGTTTCGGTAACTATTTGAAGTAAGCTGAAGTATTAAAAATACTAACTGAAATAGAAATAAATTAAATCTATTTAGAAATATTTTTAAAAAATAAAAAAGTACATAAAAATTACTATGAAAACAAAATATACAAATAAAATCTAACAATAAAGCATATATATATATATATATAATTTAATGCTAAAATAGCACTGGCCCTGCTCTAATTTTTTTTTTTTTTTTTTGTCTTGTCTTGTCTTGTTTTTACTTGTAAATATGTCATATTACAATAGCAAAGTGGGTTGCAAACAGCGGTTCACCTTGACTTGAGTATACATTCTTAAAATGCCCCAAAACAATCTTCCCGTCAGCATTACCCTCTTAGACACTTCCCATTCTAAATCTGTCAAGCGTTAAGAGTTCCTGACGTCACTTACAGGGCAGATGTAAGGAGTGAGAGAGAAAGGCGGTATATTTAGGGCGACTGGAGAAAGACAGAGAGAAAGAGATGCAGGCAAAATTTCACAGAGAGAAAAGCCCCCAGAGGTCTTCTGTCAGTCTTTGCATTCGTACCCTCAGCTCTCAAACACGTTATTTATTCAAAGTCCCACAATTCACCTGGGAGCAGAGGAAGAAAAGCAAAGGTGTTCTGTGGAATAAAGCGCTACACTTTTTAAACACTAACTTTCACAAGGCACCTTGTTTCACACCTGTGTGTATTTTAACTCCCTCACATACTACTCCCTCAAGTTACACAGCAAGGTGCAGGTACTGAGCAATGAAGGTGGAGCAATGGAGAGACGCAGTATTGGAATTCCTTGAAAAAAATACAAGTGCTTGTAAGGCAGCAAAACAATAGTGTTAAAGTTTTAAGTAAGCTTTGGTTCTGTGTAAGTAAATTATTGCATCAGAGTCGCTTCATCATTTTCATCATCATACTTAGAGCACGTCTTGGTTTTTCTCAGTTCTCCAAGAGATTCAACATGGAGCAGCATCTTATTCAATTTAAGGGGCTGTTCACACAGAACACGTCTTTGTGCCATAAAATGTGGGACACGGTGCTCAGGAATGGTTTTAATAAAAGCACAGCACAGAATGGCTCATCCACCATGCTGCTGTCAAATAAAACAACTTGCTACTGTAAACAAAAGCTTGCAACGCTTTCCCCACCTCCTGTGTATTTTGATTGGCCCACTGTTTTGGAACTGACTTTAATGAATGCCACTGTTTGTAGAAGTTGGAATTTGACAAAGCATCTTAAAAACATTGCACTCATGTGTGAGACATGAGCTCAATGGTCATACACATCCATCTAGTGCATGTTTACTTAGAAAAGCAATGGAAGAGTATTGTATTGGAATGGAAAAATGCATTCTATGTTAACATTCCCTAAAGATGTGGTTTCAAATGAATCGGTTGAGAGAATGATCACTTATTTTGTTCCTGAATTAATGGTGTTTTTGAATGAACTGGTTGAATTGACTCACTCGTAAAGACAGCCACTTTTGAATGAAAATAAATGAATCGGCACTTTTGAACGAAGCATTGAATGAATGATTCATTGACTCGCTCATAAAGACAGCCACTTGTTTATTTGTTTATTTGTTGTTGCTGTTTTTTTTCTGAATGACCTGTTCCTGAGTTTTAATAGTTTGAATGAATGGCTCATTGACTCACTTGTAAAGACAGTCACTTGTTCAATTTGTCAACGAATTAGCATTTTTGAATGAATCATTGGAGTGAATGACTCACTGATAAACACAGTCACTTGTTTTGAACTAGAATGAGCTGGTGAATTTGAACAATCAGTGGAGTGAATGATTCATCAAATCACTTGACAGTCATTTATGTAACTTGCATGTATATATACTATTAGAAACAGAAGAGCAAACACAATTCAGTATGCAAATAAAGTGCAAAATCACCAACTGCAATTCTCTCTGTAAATATTACAGTTATTACTTTCTGTTAGATTTTTTGTGATGTATATCCAAATAATGCTATTCAAATCTAATTCAAACTATATTGCATTATAAAGCTTATAGAATACAGTCTTTTGGCTTTTGAGATACCACTGTGTGTCAACTGACTTGAAAAATAAAAGAAGGAACGTGGTAAAGAATGATGAGGAAGTGAAGAGGGGGGTCAATATTGGACAGTTTAGAACTTTTTGAATCAGACTTTTGTTGCGCTAATGGAAAAAAAAAAAGAGCGAGCAAGGAGAGGGACAGAGAGAAATGGTGATCCAGAGAAAGAACTTCGTAATTAATTTATGTAGCTGTAATGGAAAGAACATTACATTCTGAGAGGTAAAACCTCCTAAAAGTTTTTTAGATCACATTTACACAGCATTAATGGAAAAAGAAATAGAAATGTAGAGAGGTAGAAAAAGACTAAGACAGAAAGACAGAGAGACAAAGAAATATAGCAACAGAAAGACAAAGATAAAGAGAAAGGATTTATTAATTTATGATTCTGGGTCCAAGACTTAGTTTGGCCTTCCAGCCTTTTTTTTTTTTTTTCCCCTAGCTACCTTTTCCGGCCTGGCTAACTCTTTTCCATATTTGAATAACAGAAGCTCATGCCTGTGTGGCTACATCATCCGTAACTTTAGAAACATTGTGTCAGAAATCCAGTAGATAACCCATGATGCCCTGAATATACTTCTATCTACTAAAACTACACCATGCTCTGTTGTTTCACGGCCCCTTCCTTTATACTCCAGTAAGATCCCAGCCCCCACATTAAACAACCGGACGGTAGCATCGGGCCATCTTGAAACCATTTCATCAGGAAATGGTATAATTTGGGCATCTGGTTCCTATTGAGTCCTGGGCTGAGTTCTGTTCCTGCAATGCTGTGATAAAGGGCTTCTGGGGCCAGGAGCAGGCGTCATGCTCTGGCCAGAGCCCACTGCACACTCCTCCTGGGAGTTCGCCATGTTGGACCAAAGGCTGGCTTTACTTTTATTGAGTCTTGATTTAAAGCTATTTACTTTATTTACTATACTTTTTAATGTACAATTTTGGCCTTATAGTGCACAAAACTTTGGTGCAACGTATTCTTTAAAAAAAAAGAAAAGAAAAAAACCTGGTATGCAGTATTTCACCAAAACTAAATAATAATAATAATAAAATTGTTATTGCAGATTGAAATCCTGTTGTGAGAATATTTAATTGCGATTATGAGAAATAAAGTAAGTCACAATATGTTTTTTACTCTGAGGTGAAAACATAATTAATTTGTAATGAAAAATAGTCTCAGTCTTCAGTATTCTGGTTTTGATTCCACTTTATTTATTTATTTATTTATTTATTTGTTTGTTTGTAATGTTGGTCCTCTATTTTAGTAACTACTGTTTTGTTTTGTTTTGTTTTGTTTTGTTTTGTTTTGTTTTGTTTTGTTTTGTTTTGTTTTGTTTTGTTTTGTTTTGTTTTGTTTTGTTTTGTTTTGTTTTGTGCAGAAGAAATAGATTTCCATTGTGGATAATATAATTTGTATTAAAATAGTACCAAAATTTACAAAATAGAAGAATTAATGGTCTCAGTCTTCTGGACGCCACTGTATATCAGATTATGAAAGTAAAATGAGTAGCAAGCAGCATTCACATTAACTAATGAAATGCAACAATCTGTTCATCTCAATCAAGTGTTGCAGATGTTGATCACTGTTGTGCTTGAGCTGGACTGGAAAACAAAAAAAATGATTGTAACCGCAACTTAAGTAAATTTGGATATTTTGGCTGGTTTGCATGTAAAACAGTCTTGAGTAGTGTAAAATAACTACCACATGGAAGTGATTTGGAGGAAATGCTGGCGGTTTCCTTTAATGAATGCAGAGGATGGCAGAGATTCAGAACTGGACGATGGAGGGGAGGTGATAACCCTCGCTCTCTCTGCCCCACTGCAATGTCACTGAGAAATCAATAAAGCCTGTTTGTCCATTAATTAATCTGCAGTCTGCATGGGCGCGCTGTGTTGTGTGTTCTAATCAGCAGCGTCTGCATTTCTTCCAATGCGCTCTACCTCGTTTCCCAGTTCAATAAAGGATAATACTGGCAACGTGTATGTTAATCCAGTGAGCGCTTATTTACAAAAAAGGACAAATAAGCAGTATTTATAAACCCAATGCTATGATGTCACTGATCCCCATCGAAACAGAAGGAGTGGAGAGTGAAGACAAAAAAAACAATAGCATTATCACAGTAGGATTACAGCAATAGGATTGAGATGAGATGAGAAGGACATTAGGTGATGTGTGTGTGTGTGTGTGTGTGTGTGTGTGTGTGTGTGTGTGTGTGTGTGTGTGTGTGTGTGTGTGTGTGTGTGTGTGTGTGTGTGTGTGTGTGTGTGTGTGTGTGTGTGTGTGTGTGCGCTCAGGCAACAGACAGTACACTAGGGATGTGAATAGAAAAACTGAAGTATTCTGGTTCTGAATCCACTTGATTTTTTCTTTCTTTCTTTTTTAAGCAATTCTAAGAAATCACCAACCCCCAATAATTGGTCCTAAATATATACTAAACAACAACAAACTACTGTTTTGTTTTATTTTATTTTAAGAATAAACAAGAACTTAATGAACTGTCAAATGAAAAATAAAATGATGATTATGTTTTTTTGACTCTTCATAAAGTTGTATTAATATGACTTGTTTGAGTTAGAATTTAATGAATTGTCAAATGGAAAATAAAACAATGAAGATTATTATTATTATTAATTACATTATTGTTTTTATTTTTTGATTTTTTATATATATATATATATATATATATATATATATATATACACATACACACACACACACACACACACACACACACACACATACACACACACACACACACACACACACACACACACACACACACACACACACACACTGTCTGAGTTGGATTTACTGTCTGTGCATCTCTGATGCTTCACTGACATAGATGACGGATCGTACTGTATAATGACTACAACTAGATAGTGAGAAAGACAGAGAATCTCAGAACTAGCTGTTGTTGTTGTTAGCATGCGTGTGGGTCATCACAGGTCGATCACGGCCCCTCAGTGTCAGATTAAAGCTGTAATCTGCCCCACCGCAGGTGACCTACTTCAGCTCGGTGGGCCTTGAGAGCGTGGGATTATCATGTAATCCTACCTCATCACAATCAAGTGGGCTGTCAGTCTTTGAGAAGAGACATCAGACGGTCAAGTCCACTTACGGAACACAGAAAGCTGACTCTTCACTCCTTATCCCGACCCTGCTTTGCTGACGAATCTCAAGGACGAAACTCAGGAACAGTTCATTGTCTCAGTTCAATGACTCTTAATGGCATATAGCTCAGCCAAAAATGAAAAGTTCTGTCATTATTTAGGCTGCTCAGCCTTATGTTATGTAACTTTCAACTTATTTTTGTCCATTGAAAGTCAATAGGCAGCATTTGACAGAATATCCTTTTTGTGTGTGTTCTTTAAAACCTCTTTTGAAAATTCATATTATAATGTATGACATGACATTTGCTGTAAAAACATTTTGTCAGGTAGTAATGAATGTGCTTCATGTGGTTTTAATGCACTCAAAAAGGTGATTTAATATGATTGAATCCAGCAAAAGTAATTTTCAGGCAGAAATGACTTGTTAAGGTTCAGTACTAACTGCACAATATTGTTTCTACTCTTTTGTTCTTCTTATTTTGGAAAGATACAGTAATGGAGAGCAACTCAGCTTCTTCATGCATAAAATTAAGATTTGATGAAAATGCATTTATTCATAAATATTTACCACATTCCCTCCCTCTTTCCTCAGCTCGCTATTTCCCTAATTGTAAAATACTTGATGAGAATGGCAAACATTTTCCTCACCTTCAGCCATAATCAAACTCAACAAAAAAGGACTGCATGCAGGTTTGCTGAGCTTTGCAATGAAGGAAACAATAAAAAATAACTCTTCTTTATTATTTCAAGGATTTTAGATTTATTTTCACAGTGCAAATAAATAAATAAGTAAATAAACATTTATAAATGTTTTTTTTGTCTGTTTGTTTATTTTATTTGTTTATTTGTGTTGTTGTTGTTGTTGTTAAATGTCAATTTTACCTTTAAAGTGAGAAATTGGTGCCCAAATTCTTAGTTTCTGATTTTAATTTATTGCTCTCAACAGTCCAAAATGAGTGGAATTAATTTGTCATAACGTCAAATATTTGATGAAGTCAATACATGTGGAATAGCGTTCACATGGCCTAGGAATTGAGAGTTGAATTTTTTTTCCTGTCATGTGGAAAGGCAGCAATTAACAGGGGATTTCATCCCTTGTAAGCTATAATTGAGTTCAGGATGAGAAATGCAGGAGACATTTCAAATCCAGCCTGGCCTACAGCCTCAATCTTCAGTGTGAGTGTGTGTGGAGTGCACTTAAGGAGGACAGATCCCAGGGGAGCCGTTTTTTGGTTTGTGTTGTTTCGTCACTGAGCCGCGCTTCTCAGAACATGTTAAATGATGACATGTGTTAAATGCGTCTCTTAAAAACAGACAGTGACTGATACAGGGGTTTGTACTTTGTTTGACACAGAGCTGCTTTTAAAAGTCTGAAGCCGGCTGTCATGTCAGTAGTGATGTTTACGTTCTGTTCCAGTCTTCTCTTTCTTTCTTTGTCTGCCTGATGTATCTCCATTATTTCATGTTACCTCAAAATAAGGAAGCCTTGAAACTAAAAGAGCATTGTGGTCAGAGAAATCTTCCAGAACATGCTCTCATTCTTGACCTCAGCTCAGAATTTTTTCTTTGATCAAAATGGCTGTAAACAGGTTGCAGTTGCAGCTGTCTTTCCGCTAAAGGAAGCCAAAACTAAAGATTAGCCTCAAGGTATATTTATACTAAAACAGTTTTACAGGGATAGATCACCTAAATATGAACATTTTGTCATTTACTCACCCTGTACAATTTCCTTTCTTCTGTGGAAGACAGTGTTATTTTAGTATCATACATGCACTTTTATTATATAATATTACATTGTATAAATATCAGTGCTGGGCAACGATTAATCGCGATTAATCACATCCAAAATAAAAGTTTTTTGTGTATATAATATATGTATGTGTACTGTGTATATTTATTATGTACACACACATGCATGTATATATTTACGAAAAATAGGTTATGTTTATATATCAAATATATTTATATATAATATAAATTATATGAATATAATTATATACATGTAATTTTTTTCTAAATATATACTGTATGTGTGTGTCTTTATATATACATAATACATATACACAGTACACACACACATATGTTATTTACACAAAAACTTTTATTTTGGATGTGATTAATCGCGACTAATCGTGTCCCAGCACTAATAAATACATACAATAGTTCATACAATATACTGTAAAAAAACGATTTTTTTTAATGACATTAAATGAAGATGATTACATTGTTTTACAAGAAAATACTATTTACTACTATCATTTTTTACTATATTTTTTATTTCAAAATTTCATGTTATTTCATGTACTTCTTTGTAATTGTTTGTGAAATTTACTAGCACTTTCTGAGTGAAAATCGTTTTTGCACCTAGTTTTTCAGTGTACAGTATGTGTAAGTAATACAATAGCTTTGAGTGATGAACAGACTGAAATTGATGTTGTTATTTACAGATAAACGTCACCTAATATGTGAGTGAGTGAGTGAGTGAGTGAGTGAGTGAGTGAGCGAGCGAGCGAGCGAGCGAGCAAGTTAGTGAGTTAGTTAGTTAGTTAGTAAGTTAGTTGAATTTGAGAAACGAATCAACTGATTCACTGATAGATCCAAAAGAAAGATTCGTTCACAATCACGAATGACAAAAATCAGTTTATAACTCGCAGGCTGTCGGTGAACACCCACTAGGGAAGATGCTTTTTTTCCCTGAGGTAAAACGTGACTATCATTCTAATGTCTGTTGTCATTCTACACTGAAGCGCCATATCCATGAGAGATCTTAAAAGCATTAGTGGGGCGGATGGGTGCCTAGTTAATTATAGTAAGATTAACACAACAGCACTCAGAAGTGATCAGAGTGATTGAAACCACTTCGAGAAGTGTGTTAACAACATGTCTGATATGCCCATCAAAAGTTGTTCAAGGTTTATCCGGTTGTCGAAAGTACTTTTCATTTAAGATTTTTCATCATTCTATTCACTCTGCTTTTCTTTTTAAGGCAACGATTTTTTAAAGTGACTCATTTTCGTTTATTTCTGATATTTTTTGTCTCTTCTCCTGAGTTTTTACTGTATCTTTTGTTGTACTCATCTCTGCATTACTGTTATTACGGGAGAAATGAGTCGTGGATTGAAATTGTAACCTTAGAAACAGCGGGTCACTGTCAATCACTCAGTTACAGAGCCACTGCCGCTTTCCATTTTCACACTTTCTATTTACCTTCTGTATTCTTGCCTCAAAGGAGTATATTACTGTGCCAACCACTGCCAGGACAATAAAATGTGTTAAACTGCTTCCTTTCAAAGTCCTCAAATACTCACTGTCACTGTCTGGACATATGGTTCAACCTGAAGGCCTGAAAGACACTGAGCAATTTTAAGACTGAGGTGTGTGTGCGTGTGTGTGTGTGTGTGTGTGTGTGTGTGTGTGTATTTCTACTCATTCTTGTCATTGTTTATATATATATATATATATATATATATATATTTGTAGGTATTCCAGTGAAACACTTAAGGCGGCAATTTAGGAAGTGGAAGTTTGTTGCAATTGTGTCCTGAGGCACATTGGCATACATGGAGTTATAGAGTGAACATGGTGAAAGTTTTTCCTAATTTTTTCAAGGGACACGGATTGTTTTAAGGCTAATTCTATATAATTTAGTGGAATATTTGTGTTCTAAAACTAATAAAAGTCTCTGCAGGAAAGGTGAAACCGATGTCTAGATAGATTTTAAGTCTCAAAAGATTGTGTTTTGAGATGCCAAAACCGGGTAAGCAAGACAGGTTAATGCATATTGGCAAAAAGTGGCACCTTGGCAACTGTGCAGCCATTATGGCATCACATCCTGGCAGGCACAGGAGTATTTCTTTCTGGAGTTGTGCCTTGGGGTTGATCACAGCTCTGATCCTGGAGGCTAGTTTGGCTGGTGTTCGTTCTCACCGCTTAGGAAGGGTATTCAAGTAATTCACATCTAAAGAGGTGCTATAATCGTTTATCATTAGCAGGACCGTGAAGTCAAAAGCTTGAGGATGCCTCAACCTCGTAGCATTACAACTTGCACTGATACACCTACTATTCAAAAGTTTGAGTTTTTATGGTCAGAATTTTAAATAACTATTTTGTGTTTTAGTATATTTTATGTATTACACATATCATTTTCAGCAGCTATTTCTATAGTCTTCAGTGTCACATGATACTTCAGAAATCATTCTAATATGCTGATTTGCTGCTGAAAAAACATTTCCGATTATCATCAAGAGTGAAAACAACCATACTGCTTAAAGGAACACTCCACTTTTTTTGGAAATAGGCTCATTCTCCAACTCCCCCAGAGTTAATAAGTTGAGTTTTACCGTTTTTGAATCCATTCAGCCGATCTCCGGGTCTGGCGAGAGCACTTTTAGCATAGCTTAGCATAGATCATTGAATCCAATTAGACCAGTAGCATCGCGTTTAAAAACGATTATCACGTAGTGATATTACGCAGCGCCTGAAAGTAGTCCCCGGTAGCTGGGAACTACTTTCAGGCGCTGCGTAATATCACTGCGCCTGCTGCGGCCATGTTACGGCAGCAAAGTTCCTTGAATATTACGCCGGAATGAGAGTAGTTCCTAATCATATCAGCCTAGAAAATCGCAACTTTTCATTTTCCGCCGATCTTAGTACACGATATAACTACAGAAGAGTTAAGTTTTAAATAGGACAAATATCGAAACTCTTTAATCGTTTTTGAACGCGATGCTATTGGTCTAATTGGATTCAATGATCTATGCTAAGCTATGCTAAAAGTGCTCTCGCCAGACCCGGAGATCGGCTGAATGGATTCAAAAACGGTAAAACTCAACTTATTAACTCTGGGGGAGTTGGAGAATGAGCCTATTTCCAAAAAAAGTGGAGTGTTCCTTTAATATTTTTGTGGAACACATGATACTTTTTTTTCAGGAACCTCTATAGACTTGGTCGGTGTCACGTCATAGCTGTGTGGGCGGAGTCGGTGTGGGGGAAAACAATCTTTTCCCCCTCATTGGAAAAGCATGGTGTTTACATAAAATAATTTCTGCTGCACGACAGAGCAAGATACGTCAAAAAACTGAGCCGTATTTTGTCGGACTGTCCGTACGGTATCTGTGACTGGCCAAACGAACCAGCGGAATGGCCAGAGGTGTCGTTTACCGACACTTTTTGTTACCTGATTGAGTCTCCACTCTTCAGGAAAGAGACAGCTTACTACAAGCCTATACGTGACGGCTTGTGAAAGTAAACATTTGTCATTTTGTTTTATTTAATTTTAATAAAGTGATAAAGACTAGAGTAAAAGCCTGTCATACTTATTTATTGATATATTAAAAAGAATTTTAACATTGACAAAACATAGGTAACATTAAAGGTCTACTGAAGTGCCTTGAAATGCACAGCATTATGTGCCTAATCAGTTTTACAAATACACACCATAAAATAAAAAGATATAAAATAACATGAAAATATCCCTTACGAAAATGAACTGTGGTTACAACCAAAAAACATGGTTACTATAGGTAAACCATGGTAAAAAAAAAAAATAATTAAATTAAATACGTTTTGCTACACTAAGCATAGTTTAACCATGGTATTTGTAGTAAAACTGTGGTTATAGGCTACAGCTGGTAATAAAAACACGGTTAGCCTACTATAGCCTACTTTTACCATAGCAATACCATTGTTAATTTTTGTAAGGGATTGTGTATAATAATATGAAATAAATGTTTATGACATTTACATCACAAAATATCAGGGAGTGACATTTATTTGATGTGAAGGAGGGTTGCTGAAAGCCCCCATCAGAACTGGGTTGCGGTGCAGGAGGACGGGACTAATGACAGGTCATTGAAGGGTAGTCTAGCCTATCTGGAGTGCATATCAATATGAATATTAAGCTTGATATGTTTCATACGTTGTATATCCGTAACTGCTGTCGGAGTTCTGATTTTGTGTGCTGCCCGCTCAGATTGTGCTACCTCCATCTGTTTATTTGGCAGTATATAAATCTTCAGATCGTTTTTTTTTTTTTACTTATTAAAAGTACAGAACGACACATAGCAACTTTTCAGAATTGCACTAAGCAAAAATCAATCGAAATCATAACAAAAAGTAAAGATCAAGCGCCTAACAAGGGGCCCGTTCTTCGTACGTCGCTAACTCAGTTAGCTGGATTAGATTGTTGACGATTTCACTTGATCTTGGATCATTTGGTTCTTCGAAGCTCATCCTTGACTTACTGTCAGGAGCAGGCTTATTTCATGTAAAAAGGATTAGATCGCATTCTTTTTAAGCATAATTGATATTTAAAATATGTCCCAGCCACCATTACTTTATTATAAGAGTATACTGATCCAGGGACAATAATTTAAAATAAGAATAATGTAAAAACTAATTTGAAAATTATATAACAATGTTGTGTAGTCTATAATACTATAGACAGTTTTACTCATTGAAAGATTTATTAGTGATGAAATAATTACTTTATAATTGTATTGGAGTCTTACACACATGCTATACAGTTAATCTGAGTCGTGCATTAATTAGTCACATAAGTGTCATAAACCTGCTTCAAAGATACAATTAAATTAATTGCTAATTACAACATTGAAATAAAAATGTAAAGCCTGTACAAATAGAAATCATAACAAATAAGTATAAATAATTGGGAATCATGTATGAATCATGAATTACAAATAAATTAAAAACAGTGCACATTTAATTGATCTATTAGCCTATAACATTTATGTAGTTTTGTTCGTTTGGCTGTTTCCTTATAAAGGTATTGAAATTTGTCAACTTTTTTGTCAGGTGTCTTTTTTAATGATATGATGTCATTACGTTGCTGTCTTGCCGCCAGCCAATCACTGCATTGCTGATCGCGGTTTCGAGTATCGATACATCTGCCCTTTTTGGGGAACACAAGAACGCGAAGTAATCTTAGACAACTTAATCCAGATATTTTAATCTAATACGCAAATTCGTTTGAAGAACCAAATTAGCCAGAGATCAGTTATCAGGATTAGAAGATCTGGAATCTTTCAAATCATCTCAGATGTAATAAGCAATGTACGAAGAACGGGCCCAAGGTCTCCGTGCGTTAATTCGTGCGTTAATAAACTTTTGAATGGTAATGCATTAAACTGATACAGAAAATAATTCAAAATAAGATACAGGTATTAAAAAAGATATATGCTTAAAAAAGGATTCATTCTGTTTAATTGAATTGAGAATTCTTTATAAATTCCAATTCAGTTTCTGATATTGAATGGTGTTTGAAGGTGGCAAACATGATACAGAATCACAATTCATATATGAATATAAAGAGGCAAAATTCAAATCAATTGAACTTCAAAGAAAGTAATGTAGCTGGAGTTTCTCTGAATTCCTTCCTTCCTTCCGTCCTGCAGTTCAAATTCACACTCATTAATTAAATTGATTCTGAATTTTGTGTGTATTTGAATCTCACCTTACTATATCAATACCATCTGTGCTTCAAAAAGGCTGAAACCTGTAGATAAATTTTTATATCTTCCAAATGAAGCCGTGCACGGTGTACCACCTCTTACCCCTTTGGTTTTGAAGAAAAAGAGCTTAATGTATAATCAATTCCCATAGAAATAGACTTTCTCACACAGGTAATTAAAAGCCAATACAAAAGCACTGTCCATGCATAACATCTGAAGGTCAGATTAAAAGCCAAATAGATCTGGGCCGGGCACGTCCTTCTACCCATTCTGACTGCGAAATGGATTAACGACCTCTCGCTCCCCAATAAAGATGCATGCTCATTGATTCACATTGCTGAGTGTCAATTTGTCCCTTGACTGAATGAGTCTTTGTGCAATTAACCAAGACATGCTGCATAAGGTATGGTTTAATTTCTGTTTGCTGAGGCTAAAAATCCATTAAGTCATAACTTACATGAGAGAAAAAAAAAAAAAAGCTCTCTGATAGGGTTCTGTTCAGTCACGCTCCAAGCCTGGTTTTGTCATTTTTAAGTGTGTGGAAAAAATATCCTTTTCCGACTAGAGATGGTATGTACTTAGCTCAAGAGAATCATTTGAGATGAATTATTTGAACCTTTCTCTGGATATTTCTCCCACAGGATCATGATTAATGTGCTTTTGTGATTAAAGCTGAATATCCTTCACCGGGGTTGTGATAGTTTTGATTTATTCCTATTTCTTTTCCAATTTCTCATGTCGTCTCCTTCTCAAACTACACTAAATGCCCGAAAGTATGCACACACCCTTCTAATTAACTTGTTTCCAGCTGGTCCTCTTAATTTCTGTAAAGATAAATCTTAATTCTATGACATAAGATGTCATTATAGAGTATCCTGTGCTTCCAATTTGGGGAAATAGTTTGGAAAGGACTCTTTTTTTGCCCTGTGCACAAAGCAAGATCCATCTAGAAATGGTTTAATGAGTCTGGCATGGAAGAACCTGACAGATCTCACACCTGAACCTCTATTGGACACCTTTTGGACAAAATGGAAAGCCAAGTCCATGCAACCATATTCCAATCCTGGAAAGCCTTCTTAGAAGAGTGAGAGATGTTTCTTAGGACTAATTTTCTATTAAAATAAATGTGCAACAAAGATATATATATACGTGTGTTGACCACATACTTTTGGCCATATAGTGTACTATTTATATCTTGAAGAAAAGTGGTGTGTTGCCAAGTTTATAAAGATAGACTAGGTATCAAATCAATCTGAAATGACAGAACTTATAGGCATGAAGCCAATTAAATTGTTCTGTCCTTGGCATTGTATTTACTGTTACCTTTCCCTCATTATCTTCGGTCATCATAGGCCATATTACACGCTCATTAACTGCAACCTATAAAAGATTCATATATTTTTTTAATGAGGACATTTGTGGTTGTGTTGTGTTGGCCTCATGCTGTTCCTCCAGTTTTTCTCAATGGAAAACAAAAGCTAAAGTTTTCAGTTTTCAGCCTGTTATTTTGACTTCTTGTATTTCAGTTCTAGAAAACAGTGTTGTTTTTTTCACACAGTCGAATACAGTAAGCAGAGCTTAATCCTTATTTAATGCCAGCAGAAATCTGGTAAAGTGAGAGCTAGCTACCGCACTAATCTGTGTAAGCAAATATGTAATCCTTTCTTTTGTTTTGCCGTTCTCCATATTTTATAACTCTGCTGCATTTTCATATCAAGCTGTGTTTTACCTTTGTATTGTTCATAGTTTAGTGGACTTCCTGTAGACATCTTTGCTGTTTCGTAATTCCTTAATTAAAAAAAGTTTCTCCCTTGGAGAGAAGAACTGTTTTAATTAACCCAGACTAAGTGACTGAAATAACTTTGGCGTGACCTTCCCAGCATCACTTTGAGCGCCGAAACACACAGTGTGCTCTATGAGGCGTCCAGCCCACAGTCTGTTCACTGACCCTCTGGTGCACAGAAATCCACCATACACTTGTGAACATCACAAGGTCCAATCAGGTGGATGATTAATAACTTTCTGGTTTGCAAGGTTTGTGGAATTAAATCTTAATAGCCTTTGAAGGCAAAACTTTTAGCTTTGTACATTTGAAATTATTAAACACTTTATGTGAATTGTATATAAATGTGTATACAAATAAACATATTTTTATATGTGACCCTGGACCACATAACCAGTCATTAGCCATTTTGAAATTTGCTTTCCATTGATGTATGGTTTGCTAGGATATGACAATATTTGGCCGAGATACAACTATTTGAAAATATGGAATCTGAGGGTGCAAAAAAATCTAAATATTGAGAAAATCGCCTTTAAAGTTGTCCAAAGGAAGTCCTTAGCATTGCATATTACTAATCAAAAATGAAGTTTTGATATATTTACGGTGGGAAATTTACAAAATATATTCATGGAACTTGATTTTTACTTAATATCCTAATTATTTCTGCCATAAAAGAAAAATCTATAATTTTGACTGTAACTGTAGTTGGCTATTGCTACAAATATACCCATGCGGATATATACATGATGAATGTAAAGTTAAAAAAACAGCATTAATTTGAAATAGAAATCATTTTTAATATAATAAATGTCTTTCAATTTAATGAGTCCATGCTAAAAAAAAAAGTATTAATTTCTTTCAAAAATAAATGAATCAATAAATCAATCAAGTCAAGCTGTATTTACGTTTATAATCCAAAATCTGGGTATATATATATATATATATATATATATATATATATATATATATATATATATATATATATATATATATATATATATATATATATATATATATATATATATGCATATAAACATACACAAAAACAAATGCTTTTATATATGTGTCTTTGTTGGGTGCCTGAGCAACGATCTGTTATCTGCAGTATTTCCAGTTTCACTGGCTCTTGTGCTTTTGAGGCTAATAAGCATAGAGCTTAAGTCAATTTTGATTCCCCACCAAAAAAAAGAGAAAAAGGTTGATTCTCATTCGAAGTCCCAAGTGGATCTGACAATATATCTGCCTGAAATGATCTTTTTTGAAGCGAGTAATCAGACGGGCTGCTGCTTCTGTGGTGTTGTAGGACTCTTTAAAGCTGGATGATGCCGTTTGATCGTTAGACTGATGTGGATGACACTAGCACAGACTGTTACTGAAGTCTCTCTTGTAACCTGGAGCGGCGCTCGCTGTAGTTATAGCAAACTAACAGAGAATCCTTCAAACATCTGTCAATTGTGAGCTTTCCAAGTGTATTAGGAATGTGTTAAATACAAAGTGCCATAGAGAGATAGATACAGTATTTTATATTGCACGCTACATCCGCTTTGTGTACATTGGACTGGTTTGTTTAGCTGTTTGTATCGCGTCCCTTCAGGCTTGCATTATCAGAAACGTTGTCCACATCTGTTCACAGACAGAGTAAAAGCCGCCAGGCTATATCACGAGGCCCGACTGGGCCATTTATCATTCCTCTTGCCTTGAGCAAAACTTTGCTGTAGGATAATGAAATGTCTGGTGTTGTGCTGGAGGTGGACAAGCATCCGGTGTCATTGTTAAATGTTATTTTTATGTTTCGTTTCTTTCCTAACACACTGTTTGCCCTGGCGATTTGTCTCCACAGATTAGCCGCGTATCAGTTTTCGAATGTGCACCCGCGTGTCTGTGTACCGCGGTCGGATATTTAATGCAACCGGTGCAGAAACAGCTATCAGAGAGAGTTATTTGAGCCGGGAGTCTTGGCAGCCAAAGGGTGCTATCTCGAGGACATCTCCGTGATCTATGAAGGAGAGAGACGATCAGGAAAGGCGATTTTCAATGGATTTGGAAAAGCCTGAGCAGTGCATCACACCATCGGAAAGCAGCCGCATTAGTAAAACGGTGACTGCTGGGAGACATCCAGACCCCGGGCGTACAAAGGGGGTCGTAGATCAGATTGCACAATGCAGATGAATAGGGACTGACAGTGGGAAAAATTTAATTAAATGCTGGCATTTTCAGAGCAAAATTAATCACAGATCGCTCACTTTGACGTAAGGCAAAATGAATGGCGTGATGCCTCTGAAACAGATGCGGTTAATATTTTCACTGCAGCCCTTAAGCAGGAGTATTACGATTTCTCTGTAGCATAATGATGTGTGTGGGCTTTGTTTTCAGGAAAATCACGTCAAGTGTTATATTGAAACTTTTTAGAAGAACACGAATACTACAATGTTCTAATGTTTCTTTTTCTCTCTCTCTCTTTTTTCTTGCTCGTCACGATGCTTTCATTCATCCGGTTCCAAATTCATCTGGTGACCAAATCAAGGTATGAAAAGTTCAATATTTCAGATAATTAACACTGGTCATGTAACATTTTTTAGAGCATTCACAGTTATGCATATATGAAGGTTATACCGTATGTTCCATGAGTGTGATGAACAGCTACAATGTCTTATTCTGTAGTTGTTGAATGTTGATTATATATTTGCAAAATGCAAGGACAGATCACATTTTGGAAGGAAATTTTTTCTTTGCATATGAAATTAATCTGATTATGAACATTTTATAATGTAATATTATCCAAATACAAGTAGTGATTTTTTTGTAATCTGATTACATAATCCAGATTACATGTAATCAGTTGCTACCCAGAACTACAGATAACTAGCCAATCAGAAATGCCCATTAAAAATATTGTAAATTCATACATTCATACAAAAACATTTGAGATTCATAATTTTCACACACACACACACACACACACACACACACACACACACACACACACACACACACACACACACATATATATTTTTTTTTTTTTCGGAATGCACAGCTACTTTTATAAGCCTTAATGAAAATGCTTCCGTATTCTTTCCTGTCTTGAAAATTGTGTTTTGAAATGGTCCTCAATGGAGAAAGATGCAAACAGACTCAACCCCTGATCCCTTTGAATGAGCTATATCAGATCGGCTTGCATATCTTTGGAGGGCGGAGTTTTTTAGAGAGGGCGTGTGGTTGAGGTAAATTACTCCCAGCACCTTTAATGTGTTAAAGTCATTCGTACACGTCTATATCAGTGCATGTAAATGTCAGTTAACCGACATATACCGCTGATTTAGCTGGAACTCTACAGAGGCAGTGCTCTTGAGTTCCCATGCCAGAACTCCCACTGCTGTCAGAACGCCTCTTCCTCCATGCTGTAAGTGTGCATTCTGTTTGTCAGGCTGAAAGGTAGATCCATTACAAATGGCAGACAGCGTCTTAGCGCCTCTCCTGCTGCTCAGTGCACGAATGGCTGCAGATGCTGACAAGCGTTATGTTCGACCTATCAAAGCGCTCGGTGACAGATCAGACACGCCCTTCGCTGCTCGCAGCAGGCCTGTCTTGTTTCTTGGGGCCCTGTTTGCTGTTGCTGAACTGTGATCGCAATTGTAATGGTTAAATATTGTAAAAAATCGATAGTAAAAACCTGTTATTTGGTTAACTGTAAGATCTCTTACTATATACAGTGAACATTTGTAATAAATGGAACATTGTAGTAAAATGCTGTTACATTTACAGCTTTTAGAAGTGAAAAAGAGTAAATCATTTTATAGATGACAGTAAAAATTAAATAAATAAATGAAAAACTAAAATAACTGTTATTCTTATTATTTTTTTCTTAGCAGTTATGTATATTAGATTTTTTTTTTTGTTACGTCTTATGTTGTTTACCTAATAATTATTGCATTATTTTAATGTCATTTGTGTTACCATGATGGTGTTTTGCATTTGTATGTTTTTTTTAATTATTATTTATTTAAGTTAAATCCATAAAACGTAACAATTTGCTCATCTCAGAAATATCATATTATGTCAGTTAGAAGTTCTGGCAACTGTAGCTGCCTTTTTTTAGCATAATTTTTTTTTTTTTTTTTTTTGGTTTTGTTTGTTTGACATTATGCCCTCCATCTAGTCATGGAAGAAATAATAGCTTTGCAGAATGATTCACTTTTTAAAACTCTCAAAATGCCAAAAGCTGGTAACACCTGCTGGTCAGCACATTGGAAATGCAAAGAAAATTCAGCTCAAACACACATAAAAACACTTTACAAACCAAATGCAAATGTTTTATTGCAAGTGCAATCTATTAAATGCAGATAACAAATAATCTAAAACCATTAAATATGAAGTGTCTATGTAATATGTTATTTATAAATTTTGTGTGTGTGTGTGTGTGTGTGTGTGTGTGTGTGTGTGTGTGTGTGTGTGTGTGTGTTTTATGGAGAGCTTGGTTAACCAATAAGAGACTAATAACTACAACTCTAATTTTATTACACAAATGTGTCATTAAAAATGTCTACAAATTTATAAAACTGATCTCAGATCAGGTAAAAAAACGTGGTTTGTGGGTTCACAAATATCATCAATACCTAGTAGTGACCACTGAAATTTTTCAAAAACAACGGTTAGACATAAAGCCTCATTTAATGAAATCACAAGACTTCGGCAGTTTGATTTGCAAAAGGTTCATAAAAAAAGTTTTTTGAGAGCAGTGCAGGTGCAGGAGGTTGTAGTCTTAAAGGCCTGGAGAGCCTCAAATGTGGTTCCATTTGTTTCAGGTTTTTTGTGTTTTCTAGATGGGTATGCCGAGGGTAATGTTGTCTGACTTTGTGCAACGTTTGATCTCCGTTGCTGCTCTAATGACTCCAACAGCGAAACGCAACGTCGACAAGAAGCCTCTGAAGCATATTTAATGTGAAAGGACGGAAAAATGAGGACAGAAACATAACGAAAGTTGAAATATGAGAGCTCGTCTCTGTGCATTTGCATGGCCTTTCTGTCTACCACATCCATTTGAGCACAAACAACAGCAACAGCCTGTCAAAGTGCAGAATGGTATACAAACACTCTGGCATTATGGGGTATTATTGTTCAGGCCCTGACAGATGTTATACCAACAAATGAGGCTGTCTTATTTTTTTGGGTTCTGTCGAGTATCTCATTCTGATCAAATGCGATTACACTGGTCATGACACATATGGTCGTACTGGTCCCAGTTCTGTTGGTCCTAATAAGGAGGATGTAATCCCCCATTTCATCTGTTCTTCCCTAATGGGACGGATGGGGGTTGGCTTGGGATTTGTCTGCCTGTTCATCTGATGTAATGCATCTGCAACTAACCCGACCCCTGACTGTGACCACCTCCAAATGTGAAAACTGGATGAATTTAACAGACCAGACAGACAGAAAATGACATCTGACAAGGCAAAGAAAGTGAGGGAGAGACTTTGTTTGTGTCGCTTTGTGTAGTTTTTCTGTTTTCTTTCATCTCTGTGCGCCCACTATCAAACCCGAAAGAAGGAAACGAACACAAGAAGAACGAAAAGAAAGGACTTGAGATTAAAGGGGAGGAAAATAACAACAGTATGTGGATTACAGCAGATTTGTGTGAGGAATGCATGATAGCCCGTCTCATCCTTTTATCGGCTTGACTGAGATTGCACGTCATCTTAAGGAGAGAGAGGAAGAGTGGACGAGAGAGCATGAGAAAGAGACGGAGAGAGAGATAGAGGGAGGGCAGAGGAGGGAAATGAGTGAAAATTAGAGGTCCCATAATTTAAAAAAGTATTATTATTATTATTATTATTATTGTTATTATTATTATTATTATTATTATTATTATTATTATTATTATTATTATTATTATTATTATTATTATCTTAACTATCAGAATTATACTTTCTTATCATTTAGAGAAAAAAAAATGTATATATATATATATATATATATATATATATATATATGTATATATATATATATATATATATATATATATATATATGTATATATATATACTGCTTTGATTGGAGAATATAAATATAGAAATACATTTTATTTACATACTCTTAAAAGAGGCATATATTCCTGCAAAGATAAAGCTAATAACTGCAAATGTATCACTACATAATCATAGAGTGAAGTTAAAACCCTTCAAAACCTCATTTGATAAATTCTGTTGGCTGATTCATCATCGAAAAATCATAGATCTGCTAAGTGTTTACAGTATAACTCAAGAATAGATGCTGTAAGATACAGCAGGATCAAGTAAAGTGTCACCAATTATTCTCTCCTCGCTTTGTCATTATTTGTGTGTCTCTGGAAGCTTCTGAGTCCATTCTCAGTCAGTCCAGAGCCTCGCTGCCAGCCCCACAGGCCTGTGCCAACAACATAAACATTTTAGTGACAAGGACGGTCGACTGTTTACTGACGAAGCAAAAGTGTTACTGGCACCGGCCACTGTGTGTGTGTGTGTGTGTGTGTGTGTGTGTTAGAGGCTGAATGGTGGAACGAGCCCCTAGTGGGTTGGCACTTCTGAAGCAGCCCCCTGCAGATCCTGGACTGCAAGAAATAAATCAACGTTTCACCTTTTCAGTAGAGACCCTGTTTTCTGATTTACTTAAAGTCAACATGAAATGCTATTTGCAGCCTATTGTGCTTCTGTAACATGATGCTCTTCAGGGTAAAACAGGATATTCAACAAGTTTAAATTGTAGGACGGGACTTCATTGATTGCAAAAAGTGACCATTCCATAGCAGATAGGATCCAGACCTGAATGCAAGCTTGATGGAACAAAACCTAGTAGATTATAAGGTGCATTACAAGGCATAATTAATGCATTAAAACTACTTTTGTTATGCATTATAGGCTATTATTATTATTATTGTTTTTTTGTATAAATAAATAAATAGAATTAAAAAAAGTAAATACTGATTTAATACATTTCTGATTTTATCTTGCCTTTAATGGCATGTCATTGCTTGAAACCTGTGGTGATAGTTGGCAACTATATGTCATAGTTTCTGTCTTCCTGTCTCCCTCTGATTATTTTCGTTCTGGTGAAGAGACAGTTAGCCAAATTGATTCCAAAATCCTTTCTTTTTGCCCCTGTCTTTAACAGCAGTATAATGGAGAACAAAAGCAGGCTACCCTACATCCTACACGGGTTAGGTTCATGTAACAAGACAGTCAATTAAACCAGTCTAGTGAATTCATTAAGCAGGTCAACACTCTGCTAGCATGTTTCAGTTCCATTGAGAAGCAGGAAATACTATTATCTGACAATATGCTGAAGATAGAGCCAACAAAAGAGAATTGAGGATGCTTCCCTGGCATTGTGACATTCCCTTAGGACTCATGTAACTCAAATCACATTTATGTCTGTGCACACAAATCAATCGCAGCAGGAAGCACATGTTAGGCATGTGCAGACAAACACATGCCCACCCACAATCCTAGTTTTCTGTCCCATGATGCCGTTCTGCCACAGCAGGAGGATCAAGATTCGATCAAGTTTACCTGCTGCTTCCAAAACCCCTGAGTGGAAGTGCTCCAAACATCCCAGTGTTCTGGATCAGCCGTGCCCTCGGCGGTTGTCCTTGCACCATGTCCCCCCCGTCTATGTGCCAGCCTAATACACACCGTCCAGCAGGGACTAGCTGCCACATGCATGGGAAATAGTGCCAGGCATGCGGTCAGACTAAAAGTCCTGGCATGGCCCCTATAAACAGGCCCCCTGTGTGTTGGCATGACCCGTTGTGCCAGACCATCTCTACCACCTGGCTTGCCGTCTGTGGCTCTGGTCTGACAAAAAGCAGTCTGACAGGCATATAAAGGCAATAATGTTTCCCCTCTGCTATATCCTTATCCGAAGTTTAATTTCCGTTAGTAAACTAAGTACTTGGTGTTTGTTTTCATAGTACTTCAGTCTTGTGTTAAATTATGTGTCTTATCTGGGCAACAGTTGCTTATGTCATTTCTAATTATAAATGCAGCACCGTTTTGTTGTTGTTGTTTTTCCTCAATGAACAGTTCAGTACGGAGCCCCTAAAGGGTCTTGGTGGTGGAAAAAAATCAGGGTGGGGGGGAAAAATATTTTTCAAATGTTTTGTCTTCTCTCTTTTGCGTGGTTCATAAAACGCTTAACTTGTCGTAATGAAGATGATAAAAAAGACGTTAAAAATTTGTATTAAAAACGTGCTGTGTACACGCAAGCAGGTGAGCCCAAAATATGAGCTGAATTGCACGATAAGCGTTTTTTCCCCCATAGAAAATCACACTTTATGTGGCTTAATATAAAAACAGTGATAAATTTGATATTTTATTCAAAATATAAACTATGTACAGAAAAGCAACATGCAAAGAGTTTTTTTTATAACGTTTTGTCTACGAGGGTGAAAACACGTGAAACTGTACGTTTCATTCTGGTCTCTTACGCTTTTCTGTGCGTAATATAAACTGTAAACAGATTTGGTATTTTTAAATCGCCATCTTCGTTCATTAGCCTACCTTAAAAGCGTTTACTATGGAGGAGAAAAAGCTTAATGTGCTGCAAGTTGCGTTCACATTCTGGGCCATTCTGCTTTATTAATGGTAAAAGTTAATGCCCAAACCCAGCCCTAACCCTATCCAATAGTGTTAACAAATGAAAAACTGGTATAAAAACGGACTGGTGGTGGTTGAGGAGAGACCCCCCACATGATTGTAAAGCGCTTTGGGTGTATGGCAATACACAATAAAAGCGCTATATAAATGCATCATCATTCATTCATTCATTCTCTATTCAGAAATGATTAAGTCACTGTGTATTAATTCTTAATCTATTAATAATGCAATATTAAATATTAATATATATTGAATGCAAATATGTTAATTCGTGTCTTTTAAGTTTCACATCACATTGCACATGATAAGGGCTAAAAATTAAATTAGAATTGATGGTTGCACTTTATTTTACTGTACGTGTACTTACAATGTACTTACAGTGTACTTAACCAAGAAAGTACTGGTACTATAAGGTAACTACATGGGGTAGGGTTAGGTTCAGGGTTAGTACTTAGTTATTACCTAGTTATTGTAATTACTACAATAAGTGCATAGTATGTACATGAGGAACAGGACTGTATGCCACAGCCATATCACCCTGCAGCCCAAAACTGGTTGCCCATTGAAGCTAAGCAGGGTTGAGCCTGGTCAGTACCTGGATGGGAGACCTCCTGGGAAAACCAGATTGCTGTTGGAAGAGGTGTTAGGTCAGCGGGGGGTGCTCACCCTGTGGTCTGTGTGGGTCCTAATGCCCCGGTATAGTGACGGGGACACTATACTGGCAAAAAGCACCGTCTTTCGGATGAGACATTAAACCGAGGTCCTGACTCTCTGTGGCCATTAAAAATCCCATGACACTCATCGTAAAGAGTAGGGGTGTAACCCCGGTGTCCTGGCCAGATTCCATTCACTGGCCCTTATCTATCATGGCCTCCTAATAATCCCCATGCACTTGATTGGCTCTTTCTCTCTCTCTCCTCTCCCCCTGTAGCTGGTATGTGGTGAGCGCACTGGCGCCGTTGTCCTGTGGCTGCCGTCGCATCATCCAAGTGGATGCTGCACACTGGTGGTGGTTGAGGAGAGACCCCCCACATGATTGTAAAGCGCTTTGGGTGTACAGCAATACACAATAAAGCGCTATATAAATGCATCATTCATTCATTCAAATAAAGTGCTACCGAATTGATAACAGTTTAGCATTCAGCAAGTACAAGTACAGTTGCATGACACCAGAAAAGTTCAGAAAGAGTTTTTTTTTCCATCCGAGTTTTATTGTCGTAAATGGTAACAATACGGATAAAAGAAGGAAAGCCGCAAATTGCAAATGTGGCACCTGGAAATGGCAATTTTAGTTCAGTTTAACATGTTTGAAAATGTCTCCTGTTTATCCTTGGATGATGCAAACACTCACTTTCAGACAAAGCTGCTTGTTTCGACTGTCACATTGTTCAGCTTCGGAAGAAATCAGAATGAGAATCTTTTCTCAGGTGTACAGATTGTATTGATCGCTGTTGTATGTTGCCGTGCCGATGAGGGGGCTGTCAGTAAACTGGAACAAGAATGTGAAAAAGAGGCCAAAGAAAAACATAGAGCAAGGCAGAACGTGTGTATAGCGTGTATTGATGTACCCATTGAAAATACTTTTTTCCATCGCTAGAGTTTTCCTTGGCTCCCAGCTGACGAATGGCAAAACCAAAAAAAAACAACAACAACAACAGTGCCAACAGTGAATCGATTGGTCCAGATTATTTCTCGCTTCCAGTGCAGAGGTGGGTAAAATGTCAGCAGGATCTGAGAAAACAGAGAGCGGTGTTTGAAGCGGCTGTGCAAGACCTCACCTTTTTACTTTGTAGGCTCAGGCTTGTCAACAGCTCTCCTTTTGTACGTTGAGATGGGCCTTCCTCTCCTCTAATCAATGCTCATTTGGCTGTTGTGTATCCAAATGCCATCTAAAATCGAATAATTGCTTTTTGCCCTTTTCATTCAAAGCTGTTTGCCTGTGGTCACCAAGACTTCAATAGGCAATAAAAGCAACTGTGGCTTCGCAAAGAGGCAGAAAATTAGTTTCTGTTTTTTTTTACAACTCTCTGGGAGTTGTGGGGAAGATCGCTGCCATAGGAAGCAAACTAGAGGAGAGGTAATGACAAACTCGTGCAATTAGTTTTTCATGCAGCTCTTAAATCAAAGATCCAATTATTTCACTTTGTCATGACACATAGTCCCCTGCCTCAGCACCTGATTAGGTTCACCTCAGGATCTGGAGATAAACCAACACAGAGGCCCGTATGGAACTGTTCACACTGCGAAAAAATGAATTATGGATTTTTTTTTTTTTTTTTTCACTGAAAATAATAAGAGATAGTAGTAATTGAGTCTAACTAATCAGGTTTCAGGATGCATTCTTTTTGTTCAGCATTTCTTTCCAATAATTATTTTTTCCTCTGAAGCTTCTGAGTGTATGACAGATGTAAGCAGCATCGCACATCCAGTGCACTTTTGTAGTGAATAACAGCATTTCTATTTTGCACTGGATTCCCCAGAAGTTATGATTCTGTTCTCTTGAACATGTTTGACTCATTTTTAAAACATGACAACTCTTGTTGATCATTTTCATGGCAAAAGAGCTGCAGGGGTTTTCTAGCAGAGGTCTGCAGGGAGTGCTTAAGAGTTTGTGGAAAATTTGAGAGAGGAAAAAAGGTTTTAGAGTTGTTAACATTTTAACTTCAGGTTTTAATTAAATACAGCATGTTCACCAAATTTGATATTATTAAATGACGATGCTTTCTAATGGCTGTTTACAAATCATGACATTAATCACAATTATTTTATTTTAGTAATTTTGTTTGTATTAATTTATTTATTTTGAAAATTAAATAAAGCAGAAATAAAATATAAATACAGTATTAGATGAAAAATGAAATTAGAAATGTTGCCTTAGAAACTAACTGAAGCATTACAATGACTAAAACAAAAGATAAAGCTAAATACAAATTATTATTATTATTAATATTATTATTATTATTATTATTATTATTAGTAATAAGAATGATAATGAAAATGACAAAAGCACATAAAACTATAAAGCTTAATCTGAAATTAAAATGAAAACTAGGAAAAAAATATGAAAATAAAAGACATTTTAACAGTAAGAAATATTAGACAGACATACAGACAGACAGACAGAAAGGTAGGTAGATAGATGATAGATAGATAGATAGATAGATAGATAGATAGATAGATAGATAGATAGATAGATAGATAGATAGATAGATAGATAGATAGATAGATAGATAGATAGATAGATAGATAGATAGATAGATAGATAGATAGATAGATAGATAGATAGATAGATAATTGATTTTTATATATGAAATTATATAGACATTATATTTTAGGAAGGTGGCCCTCACACAGAAGTCATCATATTTTGGGGTGTTTTAGCATTAAAACAAACAGTAAGTTATGTTCTCTGAGCAAGCAGATGTTTCTTTCTCATTATTTTTATTTCTGTCATGTCCATGGAGTCCAAGTGGCCTTGACAGTCAGGTCAGGTGATAAAGTCAATGAAAAACGTTTAAATGATCCTCACGGTGAGCAGAATTTACTGTACGATAAGAGCCCCACGGGTTTGCACGGATAACATGCCTGTGTCTCTTCTCTAAAGAGAATCCATCTGGTTATTGCTTACAGAGAGTCATCCAAGCTGGCACGGCCGGTCTTTGGCTGCGGCTCCAAAGGGGACATTGTACAGTGTTTGTGCAGAGTTGTAAAAACAACCTCACGGTCCCACAGCCGGGCCGTCACTTGGTGTTGATAATAAAAATCTGCATTAAAGCCTCTTCTAATCTCGGATTTTGCACTGAACCCTTTGTGCCCCGTCGCACCTGTTCTCGGAATCGGACGAGCATGTGGATGGAGGGGGTTGCTGCATTTGAAACCCCCCACTGCAACACCTGCTCTGTCCAGACACGACTGTACCCCAGCCAATCTCCGTGCCAAGTCTCCAAGGCTCGTGAACCACAGGACCTCATGCGTGGCTGGCGTGCCACAAGCGTGGCATCTGAATTCTCCATGCATTCCAGGATGGGATTATTCACAGAGGGCCGGCCGGTCTAGGATGGCACATGACATGACAGCTGGGTATGGCCTCGGGTCCAGGGGGCTTCCGTTTCTGGCGCCCCATGTGAGAAGTGTGGGAAGGCTGAAGTGTCGTCATCGGCTTTGATATTTTATAGATGCGAGGACAGCTTGCTTGGAGAGGAAGCATGTTTGGAGTTTGGTTTGGGATGAAATTGAGCAGCTGTTTTTGCAATATAAAACTTTGAACTACTTTAATTGAGCCTGTGGGTTCAGACTTTATATATGAAAGTGTTTGTTGACGAAGAGGTTTGTTTTATTTTGTCACAGATAATGAAGATGAGACAAATAACACATCAAGATTCCAACCAATTTTAATTAAAACATACTCATGGTCGTGAGCGATTTGAGTCAAGTGAATGTTTTTAAGTTTTCATTGAATGATGCACTCGATTCAAACACTGATTTTTTTTCAGTGGTGCCTTGGTTTGAAACAAAGAAAAATGCACCAAAGTAACTCAATATTACAATTGTTGTTTTTGAAATGTTTTATAAAACCGATGTCACACTTTCAATCGAATAAAATCATTTAATAAAGTGTATGTTTGCCCATTGCAAAAATGCACTTCACGCAATGCAATATACTATAAAATCATAAACCATGGAAAATTAAATAATTAAAAAAATAATTGTTCTCAATTCCCCAAAATAAAGACAAGAAGCAGAGAAGAAATACAAAAACCAAACTTTCATGGAAATGAATGGGAAGTTAACCAAATTTAGATCATTTGGGTTCATATGAAATGGCTTTTATGGGGGATTGGGTGCATGCATGTCCTTTTATGTCCTGACCATCTCTCTCATTCCTCAGTATCTCTCCCTCTTTCTCCCTCTATCTTCTCTCATGCCTGTTCCTCATTGCCTGTAGACTCCTAAGAGCTGTGATGAAACTTGCTCGGCTATCTCTCCCCTGCAGGCCCCAGCACTGCTCAATCATTTTTCCCCGCCAAGCCCCGTGTCATCTTTCCCAAAAGGGAAGGAGAAAGAGAGGGAATAGGGAGCCAGAGGAGAGTAGGACATTTAGTAAGTGGGATGCACACTTTTTAATGTAGAGTAGTGGGGAAGCAGTAGGCAATTTGATGGTGGTTGCTGTAAATATTCACATGCAGAAATGCATATTTTCTGGAAATTTATGGAATAGTGTGCTTTTAATAGTTTCTGAATATTAATTGAGAAACAGTCCTTATTGCGTCTCCCGGGGTATAAATCCCATTAAATACTGTAATTTTTTCCTAGGATATTGGGTCTTTGTTGAAAACTTTTCTCAGTGAGCTGATGCAAAAGAGAGAAGCAGTGTTAATTTCGTTAACAAAAATGATGGGTAAAAAAAATATTTGTTGACACCTTTTTTTTTCCCCACATGGAAAGATGATGAGACATGATGAAAATATGCAATATTGGTGCAATATTGTTGACAAAATAAAGAGGAACTAAAATGTAGTTTTAAAAACTCTATATCCAAAATATCTCAATACAGACCTCCACAAGTTTTCATGGGCCATTTATTAGTAGTAATTAAGCACATATTAATGCCTGATTCTACATGACCTTATTCTACATCCCTAATCCTACCCAATACCTAAACTTAACAACTACCTTACTAACTATTAACAAGCAGCAAATTAGGAATTTATTGAGGGAAAAGTCATAGTTAATAGTGTATAAGTGTTCCCTATTCTAAAGTGTTACCGAATGCAGTAAGGTAGTTGTTAAGTTTAGGTATTGGGTAGGATTAGGGATATAGAATAAGGTCATGTAGAATAAGGCATTAATATGTGCTTAATTACTACTAATAAATGGCTAATATTTTAGTAATTACTAGTTAAGAGACCATAAAATAAAGTGTTACCAATTTCTCAACAACACTCGTGATCAGTAATAGAATAATTTTGAGCAAAATTAACATCATAAAAAAACAGACAAAATGAACACTAGGGAAAAGCGTTTGAAACTAACAGCTAATAATTACATTTTATTCTGTAATATATTACCAGTCAACGTTTCAATTATTGATGTAATACCTTCATGCTGAGTTTTTGAGCATAACTCATCTTTTACAGATGAGCAGTCGTGTGCAAAAGCTAACGGAGGGTGAGATCTCCAAATTAGCATTTAGTCAGAGGCTGAGAGCCTAATGTTAGCGCCCACATTGTTTCTGTGTAGCATACAGTCATCTATTTTTAAAGAGAAAATCTCAGATTTCCATGTTTAAAGTTTGGTGGATCACCTAATCTTTTGTTTAAGATATGCAATTAGCTAAAGCTTAACTTACTGTGACATTCAGCTTAGACTTGCATGAATTTCCATCAAAGTAATATTCAGAAAGTATCAAAGCAGGTCGTGTTTTTACGTGGGTTCCTGGTTGTTTGGTGCGGATTTGATCTACGCTGATTTCTTTAATTGGTTTGTATGTTTCCTGATTCTCCTGACATTGATCTAGTTCATTCCCTTTAATGTAAACTTGAAATATGACAAAAAGAGCCACTTAGAGACACGTCATTTCATGTGCCACTCACTGCAGTTTTTCCTGTATTATTCACTCAAACTAATTTTCAGACGTCGCAGTGGGACGCAACACTGAGCCCTTCCCTGCAGACCCCCGCAGATTCTGATTTGGGAACAGGGGCGGAGATGAATGCTTAATATGTGGAGAGCAAGACTCCTTTTATCTCCTTTGATTCAGACTTTTCTTTAATTCCTCCATGTATTTAATCTGCTATTTGCTGGGCTCCACCGAGCAGCGTTGAGGTGAGTCAGAGACTAATAAAGGTCTGGCATGGAGTCTGCCTGATGGAACATCCCTCTCATCTTGTTCCATCTGAGGAGCCTTTTATTTGTTTTGATCGGGAGCTTCCGGGCATCTCCCCTCTGAGGCTTCCAAAATGTGTTTTTTGGAGAGCTCTGACAAAATGTGTATTGTTTTGCCTGCTTCTTTGAAATATCTCTCATTATTATGACAGGAAAAACAGAAACCTGCTTGCACAGAATTATTTGTCGTTAATCAAAGAGGAGATGTGGTTCATACTCTTGTTAGTTTACTATTACTGTTAATCATATTTACAGTTAAGGATTTCAATAAGCTCATTTCAATAAAAAAAATGTTTATTGAGCACCATATCAGCATAATAGAATCATTTCTGAAGAGCATGTGACACTGAAGACTCGAGTAATGGCTGCTGAAAATTCAGCTTTGCATCACAGTATTAATTTCATTTTGAAATATATTAAAATAGAAAATAATTATTTTAAATTGCAATAATATTTCACAACATTATTGTTAATTATATTGTGAAATATTATTGGTATTTTAAATGATGATTAACAGGCAAAAATATGGAAAAAAATTCAATACATGTTATAATATTTATAGAGACATTTTACAGCATCACTGTTTACATGCAATAATTGTTTATAGTGTGTCAGAATATGAGAAAGGCTATTAGGTTACACTTTACTTGAAGGGGTGTGCATAAGACTGACATGACAAATGTCATGAATATGAAGCTTTTTTATGCATGTTTATGACAACTGTCATTAAGTGTCATTCGCTCAGTTATGTAATTTTTAATGCAAAGATGACATTGTTTGAGATGTCTTTGTTATGGGCTAGGGTTAGGGGTAAGGGTAAGGGTAGGGTTAGGTCAAATAATGTCATCTTTGGATTAAAAATGACATAACTGAGTGAATGACACTTAATGACAGATGTCATAAACATGCATAAAACCTCCTTCATATTCATGACATGTGTCATGTCATGATTATGAAGGTGTCATGTCAGTCTTATGCACACCCCTTCAAGTAACGTGTTACCGGCTATTATTGTATTATTGGGTTACACTTTATTTTAAGGTGTCCTTGTTACAGTCTAATTATACATTTAAATGTGTAATATTAATTAACTACATGTACTATATGGTTAGGGTTAGGATTAGGGTTACTTGCATGTAATTATACTTTTTTTTTTTTTTTAGCCTATAATAGCAAGTACATGTAACATGTTTAACAAGTACACCTTAAAAAAAGTGGCACCATTATTGCTTTGTTAAACTGGCAGTAAAACTGGGGTTGCTTTTGATGTGTTTTGTATGTGTGAAAGAAGGGCTCCTAGCTGCTGCAGGGCATCTTGGTTTTATGAACAAGCTGAGCTGTTGAAAAGATCTGTCAGCCATTATTTGAAGTCAAAATTCTAATCCTGCACTGAAGAGAGTGTTCAGATAGATTTAGAAACTACATCTTTTTCAGGTTCTACCTCAGCTATTTCTGCTTATCCAAAGAATCAATTCTTCTAAGTGCACTCTTCTTTAGCAGAGAAGAGAGATTTAACTACCTGGGTAGAGGTTACTCATAATGCTGTCTGGACATTGATGGACACATCAGACAGTATATTTTTTTTTAATATAATTTACGTGGATCTTGTAATTCTTAAAAAGGTACACTTTCCTTCTTGAAAGTTTCACCTGACTAGTTCTGTTTTTCAATTCGTATTCTAAGGGGTGATGAATAGAAAGAAAAATATAGTTTCATAGAATTTATCCTCATGATAGTTGATGGATTCTGAAGGGGTATTTAAACAACACTGTTATCAACTAAAAACTTTTTATCTGTTTTGCCTGTTAATTTACTCGACAACTGTGTTTTAGGGGCCTGAAAATGCTGACTTTTTAAAACGGGGTTTCAAAGTGCAATTTTTGAAAACAATACAGTTATATTCTCTGTAAAAAAAAAAGATTCAAAATAGAAATTTCTATTGGCAGCCCTATATATATACAGTATATACATGCTGTATAGACATACCTTAAACGGATAGTTTACCCAAAAATGTAAATTCTATCATTAATTACTCACCTTAATGTTGTTCCAAACCTATAAGACCTTTAAGATTTTTATTGATGAAATCCAAAAGCTTTTTGACCCTGGATAGACAGCAATGCAACTACCACATTCAAGGCCAGAAAGGTGTTAAAATAGTCCATGTGACAGCAGTGGTTCATCTTAATTTTATGAAGCTACGAAAATATATTTTGTGTGCAAAGAAAACAAAAATAATTACGTTATTTAACAATTTACTTCTCTTCCATGTCAGTCTTTTCCACACGTTCACGAGAGTAAAATTACTGTTGAACCACTGCTGTCACATGACTATTTTAACAATGACCTTATTAACTTTCTGGGCCTTGAATGTGGTAGTTGCATTGTTGTCTAAGCAGGGTCAGAAAGCTTTCGAATTTCATCAAAAATAACTTAATTTGTGTTCCGAAAAAGAACAAAGTTCTTACAGGTTTGGAACGACATGAGGTTGAGTAATTAATGACAGAATTTTCATTTTTTGGAAAACTATCCCTTTAATGGTTTTAATTGGAACCTGGGTCCTCTTGCACACTAAAGAAATTATACAAGTACACTAACACCACTTACAGAACTACTAATTTATGAAAATATGTTGCTCCATCATACGTCCAGTACCAAGTCAGCCAGGACTGCCACCGGTGCATGAAAGAGTTTAAGAGCCCTTCTTTCCTTTAATTTTTGACTTTTTGTGAGGTCCCATGTGTCTCTCTGATTACTTTCCCCCTTCTTGCTGCTCTATACCCCCTTTCTAGTCTATCTTCCTCTCCCCCATCAGTTGTTTGATCTTTCCTGCTATTGCTGCTATGGCGTTTCTCTTCCACCAACGAGGCTCAAAGCTCTGCGGAGTGCCGCTACCATTGATCCGGGGCCCACGCGTCTCCCTCCAACCAGCTATCGATCTCAGACACCGGACAGAGATCCTCCACTCTCCTCAAAGGCGAGATGGAAAAACTGAATAACGCCTCCTGAGCCGATTCTCAGGAGGGAACTTAGAGGGAGACGGGGGTGTATGTTTACGTCTGTACATCTACACAAGTTTGGAGTGGCCTCGCTCATTTTCATACTGCTAAAAACCACCTTTCACACATAAAAGGTAAAAAAAAGGAAAAAAAAGTAACTAAAAGTCATACAAGTTTGTGTTGATGCAAAGTGAGCCTTTAGCGAGTTACTTGAAGCACCTTTTTTTTTTCTTTCACTTTTGCTTGGCTTGCAAGCCACTAACAAGGATGGATCTTACTTGTGAGAAATGCCGAAAAGTGTTATTCTTCATCTTCTCTCTGGCTCTGGCTTTCTCTCTTTCTTTATCTGAGCGTAACTGGTGTGTAGGAGCTTGTTTGGTCCCCTCAGGCTTTTGGCTCTGAGTTCTCTTCGACTGTATTAGCGGAGTGAGAACGGCTTTCATGTTCTGCTCAGTGTCGCTAACAGAAAGCTCACACGATTTTGTCCTTTTCCGATTCCCCTTGCGATGCAAACAAGCCACACACAGTGATATTCAAAGTAAACCCTGTCTAAACGTTTGCCTGAAGTCTGGCTCAACTGGCTCAAGAGTTTTTTTTGACGGATCAACTGCTTTCTTCACTGCTGGAGAGCAAATGGTTTGGGATGAGAGAGATTAGCCTAGCATGAAACCTTAAGAAGCACCTAGGCTGTTTTGTTAAAAAAAAAAAAAAAAAAGCTTTGATTTGAATAATTAACACAGGTTAAAGAAAAAAAGTCAACACTGATTAGATGAACAGAGGCTTTTTGGACTCTTTTTAACCTTTAAAGGGATACAAATAAAAATGATGTCATTATTTACTCACCCTCATATCATTCAAAGGAACACAACAGAAGATATTCCTAAAAATGACTTAGTACCTTTAGTCTACACAGAAAAATGCAAAGGTCCAGACAGCACTGGGCCTATTGATTTTCACTTTCTTTTTCCCACAGAAGAAAGGCATTTGGACTTTAAACTTCATCAGGGTTATCAAATGAGAGAATTTACATTTTTGGGGTGAACTGTCACTGTCTGTCTGTCTTTCTTTCTTTCTTTTCCCATGACCCCAAAATATAAAGATCCCTTTGCAAAGGGCTCTCTTAAAGAAACAGTAACCCTAACCCAGAAATGAAATTTCTGTCATCATTTACTAATCATCAAATTGTTCCAATCCTGTATGACTTTCTTTATTTTGCTAAACACAAAATAAAGTATGTTGGTAACCAAACAGTTGTCTGTCACCTTTGACTTCCATAGCATAAAAAAAAAATGTAAAAATAAAAAAATAAATAATTGAAAAATGTGTCCATATATTTTTATCTGTTGCTTTTAAAAACTAGCTCTGTCAAAAGAAAACATATTATTTACGTCAAGATTTCTGAGCTGTTAAGAAAGCAAAATAATGAAATAAATATTAGATTTTTTTTCCCTGTTATCATATAAAACACAAGTCTTTTATGCTACTTTCGTTGTCCTTTTTGAGCTTGTTATAGTCTGTGATTACTGTATATTTTCATTGTAAGTAATATATTAAATAGACATTCTGCTAAACGTCTCCTTATTTGTTCTACCTAAACTAATGTAAATAGAAAATAATACAGATTTCAAATGACATGAGAGTGAGTATGCCAGACTTTTAATGTCTGGGTGAACTAGCACTCTAAAAAGGTCAATTAGGGTTGAACATCATGGAAATCCCTGTTTTGAACAACTGGCCTGTTCTTTCCTCCTGCAGTCATCACCTCAGGAACGGGCAGTACTAGCAGAGTTCATGGAGAAAAAGCCATTTGGCTGCCGTACGCCCGGCCTTTTGCTCATTCTGAATGCCTCCCAGCGATGGGAGATGCTCCGGCAGCCATGCGAGACAGCTCACGCTGCAGGACAGAGGAGAAAAGACGAGGAAAACGTGAAAGAGAGATAGACAGAGAAAAGAGAGGGAGTGCAATATCCCTGTCACCATGTCTTTCTTTTCCATCTCCCCTTATTTGTGTGATTCCAGTTTTGGCTGTAGGCTGGGATTTGGAGGCCCAGTTGTCTGTCTGATCTGCATGCTTGGAAGAAGTGAAGTCACAGCACAACTATCTGTCGAAGCTGTATGAACACCTACTGTAGAGAGATGAGATGGTAAATGTTCACATTAGTTACAATTATCAATTTTGATACATCATTAGATTATGTTCTACTCATTTTTGTGTCCCTTTAGTCACTCTTGCATCTCCTAATCGGAATTGGAATTAAAATTTACATTTGTTGTTGCTGAAATTTGACCAGTTTGTTAATAGTAATGTATGCTACTGTTCAAAAGTTTGGGGTTGGTGAGATTTTTTTTTTTAATAAATAAATAAATAAGAGCCTGGCAAGCACCATGACTTCACCAATAGCATGAGTTTGGGACTGAAGTTATTTGAGCAATGGCATATAACCCATGTTTGCAAAACCTGTTGCTATTGCTATTATTATTACATTTCTCTTTGTACCTGAAATTACATTTAATCGCCTTTAAAGTGATTGTCTCACAGCCTAGATGACCACTGTAAGTTGGAAAAAGGTCAGCACATTATTGCATACATTTTGATGAAAGATTATGAAGACAAACTCTTTTATTCTTTGGAATGACATTCACAGCTCTGTACTGTAGACCAAGGAACGTGTTAAAGCAAATACGACCAAGTGCATGAAAATGTCCTCAGATCATAAAAAAGCATGAGCAAATGTTCTTTGGTAACATATTTGTACCCACTCTCCATGACAGGAAGAGCTCATGCTTTGCTTGTGCTTAGAGTTTTCTTTCATGTCATGTTCAGTTGTGTATCTTCTCTGAAAATCAGCCAGGTGAATGCACAATCAAGGCATGTCTCTTGCTGCCCACATACCCAGGACATGCCTCCGGGCGTATGGGGGCAGGTTACTCGGGGCTGAGCTGTCAAGTCGACTCAAGCAGGCAGGTGGAGGGCCGACTGCGAGGTCTAGATCAGGCTTTTAGGAACCCTAATGGCCACAGCAAGCATAATAGCTTTTATTGTCTGGAGGTTGTCCCACAGAGACATCACCCCAACCAGCCTCTACCTTTCCTTTTATTTCTAACAATCCCTTCTCTGGCTGACACTGGGAGTGGGCGGCTTTCATCATCCGAGCTCTCAATTGCCTGCCTTGTCAGTACTGATATTTGTCTCTCCAAGTTCTGTCCTGTTGTCTAATTCTTTTTCTATTTGTATCCTTTGGCCATCTTTATTGAGAAGTACAATATTAAAAAATAAAGGTTCCAAAAGGGTTTTTTTAAAGCGATGCAAGTGAAGAACTATTTTGGGAACCTTCCTGCGAACAGTTCTTAAAAGTACTGATTTTTCTTAGTGTGAAGAATATTTTATCTGAAGAACTTTTTTCCATTGTAACGAACCATTTGTGCAAGGGAAAGGTCCTTCATGGAACCATTGATTTTTAAGAGCGTAACTATAAGAGATATTGTGGTCATAGAAACACAGTGTAGGAAAACATCCATAGCAAAACATCTAGATTTATCACAAAGCGTTTTTGAAGGAAGGTATCATCTGTTGGCATAATAGATTTTTGACTCTTTTTTTTTTTTTTTTTTTTTTTTTTTTGAGGTGAAAAAGTAACCTCATTGATTTCTTCCAGGAAACTAGACATTGGAGTAATTATCTCTATAGATTTGGATTGATTGGATGGGAGAGCATCCATCTAAAGGATTCCCTGGCTGTAAACATGAGGGTGAAGGACTGATTCGATTAAACCTGTGGTTTCTGTGGGTTATCTTGGATCCTTGAAACACGTCAAGGCTTAGTTTTTTTCTGTTGCAACATGTTGAAAGTGATTTATATATATATATATATATATATATGATTTATATAATAATATACACAATGACCTAATGATATGTGTGCTCATTCAAAGAAAGGTTTTTCTATGAATTAATTAGAGAAGAGTCCATTTTACGGCATAATGTCTTTTTCCTACAGGGGATATGAAGTGAGTGTTGCTCGACCATTTGCATTCCTTTGAGCAATAAAACTAGTGTTATCTGATGGGTTGCCATGGGACCAGGGGCCTGAAGTCCTTGACAGTCCTACTGGCACCGGCTATGTGTATTGGGTGAGGGGTCTGTGACCATTTGTTAATCTAATAACTAATTGATTTGTTAAATCAAATGCAAAATTGTGTGTCTGATTGGTCCAAATGCTACAAAACTATGATAGATTTTGTAACATTATGAATCTTACTAACCTCTAAACTTTTGAATGGCAGTGTATGTTTGAATAAGTCTCCTAATTTAAAGGTCCAAATAAGGTCTGAAAATTGCTTGCTATTTTAGAGGCATTTTTCTCATCAACATGTTTTTATGACAGCCACCATGACTAGATCTCAGATTGGAGTACAATCATAATCATATCATTAGAAAGCTGAGACTTTTCTTTCTTTTTTCCTTCAGCACATATAGTAAAACTCCAAATATGTTTCTGGATCAAAATGACTCGTTGCAATGGAGCAGGTCACATTTGCACTTCTATCTGTCAAGTAGTTGGTGGATGAGCATCAAAACGTAGCGAATAAGCATATTTGCACCGTTCAAGTCGCTTTGAATAGAAATATCACTCAATAACATCCGCCCTGAGGTGAACATTCCATCCTGAAGGACTGGCACACATACAGCTCTGCATTTATAAGGAGACGCACTGACCCCAATCACTAGCTCTTCTTCTGCAGGAAAAGAACCATCTTAAACTTCCAGAGCCCTTTCCTTTAGAGACTCTTCCTCTCAGGACTTTTTTCGACAGCCATTAGCGACCATTCAGCGGAGGATACAGGGAAGGGAACGCTGGGTAAGATCCGTTGAGAAGTCTGAGAGTGTTGCTTATTTTGCCTTCTAGAATGGCAGAGCGTGGACCTGGACACCACGAGGGAGCTTGTAGACGCTCGCTTGCCTGCTCCTTTTGTTTCATAAAACAACAAAGCGCTATTTTCAGGGACCCGAATCCACTGTGGATCTCAGAGATGGGAAAGAGAGAAACTGATGTGCCATTAAGAAGCTTTATTACTTTTTTATCAGTAGCAGGAGGATAAGCCCGGGGTTTGAGAGTGCACCCGATGGGGAGGGAAGAATAGAGAAGTGTGAGAAAGAGTGGGTTGGGTAGGGGTCAAATCCCAGCAGCCATCAGGGCCTCACTATCAAAGAAGGAGGGGCGGCAGCTCAGAGGGGAACGCCGTGCTCGGCGGGGCAAGTCAACAGCAGGATTTTACGGGGATAAGATCTCTTCATCTATCATTCTGACATGCCATCAACATTTTTCTCACTCCATTTTTCTTTACATCAATCATTTGATATGCCAGTAACAATAGAGGCAACTGTGGAAATAGTGCATTTGATTACTTATAGCTTTATGGATTTTATATACAACTCAATATCTGAAGGAGTGTAACGGCAACTTCTGTGGCTTCCTTGATGCAATGTCCTGGGACTGTTTTTTTCTTGATTCGTATTTCAACCAGCAACTATGCAACTCTGTATCTGAAAGCGTGTAATGGCACTTCTGTAGCTTCCTTGGTGCAGTGTCCTGGGACATTTTTTTCTTATCTCTATTTGTTTGTTGGTTCCCCTCCTTTACTTTATTCTAATCTGTTTTACACATATAATGGACTGCAGCTTTAGATCAAAATTTGTCTCTAGCAAAATATGTTTTTGTCTATAAATACATCAGGGATTAAGATCCGTCATAAAGCCCACGGCTAGATTTTCTCAGTTTTGTTGTGTTATAGTAGACTTGTTTGTCAGTTAGTGAGATGTCGAGTGGTGACACTTGTAAAGTACATAATTGTGGTGTGAAAATCCTTCTGTGTTACTGGTAGGAAAATTAAACACCGTGCGGGTTTGTCTAAACACTTCCAGTGATTGATTAGGAATAGAGTGCAACAGTTGAATTGATTTTTAACAGTGACTTTTGAAAATTTGTGATGTTGTGATTCATCTCAAGGCTGGTTGGTTCAGCCAAAAAATGAAAATTTGCAGAAAATCTATTGAACGTGAGGTGTAGATATAGATGAGTTGGTTTCTTCATCAGAACTGATCTGAAGAAATTTATCATTACTTTCCTAATGGGTGCCGTCAGAATGAGAGTCCAATAAAAACAATGATCCACAACTTCAGTCTATAAGTTAACGTCTTGTGAAGTGAAAAGCTGTGTGTATATAAGAAACAAATGCTAAATTTGATCAAACCTGTTCCGATGAAGAAACAAACCCATTTACATCTTACTAATACCTATGTTGTCTTCACTAACTACTCACAATCCACTTTAATCAGGCACTCTATGTGTAAAATATTGCTACAGTGTATTCACTTATTTTTCAGTGTAAGCTTGTTTATTTTTCTGAGTATATTTTAGGCTTATTAAAGTTCCTACCTTTTGTACAAAACTCATGCCTGCTGCATTTAACATTGTGCTAGCAGCACTCATTGAAAGCAAGCTGCAAACAGAATGTCATTTGAAAGAGATTGGATGTACATTTTTGTAATTACCATGACAGCAATTATTCAGCAAATGAAGCTGATGTGTTAAACTATGCCAAATCAAGGTAGTCTGCTTCCCTCACAACACATCACTCAGATGTGATCTGAAACATTGGAAATTGAAGTGCACATTTATATCAACTTTTGGAAACTCTTACATTTTCTTCTTTGAGATGTGCTATCCTCGTTAAAAATCAATGTATTTAAAACTGTTGCTGACATAGCATATGCAATTATGTGTAGGCGCTATAATAAGGTAGCTATTATAGACTGCCATCTCAATTAACACAGATCTTGTGTTCTATGTGCTAGAATCAACTTTCAAGCCTGTGATGCATTACCTCTTTCTATTGTAATGCATGTGCATATACATTTATACTACCTCTGTGCACTGAGTCTTTGACACATACATTTATGCCGCCTCTGTACATCAAGTCTGTAATATATGTAATTTGTTTCAGCTCAGCCTCCCTAGCCCTAGCACAAAAGTGAATTTCCTGCAGATCAGACATACTTTATATATACTAACATTGAAGGGTTGTTAAGATTTGTAATGTTTTTAAACCAAGACTGCATTTATATGAATAAAACTACAGTAAAACAGTAATATTGCGAAATATTATTACGAGTTAAAACACCTTTTTTTTTTTGTTCTATTGTAATATATTTAAAAATGTAATTTATTTATGTGATGCAAAGCTGAATCTTCAGCAGCCTTTATTCCAGTCTTCACTGTCACATGATCCTTCAGAAATCATTCTAATGTGCTGATTTGCTGCTCAAGAAATATTTCAAGTTATTATAATGAAAACGGTTGTACTGCTAATATTTAGTGGACATATTTTTTTGTATGTATGTATATTTTAGATGGTATGTAGTAATTTATCATTTATAATCACATTTAAATGTTTAAGTCATTTTTTTGTGACAAATTAAGTTTCAGAGGTACCAGTAATCTGTATAGTCTCAATAAATGAAACTACAAAGATTGCATGTGAAATAATTAGACAAGCGCGCTGTAATTAAAAATATTATTTTCGATTTTGTATAGCGCTGCTTGAAATGTCATGTCAGCCACCCACATATGCACTTTTCACTTTTTACTTTTCTTGAAATGATCTTTTCTTTATCTCGTTAGCTCTGTCAGTCAAACACAAACTGTGCGCCATACAGTATATACTAGACTGAAATAATCATATGATAACAATGTTTGCTGGAAGTCAGTGTACAGTCGAGAAAATCAAAGTGAGGCCTAGAGTCAGGTGCACTTACTGTTCTCTGCTTCTTCCGCCTAAGCAGTTTATCTTTTAATAATGATTTTTAATCAATTATCTTTCCTCAACAAGTTGAAACGTTTAGCACAATAAAGAAGAAACTCTAAAACAGCCTCTGGCATCTCTTGTTTTCCTTTACCCTGCGTTTGAAAAGAACTAATCGTTGCCGAAATCCCTACAGGCTGTGTTTGCATAAGGTTAAGATGCTAAAAGTTCCTCAGGGTTTTTTTTTTTTTTAAATTGGTTGCATATTCATGGCATCTTGGGGAGGAATTAGATGAATAAATACTTGCTTAGTTTTTTTCTTTTGCTTGAAATCTGCTCTCCCTGATTCACCTTTGATCACACAACAAAGCGGAGCAGAAGCTGCCTCCTCTGAAGCGCTGTGGGCAGAGACAATGTTTAATCTCTCTTTCATTTTCTCGCTTGCTCTTTCCGCTTGAAAACTACGGGGCCAGGCCCGTGCCGTCCCAGTGGGTCCATCCAGTGTTTATTTCAAGGCAATAAAAAGTAAGAGACTTCTTGCTAGGCCTGCTCCACTTCCAGCTGTCTGACACGCAGCCCTAAATAGACACAGCGGCCCGTCGTGCTGGTTGCATATTGATGTTGGGATTTAGTAGTGATGTGGGACACACCATCAATTGAGGATGAATGAACTGTAAGCCTTGTTTTGGTGCAAACTAAAACAAGTTTCAGATTAAGAATGCACAAGTTTATTTATGTAGTAGATATTGGATTTAATTTTGCATGCTCATTTTCACAGTTTTTATATTTGATTTTTGCCAGCATTTAATGCTAACAGACAGTTAATCAGTTAAACTGTTATTAATTTAATGCATTTAATGTAATGTAATATATGCATTTTTCAGGCTGTATGTTATAACGTACATCTATCTATCTATAACTGTCTGTCCAACTGCCAAAAGTTTGGTAAAAAGTAATATTTCTATATAAAGAAGTTAGTACAATAAATTTACAGTAAATACATGTATAATGTTAAAGGTTCTATTTAAAAAAAATAAATAAAAAAAGTTGTTCATCTTATATTAATTTTTATATTCATTCAACAGTTTCCACAAAAAAAATAAATAAATAAAATATGAAGCAGCACAACTGTTTTCATGATTAAAAACTTATAACTAAGAAATGTTTCTTGAGCACTGAATCGATATATTAGAATGATTTTTTGAAGGAACATAAATTGTTTAAAATATTTTAAAATAGAAACAGTATTATAAAATATGTATATTATAATTTGTATAACTGTTTATAAACGGTTTAAAAACTGTTTTCCAACAGGTTTCCCCAGCACATCCCTGTTTGTCATTGGTCAGATAAACAGATAGCCCCGCCCTAAACTCACGCCATTGGTTAAGCCAGTGTTGCTGTGTTGAGTTGGATAAACCAAACAGAGCAGTGGTTTGATAGCACTCTTCAGGAATTCGACCTTCATAACTACGTTATCTCTGCTTTTAGAAGAAAATATTTTCAAATACTAAAGAAAAAAAAAATGACACATATCACCTTTAAACATCCCATTAGTTTTGTTTGCTGGAATTTGTGATGCTTGAAGCCTTGACACCTGATGTGACGTGCTCTCCCGAGAGTAAAAGCATTCCCCGACAGAACATACACAAGCACCTTACAAACCGTCTTACGAGTGAGTCTTTTGTCAAGACAAGACAAAAATAAAGGAAATGTCAAGAAGTCAGTTGTGTTTGTAATGTACGGGTAAGAAGAAATTACTGTTTTTCTTGTTCTAATAAAAGAAGCGCTGACGTTAATGGTGGGGGGGGGTCTGAGGTAAAGAAGGAGCTCTATCCATGTGTTTGAAATCTAGGGTACTTGACATAAGGTTGTGAATCGTTTCGCAGACAGCGCTCCTCGGGGAAATACCAGATCAAGAGGATTGGATACAAGAAGTCAGCAAAGGCCGTTTGAAGTAAAAAATAGTCCAGCTCTTTCATTTTTTCCTCATCCCGATCTGTAGAAAACAATACGGTCTGATTGATGAGTGCTCTTTGATCCTATTACCATTATGTCTTCTGGAGCATTATGAACTATGGCATTGCGCAGAATCAACTTTTATTTATTTATTTATTTTTCTCTTTATCTCCAAGCTTTTAAGCTGGTTGGTTTTAACTCTGGCTCTGATAGAAATACTCCAGAATCTGGCTGGATTTTGCATTTCTGCTGTCATTTTATGTTGCCTTTGATTTCCCTTCATGATGTTCTAATCGATCGGACTCGCTCTCGCTTTAAGAACACCCAGACTCTCATGTAAGCCATCTTTACAAGCTCTCACGTGACACGTGTGTTGGGAAAAAACACGTCCTATGCTTTTAAGGGAATATAATCTGTATTGTAGGTTTTGAGCTGGATTTTCACAGCACCCTCTCTCGTTCTTGTCAGCAGCCCACCTAACATGTTCTCTCTCAAAGGCCACAGTAGCCTGTGTGAATCAGAATGTCTGACGTTTCCTACCTACCACAGGAAATAAAAGACGATAAAGAAGTGGAATGCTAGCACAGCTCAGAGTTTAATTCTCTTTTTCATGCCTCATGCAGGGATTAATTAACATGCGATATATAGTAGTGGTCATTCGACGCTCTGTGCTGAATAAGGTCTCTATGGCTTAAAAATATGGCTCAGATCATTTAGGTATGTCTGTGCATCAGGCTTTGGATTATAGCATTTTAGAGAGGGTATTGTTCGGCCGATCACAGTGGCTTTTAGTTCTGGATGTAAGGATTTGAGAAAGGCCAGTGTATTAAAGTAAGTCAAGTAATAGGCAGCACGCATTGACCTGCTTATTAGGTTTACTTGGTTTATCTGACCTCATTTTGTTTGACATATTTCTAACTGTCTCAAGCCTGTTTATTTATGTATTTATTTTACTTATTTGCATCCTTTTTAAAATGTATTTATAGATTTTTTTCCTAGAAAAAAGTGGAAATGGGGAAGTACAAGAAAGAGGCAGAACGGGGCCATGACACAGCCTTGACTCAGATTATAATATATCTTTATATTTACATATTAAATAATATAAATGAAGCTTAGATATAAATGTATTTATAAAAAATGAATAGCCTATTAAATAATAATGATAATTGTTTAATATTATATTTGAAAAAAAAAAGTTATAAAGAGCAAAATAAATATTATATAAATTTGGTTTTGTATCGTCGTTGTTATTATATTTAAATTGTATATAAAATATTATTGCATTTTACAATAATAAATTATATGCAATGTAAGTGTTATATAATAACACAGTGTGAGTATATTTAAATTAAATATATAAATTCTTATATATTAACATATTTTTTATTTATCTTATTCATTTTAGCACAATATCAATACAAAAATATATATATTTCACGAAAATATGTTTTCTTTTTTAATATCACATTTACTGCTTTACTCACATAGTAAATGAACCGTTTTAGATGAAAATGTACATTTGTCTTTATATTTCAGAACAAGGTCCCTTACAAAGGGATCTTTGTAAAAAAATAAAATAAAAAAAATGTTTAAATGGATGCTTACAGGTTCTGCATTTCATATCATATGATTATTATGTAAGTTTGTGTATACTCTTAAACTGTAGTGGTAAATTTTATTTTTTATTGTATAGAAAGAGCATTGTTCCAAACATCTTTTGTATTCAAAGGAAGAAAGTATGTAATGTGGGTTTGGAAAGACATGAGGGTGGGTAAATGAATGTATTTTCATTTTGGGTGAACTATAGCTCATATAATAAATGGTGTGGTTGTGGACACAAGGGATTTGCTCCTTTGTCTGGAGACTAAAGCAATAATCAACCAAGTTTATTCCACTTTTAAGTTCTTATTTCCAGGAACCAAGGCTTTGCCTCGCCTTGCTTGGGTTGAGCCTCTTGATGGGGTTGCTTCTGGCCGAAACGCCAAGTTCCAGAGGCTGCACTGGTTTCAGACCCAACCGCAAGGGTACTGAGAGAGTGAAGTGGAGAAATAGAGATGCGGTGTACTCTTCATTCTCTGACAGGGTGGATGGGTACGGCCTTGACATTGATCTTGCCCTAGAATTTCTATGGTCAGTGGTTTTTCTATTTCCATTACCCACTGAAACAGTGTTTTTTTTTTTTTTTTTTGGTGCACTCTTATGTGAAAACGCATCAACAATTTCTATTAGGCATCATAAAGTAGAAAACATCAACAATAGCGGGAAAACATCATGTCGTCATGCAAAAAGGTTCAATAAAGGAGCCCGAGCTGTGTTTACAATGTGTGAAAAGAGCCTTTCCAGAGGTCCAGAAGCTCCATCTGGAAATCTTCTCATTGTTTGCGTTTCTCGGTATACACTCTATATCTTTATGGCTATGTTTGCGCAAGTGTCTTTGTGTGCTTTTTCCCCTCATCCAAGATCACATTTCCTCGCCTCTGCGGTTTGTCTGCAAAAGCTCTCGCAGGGACTGTGAGATCGAAGTTGATACTGAAAATAGCTTAAAATAACCCATCAAAAGACAGGACACGGAGCAGAGATATTTGGATGAAAAGGCAGAAAATTAGAGGAGAGGAGAGTGGAAAATAGTGTGAGGATCTGACACCAGAGACTTTTGGTCTAGTTAGGAAGTAAAAAAGTGCACATCATTAGAGTATCACTGGGAAGCTGTACAAAAGGGGGGATAGAGAAAGATGGTAGGGGTCAGGGGGTCATGCTAAAATAGGTCTAAGCATCCAGACAGTGAGCCAGGTAGGAGTCTGTCATCTCAGAACATCAGGAGACAGAAACTGGCTGTGCACGTATCACTCTTGTCTCGGGCACAATAGGTTTTACAAGGACAAATTTGCTGGTACTTACTATAATATATATGTAAACGTTGCCAATTATGTGCGATACCCATTTTTCTTTGTTCGGTTGTGTTTCGATGCCTTTGTGTTACACATATAATAAAAGAGAGGTGTATCAGTGTAAATGTAAACATTATTGTTGGAAGGTTCTACTCAGGAAACAAAATTGTGTACAAGTAGAGTAAATACATGTAAAATGGGACACTTTTGTTACTGAGATGAATGGAAAAAAGGGTCCCTTAATTATACTTATATACAACTATTTAGGTTTTGTATCACCCAGAAGGGGTTTATTTTGCGATACTATATATATATATATATATATATATATATATATATATTAGGGGTGGCACGGTACACAGATGTCACGGTTCGGTATGTACCTCGGTACGGGGGTCACGGTTCGGTATGATTTCGGTACAATGGGGGGAGGGGGGATCTACTATGCTCAGTTTCTTTTCATTTATTTTGAACAGATAGTAGTGCAAATTACATTTTTTTTTTTCATCTAGATGTGAAAATACTAAATATTATTACATGTTATATATATACAATCTGTTTTGTTTTCATTGTGAGTGTACACAAATAAAAGCAGACCTTTATACAGTGATTATTAGTAAGACAATATGTGTTTAAAGTTGATTCTGCTGGTATAAGGAACCAGTTGAAGTGATTGATCGCGCGCGCACACACACACACACACACACACATCAGTTCCAGCATTGCTAACTTGACAACGCAGTTGGTACTTTATCAAAATAAAATTCATTGAGCCAAACATCAGCACGCGCGCCTCTGTGTCACCGTTGGAACGCGACTGAAGTACAAAGCCTATCATTTACATAATAAATTATAGTTTCGCATTCAGATACGTTACATCGCAAATATGGAAATATTATGCAATATTTGGATTTGTGCCGAATGAGAGAGGTAACGTTAGGATACTCGAGCACAAAGCTCCATTTCGCAAACAGTTGATTGCGCAAGCCTTTAAAGTATACTCCTTTGTCAGTCAACGTGAGAGACGCGTTCAGAATCAGGCTTTGTTTTCAAGTGCGCAACTCATGGCATTCGCTGTTCTTCTGCTGGCGGTTATCAAACAGTGCTGCATTACTGCGGGCGCCCCCTTCTGGATTGGGGGTGAATTGCCTGTATTCGTCGTGAGGCCTCATGCACCGAACCGAGACGCCCGTACCGTGACGGTTCGGGACGAATACATGTACCGTGCCACCCCTAATATATATGTATGTATATATATATTTATTATTAATATTTATTATTATGTAAGAAGAATTGGATTTAGGAAATTGGTTACCTTAGACAACGTTTAATTATACTATTTAGTGGATATTATGACAACAGATGCAACAGTGTCTGCCCACTTTTTAAGTATTTTTTAATTTTTTTAAATTTTATTAATTTTTTTGCAAATATGCATTTATATACACTTTATTTATGTGCGTAGGGAGACTGACACTAAAGAGCAGTTTCCTTTTAATGTGTTTATGGTGATTCTCTGATTGGTGATGATTTATTTGCACAATCAAGTAGTTTTTACCAAGCATTGTGCAATCAAACATGCTTATTTAAAACAGTAAGTTGAAATAATCCAGACTGATGGCTTCAACAAAAGCATATGCCATTGATTAAGAACATCATGTTGTAGCTATAAGTTATTGTTAAAAATCAGATTCCCGATGGAGAAAATGAATGGGATTTTTATTAGGCTACTTGTAACTCAGCTGTTGCACTGCTTACTTTCCTCTGTGAAATACAAAAGAAGGTATTTTGAAGAATGGCTTAAGTTAATTAGATCCAATGTTATTTTGGCCACGTACTGTAGATTTTCATTGTATGGACAAAAACAGTCATACAAGTTTGAATAAATAAAGACAGAATTTTCATTTTTCAGTGAACTATCCCTTTAAGATGGCTTTTCCAACAACAAAATCTTTGTTGCACATGGATACTTGCAAGCTCCAATCCTCAACACACAAATTGGTTTACAACAACTGATTAACTCGGCTATGTGTTTATTCCAAATGCACATGCGGCATAGCAAGCCAATAATGCAGAAATTCACGCTACACTAGCTTTTGTTTCCTCTCTGCTGCCTTAAACATGATTAACATGTTTGGATATGATGATGTCCGCAATAATTACGATGAATTAAATGTTATTGAGCGCCATTTGCACAGCGGTCATTGTCCATTATACACTCTCAGAAAAAAAGGTACAAAAGCTGTCACTGGGGCTGTACCTTTTCAAAAGGCACATGTTTGTACCTAAAGGGTCCATTTTGGTACCTTAAAGGTACATATTAGTACTTAAAGTGTACATATTTGAACCTAATAGGTACGAAAGTGTACCTTTTGACAAGGTACCGCCCCAGTGACAGCTTTTGTACCTGTATTTCTGAGAGTGTATAATGGACAATGACCGCTGTGCAAATGGCGCTCGATAACATTTAATTCATCGTAATTATTGCGGACATCATCATTAGCACCATAAAGACATTTGGATTATTAGTGCTGTTATTAGCATCAGAGACAATTGATCTTGTATTTGTGTTTTGTCAAGTATGGTGTCGTGGAAGGTGGTCGCGTGTAAATAATTTGCTGTTATTAGTGCAGTTTTATGACCTTATGCTCTTAATTGTGTTCGTTTACTTCTCAGCATTGTGTTTGCTTTGCTGTAGCCCAGCCACAAAATTCATCTAACTCATAATGGTTGAACTTAGCCTCCTGATGTGCATGTGTGTGTGTGTGTGTGTGAGCATGTGTGTTTTGTGCATGTGCTTTGATCTCTCCACACGCAGATTATCCACGGGGAGAGACGTATATCCGGCGCTTCCACACAAGCATAATTAAATCGTGTGGATCCTGTAATTGCTGCTTTTAAACAGAACTAGATTAGCAAAGATTTCTCACAGGAATGTTTGCCTAGCGGCACAGGAGAAAATATAATTCCCATGCAGCCGTGTGAGAGGCATGCTGAATACCGAAAACGGTCTTAGAGTCTCTCCCCGGCTGAGCTTAAATGCACTGAAGCAGGCGACAAAAATCGTTTGCATGTTTTTGCTCTGGGGTGTTGTGAAAGACACAGCTGTCATCTCTAGGAAGTGCCGTGGTCATCATGGCCGTCCAGTTTATCTGTGCGGTTCAAGGGAAGAATGTCATCTCAGAGTTGTGTTGAAAGTCATATTTGCATCAGACTAAATTAACATTCATTAGTGTCCTCAAACATAACTGTTATCTAAAGAATATTCAGTTTAAATGACTGTGTGATCTATAGTGCCTAATAATATTTGAATTATTCAGAAGAAAGAAATGTATCGAGCTTGGCGTTTTTAAAGGGAAATGTATGTGTTTGTATTAAAAACTACATATTCTGGCTGGATTATTTCTGTTATCTACATTTATATTAGAACACTAAAGTTGTTTTTGTAACATTTACTAAATGTATAAATTATTAAGAGGTTTATTTCAAATTAAACGAGAATCATTATTAAATGTAATAATTAGTAATTAAGTAAAAAATTATTTCAAATTATCTCTCCACTTTTGCGTCTTATATCTTGTTCGACAATCTTTTAAAGAGTGAATGTTTAATAAGAAAAAAATAAAAAAAACTTGTAAACTTGAGGGAAAATGCCATTCCCTCACATCAGGAAACCTGTTTTTAATTAATTTTTAATTGATTGAGCTGCTGGTGGAGTCTTTGAAGTTCTGATACCAGCTGGGGGTGACTCAGAATTATTTTTGGGTAAGAAAAAAAAAATTAAATAAATAAAACTGTTTGTTTTGATGGTTCTCAGAAATATGAAAGAAAAGAAGGAGAACCAAAGAACCCTTCAAAAATGAAAGAAAAGCCTCTGAAGCGTGTTTATGGATATTCCAAAATATGTGTTTTCAGCAAGCGCATGACTGAAACTAGTGCATGGTAAATTGAACTGGCTGCTTCTGAGCTGCTTGAGTTTCATGTTCCAGCAAAGCAATTTAGACTTTGTGTTTGCAAGACTGAGGAGGATTTCTTTATGATCTACACTTTTGAAAATAAAGGTTCCAAAAGGGGGTTTTAACAACAATGCCATAGAACAGTGGTTTTCAATCCTGTTCCTCGGGACCCACTGCTCTGCACATTTTGCGTGTCTCCCTTATCTGACACATTCATTTGAGTTCATGGAGCTCTTTCCTAATGAGCTGATGATCTGACTCAGGTGTGTAAATTAGGGAGACATGCAAGAATATTTTAGTAACCTTCTGTGCGATGGAAAGTTCCTATGGATTTTAAAGGTTCTTCATTTATTTTTAAGAGTGACTATCCAGAATACTCACTTCTCACATCTGATGTTAACGTAACCCCACTTAGAAAGTTTACCCTCATTGAGTTATATTATTTAGAGTAAAAACCAGCTCTTGTGTCCATGTAGTGAAACAAGAAGAGAAATGTTGCACCACAATTGCCTTCATACCACTGAAAGAGCATCGACAGGCCTTGCTGTTACTTCTGACAGCTACATTTTGAAGCAAGCAAAACATCCACGTGGCAGGACTAACAATCCTCAGTATTTCCTGTATGATTGAAGCGTGACAGATGTTGCACCTCAGAGACATGTCAACATATGGTTCGTGCAGCGTTTTTCAACAGTGTCTGGCATCTTTTGTGCTGTAGTTGGCATTTATATGCGTGAATGTCTGTGCCCCGCGGGGACCGCTAGATGCTAAAGGTTACCTGTCTTCTCCACACATCTCTTTTTCTTCATTTCCTGCTGTAATTTCATGTTTCTTTTTTTAAGCAGTTTCTCACCCTGTTGTTGTGGTTTCTTGACTTTCACAAGCAGAAATGCACTGTTCTTCTGCCTCGTGTTTGGCTCCAGGCGACGGCTCTGAAGCTAGCGCAAGCTAGTGCTCACTCCTTTCAGACTGAAACTTCTTGTTTATGGGGCAGAGATTATGTATTGTCATGCGCTTGGCTCTTCAGCTTTGACGAAAATTGGCAGCATGTTGAGAGGCCAACTGAGGTTATTTCCCATAAGAGCACGGACATCTGAATGCTGTCGGTCGATGCTATGAGTAGTATGCCATATTTCACATTACTTTGGCATCTATCTATCTATCTATCTGTCTGTCTGTCTGTCTGTCTGTCTGTCTGTCTATAAAAGATAAGATATTTCTTTCAAAAATGGTATATATAGTACATATAAGAAGTAGCAATAGTAGTAGTATATAAGTAGTATATAGTATATAAATGTTATATAATATACAGTAAAAGTAATATTGTGAAATTGACAGATACATACATATATAGTAGAAAGAAAATGGTGAACAGAAAGTTCAAAAGAATTGAAAGTTTTTACTGTCACTTTTGATCAATTTAATGCAGCTTTTCTGTATTAACGTATTAATAAAAAGTTTTACATTTTACATTTTTTTGTTGGATACATTGGTCAGTGTAGACAGTCTGATCTTTAATCAGCTTATTGGGATGAATATTATGCTGTCCTACCACTCAGTTGATCGGCAGATGTATTTATCAACTCATAACTGTTCATAACTGTCACATTCTTCTTCCATACGTCGGCCCATTTCTCACTCCTCAGCCCCCAACTATTCACTAATTAGGAACTAATTACCCAGGCAAGTGTAAACAATCACAACAGATGGTGTAAATCTTCTAAATTAATGCTAATGACCTTGAATTCTGATTGGTTGAAGTGTCTACTTTTCCTTTCTCCTTTAATTATTCGGCCTACTTTTGCAATGACACCATGTTGTTTTTGAACAAACCTAGACATGTATGAGTCTGGGCTTTTTTGGGTCTCGCTGTCTGTTCGGTTTGTGTGTTTGTGTGTGTTCTTCTACTTGTTTACTAATTGGATTAGCATTGCAGATGGTCTTACCTTTGCGCAGAGTGTACTGCAGGAAAGATCAAATGCGTAAATGTTGCTTTCTCTCTCCAGAGGAGCAGTCTTTTCCTGCACTCTTTTCTCCAGGTGTCTGCACATTCCGCCTGTTGTGTCGGTCTCAAGGTTTTCTGTTATAGATAAACCCCATTGCTGTGAATAAGTCTCTGAATAGCTTGCAGTCAATATTAAGTGTCCATTAGTGAGGAATAAAGGCTATAAATAGTGCTGTAGCTGGGGACTACTTTCAGGCGCTGCGTAATATCACTGCGCCTATGTTACGGCAGCAAAGTTCCTTGATTATTACGCCGGAATGAGAGTAGTTCCTAATCATATCAGCCTAGAAAATCGAAACTTTTCATTTTCCGCCGATCTTAGTGCACGATATAACTACAGAAGAGTCAAGTTTTAAATAGGACTGTGACGGATCGACGGCCCTCCCCCTCATCATCATCACCACCCCGTCCCTTATTCGCCGCCCTTCACCAGGCTCCCGACTGGAGTGGGTGGATGAGAGGAGGGGCGTGGGACTAACGTGGGCTGGCGGCGTGTGATGAGGCACAGCTGGACTGAATTAAGCCTCATCACCGCCGCCGTTAAATGCCGAGCGCGCCTCTCCTCGGGATACCGGTCTCTTCCCCCGTGCATGCACACTGGTGTCCTCGTGGGTCCAGGAAGGGTGCGTCGAGGGACATCGCGCCGCCGAGGATGTGAGTCGCGGAACCTCCAAGGGTCATCGTGCAAGCCGCACCCGTATAACGGCCGTCGGGCCAGGATGCCGGGCCGTCCATCCCGCCAATGGGCCAGTAAGTGGCACAGGAAGAGCCGCCGCTCCAGAGAAGCCGCCGCCCCTCGTGCCCCGGACCGCGGGAGCGTGTGCGGCCACAAGACTCCGCCCCTTGCCTGGACCCTTCCCCTTTGGAACACTGCCCTCCTGCACAAGCCCCGCAGCACATCGAGGACACCAGATTCCCCCCTTCTTTGGACACTTTTTCCCCCCTGGACACTTTTATTTTATTATTTTTGTTCCATAAAAACCTCTCCGAGGCCTGACGCCACACCCACTGTGTCTGTCGTTGGCTCCTCCCGTCACAAGGACAAATATCGAAACTCTTTGATCGTTTTTAAACGCGATGCTACTGGTCTAATTGGATTCAATGATCTATGCTAAGCTATGCTAAAAGTGCTCTCGCCAGATCCAGAGATTGGCTGAATGGATTCAAAAACGGTAAAACTCAACTTATTAACTCTGGGGGAGTTGGAGAATGAGCCTATTTCCAAAAAAAGTGGAGTGTTCCTTTAAGTGTCATTTTTTTTCAAAATTGAGATTTATACAACATCTGAAAGCTGAATAAATAAGCTTTTCATTAATGTATGGTTTGTTAGAATCGGACAATATTTGGCCAAGACATAACTATTTGAAAATCTGGAATCTGAGGGTGCAAAAAAATCGAAATATTGAGAAAATCGCCTTTAAAGTTGTCCAAATGAATTCTTAGCAATGCATATTACTAATCAAAAACAACGTTTTGATATATTTACAGTAGTAAAATTACAAAATATCTTCATGGAATATGATATTTACTTAATATACTAATGATTTTTGGCATAAAAGAAAAATCAATCATTTTGACCCATGTATTTTTGGCTATTGCTACAAATATACCCCAGCGACTTAAGACTGGATTTGTGGTCCAGGGTCACATATTACAAACACAAACTTTTATTTTGGATGCAATTAATTAATCAATTAGCCAGCACTAGTTTATAATATTTCAATAAGCAAAAGTGTTCCAGTAGTTTTAATTAAAAACCCTGGTTTGTAGTTATAAAAATTAACAGGGATTCATTGTATAATGCACTATATAATAAGTCATATAGACCACGTTTTGAGCATTTATAGCATCCATACCCATTATTTTTTTATTGGATGAAAAAGTGAAGACTGAATAATCATCTTTGTGTTTCTTAAATGGCATAAAATAATTTTGGAATGGCATGAAGGTGAGCAAATTATGACAGAACGTTGGATCCTTTATTCTTTTTAATAACTGACCTTGGACAGGAACAAGTAAAAACTATTATTTCCTTTCTCTGAAACTGCTTTGCCACAACTGTGGCCTCACAGGTGAAGAAAAAAAAAAAAAGAAAGAAATCATATTGTAGCCTAATTTTCAAACCTGCTATAGTCATTATTTCCAGTTGAACTCTTGGTTTCAACTGGAAAGTCAGACACTTGCAGAGAGAAAGAACAGGTGTAGAGACAGACAGACAGACAGGCAGGCAGAAAGGGTGAATGTTAATGGCGTCTCTGGCAGTGCTCCTCAGGTGCTCGTAACTAACAGAGGAGTCCAGCTGCCCTTCGCTCCTGTCTCCCTGAATTAATATCTTCATTTGTTGGCTCATTGACGACATTAATTGTTTTCCAGTCACTTTATCGGTGGACCGCAAATCAACCAAGAGGAAGTAAGTGGTTCGGTGTCACTCTCGGGTCATAGTCTCCCTCTCTCTCTCCTTCTCTGTTCTCGCACCCTTTCTTTCCTCTGTGCATTCATCCTTCTCAACAATTGATCATCCTGCCCTCTCCCTCTCACCTCTTTTTTCTCACCCTTCCACCAAAGCTGAAAACTAACACTGCAAGTTTCTCCACACTTCCTATATATAGACAGTTTGCCACCTCGGACAACACTGACAGTTTCCCAGGAAGCTTAAGCAAGTTTCGGTGCTTAGACACTGAACCTCGGGTTAACCTAAAATGTGTTCTTTAAAAATCATTCTGAATGTCATTTAGCATCATCATTTAAAATGAAAATGTGAGTCATGCTTTCTGTTTTATACCTGTGTCTTTTAAAGGACACACCAGTGTGGCGCTTTCTGAATAATGGTGCTCTGTGGTTTTCTTGTTGGTGTCGTCCATCTTGTTCCATCTTCATCAGGTGTGGCATTTCCTCCGCCTGACAGGTGTGCAGGGCCGTCTCATTTGCCTTGTACCCATGTCCCAGAACATCTGTTTCTCACCAGTCACGTCACTGTCAGGTTTTCTTCTTGGAATTCACAGTTCTGTGTCCTGAAAAGACTACCAAAGGCTTCCAGCTCATTAAGATATTTAATTATTTATTTCACATTGTCTCATTCCAGGTTATTTTTCTCACAACCACTGAGAGATTTAATTCTGCTCAATACTACTGAGATGGTCTTACAAACCAAATGATTGACTCTTGGCATATACATGTTGCAGTGAAAAGTCCATTTAAAATTGTGCTGGTATTCAGACAAAGCAACCTCACTAAAGAAAATAAATAAATAATTGTATTATGTCTAAGCATTTTGAACCTCCTAAACCTCAATTCAGATGTTATAATAATTGCAAGACATAATGCTGGAAACAAAGTATTTGTGTTCTGCAAGCTCTGAGTCTGGAATGTCCATTACTCTTTAATTAAGGCCAAAATAAGCAATTCTTTCTTAGGAACTCGCTTGTTAACAGTCTGCTAACCTCTAAGCAGCACTTACCAAAATTCACATTGAAAGGATTTTCTTTCATCTAAATCTGAAGCTAAATTTGGGGAAAATGGGATTGTGTTGTTGTTGATGTTGTTTTAATTCCAGTGATAAACAGTAAAGCATGAGTCTAGCATAAACTGATAAAATGCACACCTTGAATGTCATTTTTTGTTATGGAAGCATCTGCCAAATGTATAAATGATAAAGGTGAAGCTGGTTGACCACAGCATCCAAAACACAACATATGCTTGTGTTTTTGCACATGGCGTGTATGAAGTTTTTAGCAGTTCATGTCACGTCCCTTAAAGAGATGATGAATATCCCTTTCATAGTCTGGGTTTAGACATTTATTGAACATCTGTTCAAGTTTGAGCAAGTTCAGACAGGGTTTTGCTGTTAAACTGAGCACAGAAATGTTGGCAAAAGAGACTGGGAAATGAAAAAGCAGTGTGTGACCAAAGTAGTGTGTGTATGTGAATACATCTGTGTTAGTACAACTTTGAACAGGACCTTGTATGTGACTCAAAATCCAAAAATGTGAACCAACCTCTTTACACCTTTCAAAGATCTCCAAGTCGTTTTCTGTCTATGCGGTCGCCTGATAGAAACCATTCTGTCCTTTGTCACAAAGAAAAATGCTGGAGCGGGTGGAATAATGCTTCTGTAAAATCCATTAGGACTTCATCTACATCAGAAAGGCACCGAGAACGGAAAGCAATGGGTCATTCATAGGGAGTGTCCTGCTGCTTGTCTGGCTTTTAAATTTCCAGCGAATGTTCATGTAAGAGTTTTTTGTGTGTCCATGTGAGTCTTTATCTGTGTGTCACACCTCATGCGTGTTCAGAAAGTACTGAGACTTTTGTTTGTTTGGTTGTTACTTCTGTTACTTGGCTTTGCACCAGATGGAGCAACTGCTCTGGAAGGAACATTCACAGTGCTACTGTAGCAACAGGAAAGAAAAATTTTCTTTCTAATTTTGAAGTTGTCCTTCCATATTTCATGCAGATGGCGCATTCAATAGTTTATAAACTTACAGAATGGAACATTTGTTACCTTTGTCATTGTATGTTTTTACTTAAATAGGACATCTATCTATCTATCTATCTATCTATCTATCTATCTATCTATCTATCTATCTATCTATCTATCTATCTATCTATCTATCTATCTATCTATCATCTATCCATCCATCCATCCATCCATCCATCTATATATATATATCTGTCCAGTCTATAGTTCTGTCTATTTTTAATGCATCCATCCACCCATTGTTGTGTCTATCATTCCAATCTACCATTCTTTTAAACATTTTATCCATCCATCCATCGTTCTATCTATTGATCTATCTGTCATTCATATTCATTGTTGTCTATCATTTTATCCATCCATCCATTCGTTGTCATTTCAGTTTCCATCCATCCATCGTCATTTAAGGTTCCAACCATCCATCCATCACTATCATTCTATCTATCGTTCCATCTATTGTTTCATCCATCCATTCACCTTCTTATCTTTATTTAAGGTTCCATGAATCCATCCATTCATCCATCATCATTTAATGTTCCATCCATCCATCCATCACTATCATTCTATCTATCGTTCCATCTATTGTTTCATCCATCCATTCACCTTCTTATCTTTATTTAAGGTTCCTTCCATCCATCAGCATTAGTTTCCATCCATCCATCCGTCCATCCATTCATCCATCCATTGTTCTATCTATTGTTCTATCTATCCATTTATCCACTGTCATTTAAGTTTCCATCCATCCCTCCATACATCCCTCTATCCATCTTCATTTAAGGTTTCATCCCTCCATCCACCTATCTATCCATCGTCATTTAAGGTTTCCATCCATCCATTCACCCATTCATTGTTCTGTTTGTTGTTCTATCTGCCATTCCTATCTATCGTTGATTTAAGTTTCCATCCATCCATCCATCATCATCATTTAAGATTCTTTTCTTCTATCCATCCATCCATCCATCCATCCATTTGAATCATTAAAAAGTGTCCTTGAGCTTAAGAAAGGAATAACAACAGGGTTTAAACCTTTTTTTTTTATGTTTATGCTTTTCGAGTCTAACTTATGCAGTGGGCACAATTACCTCTCATCAAAATGACCTTTTAACCTTTCATATAAAGCAAATGCCTCCAGCAGGCAGATGATGCTCTGCTGTTGTTATGCATGTCTTGCAGAATCATGCAGTACTACACCTTGAGGTAACTGCTGTCTGAATTCATAATGGTATTGTGTGGTGGCATATTTTGTGTGTCTTTAAAGGTACAGGGCAAGGTGAGGGATAGACATGACCTTCAATTGTGACAGTTGTTTGAGAATATGTGTGCGTGTGAGTATTTGTTGGACTAAAGCTTTCCACAAACTCAAAATGACACAGCACCACTCTGATTTTTATTGGTTCCTCCCTCTAATCTGCCACCAAGGTCAGGGATCTTAAAACTGGTGCTTAATTCCACTTGCGTAATCTTAATAGCTGACATGGCCGTGAACCTGCTGCATTCCTCATACATTTGTTATTCATTATGGATCATCACATTCAAGTCCTTGACTTTACTCATTGGCCTCTCGTTTCATAATCACTGTTATAGAAGAGCCTAGCAGGGGTCGTGAGCAGTGGAACGGACCGGCGTTACGTCATTCTGAGACAGAGCTGATCGATTGCAGTACATGATGCAAGCAGAAGTGTTTTTTGCAACGTCATTAGATACTTGTTTTGAGGCAGTGGGAAAAAAAGCCATGGTGTCCAGGGCATTTATCATTCAGACTAGAGAAGGCTCATCAGGAACGCAGCAGAACGTTCCTCTGTAATTTCTCGCCAGACACTGTGATCACGCCAGGCTCTTTAGAGACTCGCTGTGGCGGCGTTTTGCTTTTTAGGTCAGTGGTCATGTTGTAGAAAATAGAATTCTCTGTGGATTTGTCTGGCTGGTGTGATGGCTTATGTGTGCTTGTGTTATGTCTATGTTTTTTTTTTTTGTTTTTTTTTTTAGGATTTGATCCATGTATACAAATATTATATATAAGTTTAAGGTAAAGCACTTAAATTAACTGGAAATTAATCAAAATTAAAACTAAACTAAAGCTGAAATAAAAACCTAAATACTAATATAAAAAAGAAAAACTAATACAAATGATGAAAACACATAATACTATTACTAAAAATGTAACTAAAATGGAAACATTTAGTTGAAAAACAAACTAAATGGAAATTAGAAATGTTGTCTTTGGCGACTAACTTAAATAAGTTAAAGCACTAAAATTAATTTGAAATAAATTAAGCTAACACTGAAATGAAACAAACAAAAAGAATTACATAAAAATAATATAAAAAAGTACAAACACATTTAACACAATTGCTAAAAATGTAACTAAAATTAAAATGAAAAGTGGAAATGTACAAATAAAACCTAATTCAAACTATTAGTAAAACTAAAGTATATACAGTATGTGTATATATATATATATATATATATATATATATATATATATATATGTATAACACTCACGTATATAAATACAAAAGGTTCAAGCAATCTCAAATTTGACCCATGTTTATTTTATTGTACTTTATTTTATGAAATCCTATGCAACTGTTGTATTAGAATTGTTATTTTAATTTATTTTTTTTATGCAATACTATGCAATTGTTATATTAGATTTGTTATTTTATTTTTTATGCAATAGCACTGTAAAATTTGGCACCTCAGACCATACACATGTACTGTATATTGATTTTTGCTTGTTCAGATATTATTTTCACTGTCTAATATTGCAGTAGAAATCAAGTCGTGCATAACATATTCAATGTTGGAAAATGTACTACCACAGGAACAAAGCTATCTCACACACACAGACAAATTTTTACACCAATTCACAGCCACCTTAAAATCAAGAAGACTATGGGGAAAGATAAGAAGAGAAGCTGTAAAAGTTCAGCAGTTCGCTCACAAGTTTACCAGCTTTTTAATTGTTTTCTCACTTCCCGAGAGGTGCGTGACTAAGCAGCATTCCCCTACAGCAGCTGTTTGGCTGTCATTTTTGTCATTTTCATTTACTCCTTTTTGGGTTTTCAAAGACATGAATAACTCTAAAGAGGCCCTTGGATTGGGACCTAGTATCACACAGGCAAACTTTTCAGCAATCAGAGTTTGCTTTGTTTTTATATGTGCCGTATAGGGGAGAATTTATTCAAAATCGATCATATGATATTAATAGACCAGTGTGAAAAACTGGCCTTTACCATCTGCAGCTAATTGGCTTTATTTTACCCACAATGCATGAGACAGGCGGCTGTGCTTACACACATTCTTCTAAACAAATATGTTTTCAACAGCTTGCTGCTTTGTCCCTTCTTCTCAGCATTTAACAGGTTGTTCTGATTATTGTTTACAAATGCTGTTCCATGATTCATTCCTAATGCTGTTTTTAAGGGCATTACAGTGCACTAATTGGTGATTTACCTGCATGAAATATGGATGTTTCTCCATAACTATGTGCTCTATGAAGTACATCTGAATGTGTGATATCCTCCATCAGATTAGAGTGTGATTCTCTCATTCATTAACACCAGGGATCTCAGCACCTGCTCATTATCACAGCACTTAGAGGGCATTGTGTGTGCTTATAAATGTGTGTGTACTGTTATTTCATGGGGTAAAATTAAATAAATGAACAGCATAATGTATGTTATCCAGTGTGTGCATTTATGAAAGTTCTTTGTATTTTTGTTCTATTTTTTTATTATTATTATTTTTATTATTCTGACACATGGTTCTAAATCTAGACAGTTAATATTTTATTTTATTTTATTTTATTTTATTTTATTTTATTTTATTTTATTTTATTTTATTTTATTTTATTTTATTTCATTTTAATTTAATTTAATTTTAATTTCTATTTCTGATAAATAACTGTAAATCTAGATAGTTATTATTTAGATAATTGAATTGTAAATGTAAATACTAAATAACTAAATCAAAATCCAAACACAGGTTTGCTGTATTATTTTATTTTATTTTATTTTATTAACTGTTATTTGTAAACTATATTACATATATTACATAATTCATATAAATTAAATTACATATATTATACAAATTTACATTCTAAATATTTTGCCTAATTTTTCTAACAGTGTTCAAAATTAATTCCATTGTACTGCATTTTAAGACATTTCTTGTCCAATTTCTTTTCGGCCTGTCCTGCAGGGGGCAGCGAACAAGAGCTAGCCACAAACATGTGACAACACTCTTTCCTCTCACACTCACTGTACTTCATTTGCACAGTTCTCTGGGGAAAATGAAGATGTCTAATTCTACTGACAAGCCTAGAAAGTTCTCTGGTGCCCGTGGCATTTTGAGTGGGAGGAGATCACACATTTATGGAAGTGTGAAATAGAATGATGGGGTCATTGGAACTGTCAATCACTCGCACACTGGTGGACTGACTGGCTGAGAGAGCTGTCACTCAGCATGCCGTCCGGTAATGACATCGTCACTCAGGAGGAGAGAGTAACCTAAAGGGGCGGGGCGAAGGAGAAGATGGACAGGCCAGTTAATGGAGGTGTCAGTAAAATTGGCCTCTTTGGTAGAGCAGCTGGGCCTGGAGACAGAAAGAGAGTGAGAAAATGTATGGTGATGATGTATGGTTCAGAAGCACAGATACACCTACATACACATCCATACACTTTCATTACCTTGTCTTTTTGCTGTCCTTCTTAGATGTTTATATATATATATATATATATATATATATATATATATATATATATATATATATATATACACAGGGTGTGATTTGCCGGAGGGGATGAGGACCCCCTCTGGTCTATGCATCCCTGTCTCTGCTGAATTATTTTTATCCCCAGTAGGGATCCATCATGGATTCTATATTTGATAAAATCCATGATGCCATGTGTCTAAACGAGATGTCCAGGACCTCCAGCAGAAATATAGGCCCACAACATCAAAAATACAGCAGTATATTTCATTGTACACATGAGGTACTTTTTAATCCCTGTGTTCACCAAACCCATCTTGAGTGTTTGCTGCTAAAAAGCTCATTTTTTAGTTTCATCTGACCATAGAAGCCAGTCCCATTTGAAGTTCCAGTCGTATCTGATAACTAAATATGCTGGAGATTGTTTTTTGGATGAGCTAGGAGAATTTTTCTTGAAACCCTCCCAAACAACATATTACTTTTTTTTTTTAAAGGTTTTCTGAGCCCGAGACTCAACTATTTTCTGCAATTCTCCAGCTGTGGTCCTTGGAGAGTCTTTAGCCACTCAAACTCTCCATCTCACCATGCATTAGAACGATATAGACACACGTCCTTTTCCAGGCAGTTTTGTAACATTTTATGTTGATTGGAAATTCTTAATTATTGCCCTGATGGTGGAAATGGGAATTTTCACTGCTCTAGCTCTTTTCTTAAAGCCACTTCACTAATTTGTGAAGCTCAATTATCTTTTGCTGCACATCAGAAATATATTCTTTGTTTTTTCTCATTGTGATGGATGATTAAGGGAATTTGGGCTTTGTTTTCCCTCCTATTTATATTTATGTGAAACAGGAAGCCATGGCTGGATAATTTCGTAACCCAGGCAACGATTAGTTCTGTGAAACATAAGCCGCTTTTCCACCAAAATTACCTGGAACAATATGTCCCAGGAACTTTTTTTCCGCCAGACCTGTTGCTGTCTGCATTTCCATCGCGGTCTAAAGTACCAATAAGATTAGGCAAATAGTCTGGTGACATAACGTTAGGTCTGCACGCGTTTCTCAATACCAAGAACGCAAATTTCGGACTTGCATCGTTGGTAGTTCAGACTTCACGAGTTAGACCCGGGGGTGTGAACTCCCGCGGACAGAACGACGCAAGTTTGCAGTCTTTCTCACTGTATTTACAGACAAAATATATCAAACACCACTGCCTCTTTTCATTTTCATTTAAACATATTAATAGAAAATGTAGTTCAGGGAACATACATACATTACAATGAAACAAAATATTATATCAAACATTGCCTGTTTTAATTTTCATTTTAATAGAACAATAGAATAAAGACCAAATATTAACTGTTAGATTTACCCAAAACAAATTATATATTATGTTTAACCACTACAGAGACATCAGAGCCAGCTGCAAATGTCAGAAGGACTAGCCGAGGTTATGCTCCTCTCTTCGGGATACATGAGCACTGAGCACCCGGTGATCGCGTGGCGCTCACGTGTCCGAAATCAGCAAAGCACATTTTCAAATAGACGCTGTTTTTATAAATAAACTGCAGATTTGAGTTTTAAACAACTACATTCTCGCCTGAAATACACGCGTCCAGTGTAGGCAGACACTCATGTTTAGCTGTTGCGGCGTGGCGCATCTGGTGTAGACACAGTGTTACTCACTTATCAGGAAGAAACAAAGCAACCTCGGCATCTGATCGCAGGCCTTCCGCTCCGATATTTACACGGGTCCTACTTCTTGCCTTATCGTTCGTTTTCCTCTTTTGTTTTTTATCCACCATCTCTATCTTTCTGTTGCTTGGCTCGGCTGTTCACTGAACGCTCTCTCCTCCATATCATGAGTAGACACGCCCCTTACTGCTGATTGGCTACAAGTTTGTTTTGGTACTCGGCCCAGACTCAGTTTTCTAAAACGTTTTTGAAAAATTACATACCCCACCTTTAATCTATAAAGGTACGTAAAACCATCAGTATTTTTGCAGTAATGATGCAACAGGTCTGATTCAAGTACAATAGACTGATGGATGCTGCTAATAAAAAAAAAAAAAAAATATATATATATATATATATATATATATATATATATATATATATATATTTTTTTTTTTTTTTTTTTTTTTTTTTTTTTTTTTTTTTTTTATGTATAAATGTAGGTGATTTCACTCCTACCTGTTACTATTACCTGTTGCTGCTAATAAAATGTTTAATTTATAGTTTAATTTAATTTATCTTAATTTAATTTAAAACATTAGAACCAATTTATGCAGCACGTTGGATGCTATTAATAGAATATTGTATTCCATTTTAGAGAGTGGATTGTAAATTTGTAATTGTAAATGATTTTAATATTTAATAAAAATAAAAATAAAATAATGTTTATAATAAAAATAAATGTTTTATTTTATTTTATTTTATTTTTTTAAATTGTAGAGAGCAGATTGTAAATCTGTACAGTTTAAATTAATCTTGTCTTAATTAACGCAAACAAACTAGATGCAAGTTGTTTGACAATGAAAAATTGTATTTCTGCACTAGCGATGCAACAGGTCTGTGTTGAGAGTCCTACCTATTACTCACTATCTGATAGATGCTGAAAGGCCCATTGACTCTGCAAGTGTGTTGGCAGCTGTTGGGCTATTGGGCAAGGAGTTGGCATATGTTAGAATAAAGTGCAGGTGAGGGCCAAACATGATTCTGAACTCTGACTGATCTCCACTCCATTGGAAAGGCAGCTACCTGAGGCTATATAGTCAGACTAGACAGAGGTCTGCATGTAGAGGCCATGTTGGCCTGGATTGCACAGTATGTTTGGTCTGGATTCACACTGGCAGTGGGAATCTCCTGTTGGCTTCATCAGTGTACTGTGATGTTGTCTTACTGATGGTCAATAACTGCTCTAATATGAGCCAAAATCAGCAGGCAATCGTTTCTCTTAGCCCTCGTGCTTTCTTTTCTGTACACAAACCACACACGGTGTGATGGGAAATGGTTTCTTCATTAGAAGCTCATTAAGGGTGAATTAAGGATTAGTCTGGCCTGGCTGCCCAAAGTCCTTACAATTCCTCTTCCAAAAACACCCATCAGAACCCTCCGGCCTTCACAAACCCAACACCGCAAAACAGTTGTATGCTAATAGCACCAATTTATAAAATTTATGAATTTAGGAACTAAATTATATATTTTAAGGACTAAATTAAAAGTTGCTGAAGAAAAGACCTTTCTAAAGTGCTGTGGGATATGTTATGGAAGCTTGTTTCCGCCACAGAATACAATTATAAATAGGTTGTTGCATTTTTTTTTTTTTTTGTAAGGTGTGTTGTAAACTTGGAATTCTGAGAAGAAAAAAAAGTCAGAACTGCGAGATGTAAACTTTGAATTCTGAGATTTAAAAAAAAAGTCAGAATTGCAAGATACTGACATTTCTGACTTTTTTTTTTTTAGAATTGTGAGTTTATATCTCGCAGTTGCAAGTTAACAATTGCAAAATGTTAACTCAGAATTTGCAGTTGCAATTTATTAATTGTGTGCATGTAAACTCAGAATTTGGTGAAAAAAGTCTTTTTTTTTCCAGTTTTCGACTATACAATATATCGTACAATTGCGAGTTATTAATTGCGAGATATAAACTCAGAATTCTGAGAAAAAAGTCAGAATTGAAAGATGTAACCTTGCATTTCTGAATTTTTTTCTCAGAATCATTGCTTTGTATTTCACAGTTGCGAGTTATTAATCGCACAATATAAATTCTGTGGTAAAAAAAATTGAGAGAGGAAAACTCGTAATTCATACTTTTTTCCCTTTTTTCTGATTTCTGAGAAAAAACAGATTTAAAAAGTCTGAATTGTGTGATAAAATGTCGCAATTACCTTTTCTATTTTCTTTTATCCTGTGAAATAAGCAATAAGCTCTTCTATAAGAAATAAACTTCTATTGTACGTAGCAAGGCAAAAGATGAAAAAAAAGACTACATTCACTACATCGAACCTCATGTGAAACCTCTTTTAAATCAGAAGCCAAACCAGTAACCCAAGGACAAACAATCTTCTAGCTTTAGCTGCCAAATGTGCTGGTGCTTTTGCTATATAAGACTAGAAAAATTATTTGTCCATAGTAAAGATGAAACAGCGTGGGTGGAAAGGTGGTTGTCTGTGCATGGTGTGAAGTAGACTCTTGACCTATGGCAGTGACAAAGTGAAAAATAGCCATGACCTTCAACTTTGAGTGTAGTTTCTGAGTGCATGGACTTAATGCGCTCTTAAAGACACACTAGTCCAGATTTGGGCATTGCTAAAGTCTATGCATTTTCAATTATGCACCTATGTCTCTTTGGCTTTAGCAGGAGAGAGGTGCTAAATTATTCCCACAATCCCCTTAAAGACATGCAGAGCCTCACCATATAGCAGTATAAATTTGGTTTCATTATAGGGAATTGTAATGAAAGAAAGGAATAGAAACTGACCATTGTTTGTCCTGTCCAAATAGGTAGAATAGTAGAATTTGTAGATATAATAGTATAATAATAATAAGTCCATTAGAAGTACTCTCGTCTTTATAGCTCTAATCATTTTCATCTGCTCTTAAATGAAAATAGGAGAATGCCAAGAGGGCTTGGATAATAGCATCCTGCATTCATCACTGTGCTACCATAGTTCCCATGATCCTCGTCTCACACTGCCTCTCTTCACGACTGCCGCAATTAGGACAATTATACCTGAGTGATTGTTTCTGCTCTTTGTCTAACAGTAGCAAATTGAGAAGTTCCTCAGATTAAAGATTTCGCTGAGATATGAACTCTCACACTCTTGTTCAGTCACCTAAACACAACTGCTGAAAACATCCACTGCATCCTGCTTTATCAAGGGTATGTGTCCAAGAGTGTGGAAGAAACCTGATCAATATTGTTACGTACAGCGAGTTTGTAGTGTTTGATTGCTTTCAGTATACAGTCAATAAAATCATCATATTGTAATAAATTCAGCCACCACTAGGGGCAACTGGTGAGCTTCCTTATTGAGACCACCTTTAATTTTATTATCGAATGGAATCATAATCGTATCGTAGAATTTTTTGAGGTATCGGCAAATATCGTATCGCTCAGTCTGAGAATCGATATTGTATCGTATCGTATCGTATCGTATCGTGACGAACCATCCGATTTACACCCCTATTCAAAACACACTCACAAGAATTACAAAAGGAATACACTTTTTATGAGCAACAATAGCAGACGTATGGCATTGTCTCACTTAAATATCCTGGTTACATACACTGGTCATATTATTTCATTAAACCGTGAACACACATTTAAAAGAAAACCCGAGTACTCATTCCAAATTCGCAGCAAACTATAAATAGTGTGATGTCTCATGCAAAGCACACTTAATTAGAAACTCCAAGCATATATCACATGCCCTATGTGTAATAACCAGCACTCAACATAAATCTTATGGAATAATTAAAATAATTTCGGACTTCCCTACTGTATATATATATATACATACACACACACATACACACATTTATATGAATGTCAAATATTTAAAAAAGTGTTTTTGGTATGATTTTTTTATTTATGCATTCAGGAATTTTATTATCATTCATTTCTTTTTTCTTTTCTTTTGTTTTACATATTTTTACGACTTTTTAAAAATAATTTATTTAGGCTAATTTTCTATGTATAATTGCTTTGATTTTGTAATTATTCAGATTCAGCTCTCATAGACAATGAATTGGAAACTGCCAATGAAGCTCTGCTCTCTCCTCACCTGTGGACACGTACACTTAAACTGCAGAGGTGGAGAGTGGTCAGGTCGGGCCCCCAGGGGCCCCAGAGTGCTGAAAAATTAAGTCAGTGTCCTTCACCTTTAATAATACATAGTCTGCTTACTAGCTTTCGGGTCTGTGTTGTGTGTGAGACGATGTCCGTGTGCATCTTTTAGCCACAAACAAGGCAATAAAGTTTAAAATGTTGATTCAAATAACTTTCCTTTGAATATCAGACAAATGCAAAACTAAATTAAGAAAACTTGTGAAACACCTCAGCATCTCACCTGCCGAGTTGAAATAATGTGGTGTAATTGCACCTTTGTCACTGAAACAGTTGGCTGTAAGATGACAAACTATCTTCAGCTGTGTTTTCTGACTATTTCAGGTGTGTGTGTGTTGTAAGCCAATAGCAAGTGTATTCTTCATTACTGTAATATGTTTCTGCAGGATTTATAGAGACACATTTCTTGCTCCATATGCGATGGAACCGCTTCTGTCCCTGCCGACACTCTCCTGAAGATGCCACTGCCATACCGTCTGCTTTAGTGTGGGATTAGATTAGATTTGCTTTCCATAATCATAATGCCATAATTTGCTTAGTGCAGCCAGTCCACTGGAGAGATTTTATTCCAGCTACTGTGGGGAAATTAATGCAGTTCGCCCACACACACTGACGCAGACAGACAGACAGAGTCACTGTGTTATCAGCCTTTGTGAAGTCTGTCTTTTTCTAGAGAGAGAGCAAGAGTGTGTGCGTCTGGAAAAGTTCAATCAAGCCATCTGGACTGTAATTTATTTTCAAGACGCTACCTAGTTCAATCCCAGACTTTTTCATGACAATCTATTACAAGGTTCAGTTGTTTTGACTGAATCCTTACAGACGTTCTCCAAAGACCTGGATGAAGTACAGATTTTACAGAGTTAGAAAGAGTGAGACTGTGTCTGTTTATGCTGCACAATTTCAAGTACAGTGCAGGTGTTCTTGTAATTTTTAAATCTTGGTGTCATACATCAACTCAATTACAGCACAGACATTTAGTTATAAATTCTGTCTAACATGCATTCTTTCTGTGATTTTTTTTGTTTGTTTGTGTGCACGTAAGAAGGCAGCTGTCGTGTCTCGCTGTTGTAATAGAACCTGTTTTTTCACAAATGTAAAACTGTACTCTGTCTACACTTCATTTTGTTGTGCTCCGTCTTTTTTTTTTTATGCAAGAAACCATTCTGTGTGAACAGTCGCTTACTCATCTGCGTTTCCTAGAAAATCCTCTCTCATTAGACATGTACTTTATACTTTTGGATGTAATAGTTTAAAGAGTGAACAGCTGAATGGTTGCAGACTCAGTTTATGTATGCACACAATATAAACTGCACACAAAAATATTGAAGCATCAAAGGAAAATTAGAGAAAGAAAATACCAAAAATTTTGTGTAACAATAAGTGTAAATTAATACAGCTTTGAATTGTTGTTGTTGTTTTTCAGTACATTAGAAAGTGTCCTGTTTAATTAAATAGTTTTTCTCTGCACAAAAAAATAAAAAAATAAAATAAATAATAATAACATTGTATACTTTTTACAATGATTTGCAGAAAATAGCCACTAAAATGTCACTTAGTGTAACAATCTTGTCAGGCATATTTACCACAAGAATCAGTTTATGACATATTAAAAGACTAATTAGTTTTACTACAAATTCTACTTAATTGTAATTTTACATTTTTAAACTTTGCCACTGTCACATTTTGGCCATTTGTCAGCAAGAAATTTTTACTAATTTAAAATGCAATATTTTTTTGTATGCTCACTTATTCTTTTATATATTTGAATATGTACAGATCAGAATAATTATGCTGTTTCAATTTTTACAAAAATATGTTACACTGAAATGACAATGGAACATTATTTCACCCATATTTTAACATTTTATCCTCCCAAAACGTATTTGAAATCTTAAAAGTAGGCACTTCTACTTGCATTTAATGTGTTTTCTATGTATATAAAATCACTTTTGTAAAATTTCTTTTTCTTAAAAGTCCCCATTATCACATCTGTCTTCACTAATTTAAAAAAAAAAATCTCACAATGTCACACATTTTGCTCAGATGTTCCAAGATACTGAAGCCTGGAATCGAAATACAGAAATCGCAGTATGAATTCCAATAACAAATGTCCACATTAATTTTGTAGCTGTATACTTTTACAGGTTGTTTCAGTTTTATTTCTCCTACAGAATTTTGGCAGAAACATCTGAGATGCTTAAATAATGGAGGGCTCCATTAAGTTGTCTGTCCAATGAAAGAGCAACCCCAGAGCAATAAAACTTTTCTCAAGGTGTGCGTGCGTGAATGTTGGCCTTGTACTGAGTGTCCCTCTGGGAAGAGGTTAGAGACTGTCATGGCGCCACACGCACACAGGCTAAATAAAGACAAACAGCGGTTCAGCAATGACTCTGCCTAGATGACATGGCGGTTAAAGATGTGTGGGGAACTGGCTCAGAGATGCAGTCTGTAAAAATATAGTCTTGCATGGTATTTTTCAGTCTAGATACATGCTTTATGTGTGCAGTATTTGTTTGCATGTCCAGCTGACTTCATCCACCTGTCATTCCCAGCTTGTGTGTGTGTGTGTGTGTGTGTGTGTGTGTGTGTGTGTGTGTGTGTGTGTGTGTGTGTGTGTGTGTGTGTGTGTGTGTGTGTGTGTGTGTGTGTGTGTGTGTGTGTGTGCACTTCACGTCAAGCTCCACAGACTGTATGAAATATACATATATATGTGAATAGAAGATGGGGAAGCAGGGAAGACACTGAGGGAAACACCTCAAGTGCAGAAGAATTATCTTCACCTTCTCTGGATCCGTCTGCGGTAGAATGCTGTGGAAGTCATGAGGCTGGTTTTTCGGATGCACCCTTATATAGGCCATGTTGGGATTAAGATGATATTCCAGTGAGACGCTGAGAGCAAGATATTTACATATGAATGCTGTATTTCATTTGTTTTTGTTTAGAATAGAGTTATAGGGCTCTGAGAGCTTTTGGAGCAGGCCCAAGTTTGTTTGATGGGTGTGAAATTTTCCTGAATTTGAGGTGGCATGAGTCATGTGACTTTGGCATAGACAAAGTGTTGTGTATATTTTTGGCATTAACTGCATTGGCATCAATGTGAAGTAATTTTTTTCAATGGCTTTGTGACTGTTTTTGAAGTTTTTTTTTTTTTTAATTTAACAGCAAACGAGAAGCACACAAAATTGCTTTACCGTTCTTTTATTTATTTTATTAATTTCTGTATTTTTACTTTTTAAATAATGTTTTATCTTATACATTTTTTCACAATACATTTTATTAATTCAATATTTATTTAGAAAAATAAAATCTAAATTGTACATGGTTATAAAAAAAAAATAAAACAGAAGGATACATGGTTATCAGCTGATGATATTTGTCTCAAAATGGAGAAAATAGTACAAATACTTGTACTGTTACCTTGCTACAGTAGTAAGCTGCTGTTAGTACTGAATCATCCTTAGTCTCATGAATAGCTAAATACAGTAAATATTGTACAGTAAATAAAGCAGTACCTGCTTTATTGCACAAGAATTTGCACATTTGTATGTTTGTTTGTAAGCACATCACACCTCAGTTCTCTTTAATGAGTTCGACACATAATCACTCATTATGAGAGAAAGCGAGAGAGAGGAGCAAAGGTGCCCGTACTTTTAATAGAAACCACATAGCTTGTGTTTAATTATGGATGTTAACCCCTGGGCAGCGCATACGCACATATGTGTGCGTGAGATACTCGTTAATGAGTTAAGAAGTGTAATTCTCCGTGTAGCGCTTGTGCCGGCCCTTTTGTGACACCAGCCACCAGACCCCTTTTGGCTCCTCGACAACCTGTCCCCAAAACAACTACCGCAGCCCCCCGGGAAACCCCTTTCATTCTTCTGCACACTCACGATAACAAGCACAGGAGAAGCAAAGAGACCATAACTGCAGTTTGTCTTCTGAGAGCGTCTCGAACTCCTCCGACAGGCTTTTTTAAAACAAACTCTAGAATTTACATCTAACGCCAGCACCCATTAATATAGTTTCTCTCTGAACACTTGCAGTGGCAATCTGACTAATTTTTTTCAAAGGCCTCTTTCTACCCTCTGTCTCTTTCGTATCTGTCAATTAAGATATGCGTCCCATAAGCCCCTGTACAATTTACACAATTTGGTCCCTGAGCACTTGTTACTGGCCTGCTCATGTAAGGTTACAGAAGGGCATTATCCCCTCTTTTCTGCCATTTACTGCATCAGTAATAGAGACTCTGTGATCTTACTGTTGTATCTCCGCTCTGCTAGGCCCCTCGGAGGCCCATCAGGGTGTTTGTTAGCTCCATTGACGGATCATTAAGGCTTTTAGTCGACCAGATCATTTGTTCTCTAATGAGAGGGAGAAACGCGAGCCCTGATACTCATCGATGATCAATGTCTTCTGCCTGTTTTAACTGTATCACTCGTTCTCGGTCTCTCTCTCTTTCTCGCTGTCTGCATCTTTATCTCTCTATCTGAGATAAAAGTGGAGTTCGAAACGCTTGGGAACAATTAGCCTCACCCGTCTAATCAAATCTCTCGTGCACGAATCCTTCCACCTCATTTTCATAAAACGTTGTGAATATCCCAAACCGTGCATTACATTAATACACCGGCCCTCCTTGTCGTCTAGCCCGTTTCTTCCTCTAACTGGCTTCTGCGTCGTCAACCCTCTTGCAGTGGTTGAATCCTAATTTGCATGCTATCCATTCTAAATATTATGCAAGATTAGGATTAATGCATCTTAGATCATAGTACGTGTGAAATAGTAGGCCTGTCTCAAAATGCACAGATGGCTGAATATTTGCAATGGATTTTCGAAGTAGGCACACTTTTTTTTGGCTAATTTGTCTGTGCTTTTTGGGCTAATATGGCTAATCTATGTGTGCTTGGGTCTATTATGGCCCGTTTCACATCGCACTTAGGAAGACAAGAAGTTTATGATGGTTTTTGAAACTGTTTCAGTAAATGTATAAACTACATTTCAGTTCAAAAGAGTCATTTGTTCGAGATTCGGTGAATCGGTTGTATGTTTTTCACACACTAAAAATAATCGGTTCATAAGAGTCATTTGTTCGTGAATCGGACAACACATCGTGCTGACACTTTTGTTGTTGTTGTTGTTGTTTTTTGCCACCAGAACAGCTCAAGAGAAAAGTTTTTTACGAAACATTCATTGTTTAAGTCATTATATTTAGTTCGGACAGCAAACTGAGGTAAATGATTTCATTTTGCTGATGACTTGTGGATTCTGCACTGAGGTAAACACACAAGTTATTGTATCGCTAATGGAATTCTTGCAATGCACAAATCGTGATTAAAGATAGCGATTAATTTGACAGTCTGTATTTTTTTACCCAGCCATAATATTTAGTTCAAGTATACTTCCAAATTGAGTAAAAAGTTGCAATGCTACACTGTTTACACTTCGTGAAGAAATTTGTTCCGCATGCGCTGGTTAATCGTACAGTGTTGTTTAGTCACACTTGAGCTATCTATCCATCATCTAAAATTTACATGATACATCTGGATACATCTGTATCCATTCATATATATTTACTCAACAGTGAAGAACATGGAAATATGCAAAATCTGTATTCACTTCTCTATTGCTTTTATTCTCAATGGAGGAGCTAAATCTTGGTTTAGTGAAACCAGAGAGATACCACAAACCTTATGCCTAATAGATCATTCTGACAGTTTAATTTTAATGCTTGATTATCATTCAATCTTATAATTGTATTATCCAACCGTTCAATTAATTTGGTCTATATTTACACCGATGATTAGGATCAGAATCGAAATTGTAGTCGCTGGCCATGCGCGTGTCGAAAGAAACCAGACTATCTGTTGGAGTTGCTCTCCTGATATTCCTGCTCCTACAAGAATGGGATATCAGCTCCATCTGCTCCCAGCATCTTTCCATTAGAGGAACGAATACTCTTAGATGTGATTGAGTGCATGGACCCACTTTAAATGACCAGACGTGACTATGCTGTGTTACAAAATGAGCTTACAAATAGAGAAATCTCTAGAATTAATATGGATCACCCAAAATGTTTTACTTAAACTGAAATAAATAAATAAAAAAATAAATAAATATTTTGGTCCCACTTTATATTAGGTGGCCTTAACTACGATGCACTTACATTTAAATTAATCATTTGTTACAATGCACTTATTGTGTACATACATGTTTTTACATTGTACTTATATTTTTAAAAATACCTATATGTACTTACATCTGTAATTAATTTCTGTAATTACACTGTTGACCCATCCTTTACACCTTAACCCACCCTTAAACCTACCCAGACCACCAAGCCTGTCCCTAACCTTACCCGTATCCCACCTCAATAGCAGCAAAAGTGTTTTACAATACAACATAAACACAATAAGTACATTGTACTTATTTTTTGATGTAAGTACATAGTAGTTAAGGCCACCTAATATAAAGTGTAACCAATATTTTTATGTGTTTAAATTTAAATTTTAAATCTATATTTTGAATATGCAAAATATAATTATTATTCATCCATTTGTTGTGTTTTATTCTACTTTCTAGCAATACTTTGTTCTTTTTTTTTTCATGAGTTTATGTATATTCATATTCAGTCTGGAGTGCTTTTGCTTTATTGAACTTCACACAAGACAATAGGCCATGTTTAAAATTCTGTGTGCAAATACCAGCAGCAGGCTGAGGGCACGATACAGCAAGTGTCTGTGAGCATTAGCTGGTCGTGTTTACCTGCTGCAGGTCAAACAGTGTTTTCCCTCAGAAGCAATTCCAACTTTCTTACATTCTCTCTCTTTCTTTGTTTCTTCCTGCAGATGACGTTCCTCCATACTTTAAAACAGAGCCTGTACCGAGTCAGTTGCACCTGGAGAGGAACCGGTTGGTTCTGACCTGTATGGCCGAAGGAAGCTGGCCTTTGGAGTTTAAATGGATCCACAATGACACAGAGATCACGCGGTTCTCGCTGGAGTACAGGTCAGTGTGTTTTCATATACACTGTAAAAAACAATTCTGTAAAATTTACGGTAAAAAAACAGCATCTGTGGTTGCCGGAATTCTACCGTAAAATATACGGTAGCAACATTTTAGGTTTTACGGTTTTAACTTAAATTTACAGTTAAATACCGTAATTTAATTAACTGATATAATGTTAATATACCAATCTATTGAAGTACTGAAATCTGTTTTGTATCTTTGAAATACACTGATAACCACCAAATGCAGGTGGTGATGAGAGTCACATGATGAACCAAAGCCTATCATAAACAGCTTTTAAATAATAACATATATAGAAGGTGCACAGTGTCATTCACACAAGCACTAAACCATCATGGTGATACTGATTAAACTGAAATATGCAATAAACATTAATTTAACAACATTAGACATACAACCCTAATAAACATAACTGATAAGAAAAACCTAAGAAGAAACCTAGTTACTTCAAAGAAAAAACATCAAATTCAAAGAAAATTTGAAATACAACGCAGAGAATTCTGGGAATGTCAATTTACGGGTTTTCCCTGTAAATTTTACATTCTTTTTCACTTCCAAAAGCGGTATTTTACCGTAAAATTGTCTGAAATGTCTGTTACAGGTTTTCACCGTATATATTAGGGGAACTTACCGTTAACCATTTAACAGGTTTTTACCGTAGCTTTTTCACAGTTTTTTACCGTTAAAATCACGGTAATTTTTTACAGTGTATGCATAAAAACTGATTTGCTGTCTAGCAGGGATTATTGAATTATTATAGGGATAAATCGCTTCCATTATAATCAGAGGATACTGGAAACCCATGAACTTTAGGTTGACACTAACGTTTTTTTTTTTTGTTTGTTTGTTTTTTATTTAGCTTGTTTTTATTGTTTATACGTATGTATTAGTGTGTACCATTTACTGGTATAAAACACACATTTTTTTATGTTTGGACAAATGCTTACACCTATAAACAATTGATAACAGCATTGTCCTATACATAGAAAACACCTTTTGTGTACCAAAATAAATATTACATGATAAATATGTTACTATGTTTTTATCATGTGATTAGTTTGAATGTTTTAAAGTGTAGTCTTGTTTAACATTCTGTAATCTCTCGAAACAAGTTGACAGCAGTTGCCACACATACTAAACAAAATGTTAGAATTTAATTTTAAGTAAATGGGTAAACTGTGTTTAATAGATGTAATTGACAACATAATGTCATTGATATGACAATTTATTTGAATCAAAATATTAATGCCATGACTTCATTATTCATAAATATGGACTCGTACACATTTGTATGTCTGAAAAGTTGCTCATATGCAAATAATTTACATTTTAGATGCTGTCAATACGTCAGTATTGTACATTTTAGTGTCTGTGCAAACATACAGTAAGTAGAACCACCCTTTACGTAAAAACACACATGATGGAGACCACATTGATTTATATTATTTTATTTTTAAATATGTTATGTGTTACTTTTTTGTCATTTATTTACTTATTTTTAATATTGATTTTATTGTATTTGTTTGTTTGTTTTTTACTAAAACTTCTGAGTGTAACTTCAAAGTTATCTTTTGATGATGTGTTTTGGTCTCTTTCACACCCTTCATATATGCAGCTAATGCTAAGATAAATATAAATTATAAAATAACCCAGGCAAAGCCAAATCATACCAATGGATTCCTGTTGAGAATAAAGTTTGAAGAAAATAAGATTTTTATTTTTATTTTTTTTTTCAGTTTACCTAAAGTGATAATTCACCCTCATATCAGTCCAAATGTATATGTCTATCTTTCTTCAACAGAACACAAAAGACAATATTTAGAAAAATGTCTTTGTTTTGTCCATACAATGGAAGTCCAGTGTTGTTTTGGACCCCATTGACGTATATAGACAAAAACAGCTGATTTTCATTATATGGACAAAGTTATATACTGTAAGTTTGGAACGACATGAGGATGAAGGATGGTTTTCTTTTTTAGGTGAACTGTCCCTTTAAGTATAGCCTTTAGCTGGCACTTTTTTTATTTGAAGCTATATTTCCCCATCTCATCAAAAACCAAGATAATCTTTTCATATAGCAATGGAAGTAACCAGTATGATAAAATATTAGTTTTATTAAGTTATAATTTTTATAATAGTACTTGTGATTAGAACAGCAGGAATGTGATGACATATAAATTGTTCCATCATTATTTTGTGAGGCAAAGATTCAAAGGAATAATTATTCAGTGTTGAAAAGCAGGAATTCACTTTTAAAGACGATTGTATCTGCCATCAAATGTGCTCAGGTCATCCAATTCGGACTTTTTTTTTTAATTAACTATCCTCAGAATATAATGTAAACTCTGGAGCTGTGGTGAATGGAGTTTTAATTAAAAAGATAAAACTGGCTGATTAGAGCGAGGGACAGGACGGGGTACAGAAGATGTGCCGGTCACTGTGCTGTTCTGAGGCTTCCATCTCTTCTCATGTTTACATTATTATCACTAAAATCCAGTTACAGTTGAGCTCTTTCTAATAATCATTATGCACATGCATATTCAGGTTAAAGGGATTCACTCAAAAATAAAATACCATTCAATGTCATTCCAAATTTATATGACTTTCTTTCTTCTTTGGAACATAAAAGAAGGAATTTGTTTCTCTATCCATGAAAGTCAAAGGGATACATTATTGTTTGGACCCCAGCATTCTTCAAAATATCTTCTTTCGTGTTCCACATAAGAAAGTCATACAGATTTGGAATGACATACGAGTGAGTGAATCGTGGTAGAATTTTCATTTTAGACAAATTATCCCTGTATGCAAACCGTCAGGGCCGTCCTTTGGGCGGTGCAACTGGTGCGGTCGAGGGGGAAACCACCCCCGGAACGTGATCGTGAACAGACCGAAACACGATCATGAAGGAACCGAGGGGGAAACCACCCCCGGAACGCGATTGTGAACGGACCAGGCCCCGTGTCAGCCAGGGACAGCCCTGCAAACCGTAATCTACTTATTGTCAAACAAATTAATAACAAATGCATTGAGACAGAGAACTGTGACAAATTATTAACAAGTGCTTTGAGACACAGGGATTTCTGAAAAATCAAGCTATCAAAACATAAAAAAAACATGAACATGAAAAAAAAACTAAAATAAATCAATATCAAAATGAAAAAAAAAAAAAACCTCCCATAACAATTTTCCATTTCATTTCACTCTGGAGTGCCGTGAATTAATAACCTGACTAAATTACTTAACAGAATTGCTAAAAATGAATTCTAAATAATAAATAAAGTAAATAAACAGCATGCAGCATATCCAGACTGTAACAGCATAAAGGTTTTTTTTTTTTTTTCTTTACTTAATCAGAATGTGGACCTTAATTGTAAAATGATATGCATATAAACATGGTTCAATCTCAAAATATCTGTATATAATAATTGTACAACATTCTCTGACTTCTGGCTATGTGTATTTGTCAACCTGGCCTCATAAAAATATGTACCTCCGTGCACTTTTTGTGCAACACCGTTTTACGTACCTTGCTGCACGTTTCTCCGCAGTTTCAAATAGAAATGTCCACTGAGTGGCGCTAAAACACAGGTTCAATATGTGAACACTGGCACATTTTTATTACGTAGATATTGGTACGTATTGCTGTTTTTTTATTACGTTGCTTCAGATACTTATTGCGGCTGTTCAGAATTCAAATATCCGGGGACTGTCGCTAAAGGTTAATACTCTATCGTGTTGGAAATATGCCCTACACCAAATCCAGCCCTAAACCTACCCAATAGTGTTAACAAATGCAAAACTGATATAAAAATGTATTAGCTGATGCAACTGTGCCATTTGAACTTCCTTTTACGCATATTTTAACTGCTTTGTCGAACCGTAGTTACACAGGATTCGAACCGGTGCTTCTTATTTCCGAAGTCCGTCTCCGTACTCCGTGAGCTACCGAACAAACTCATCATCTATGAAAACCCATAGACATGAAGCTGGATGTGTGTGATGCTAATGTTCAAAAGCATCAGTTTTCAAATCTCCCAGCATATTAATATTGTTTTGAAGTCATAGCATGATATTCTTCAAGTAATTGTGCGAAAATTACGCTTTATTAATCGCAACTCTGTAAATTTGTGTGAAAGTAATCAAATCAGTAATCAAAGGTCAGTATCGTTGATCAGGACTAAGACTTGCTACTATAATACATAAGAAACCCAACTGAAAACCAGTTTTCGGATGTTTGTACAGACTTGTGTTTGTATGGGACGTCTCCAGTGTCACTGGCGTCCTCCCCTATGACATGCGAAGGCATGTGAAAGTGGCAAGGTCAGCAAAGCTGAATGGTAATTTGGCCATGGATGCTCTTCTATGCAAATAGAAAGAGTGATGAATCGTCATTTAAAAGCATCCCAGCTCTCACAATGACCTTTCCTTTCCCTGCCCCCTGACACATAAGTGTGTGTGTGTGTGCTTCTCTCGTTCACAAAGGAGACTTTCCCAAATGAGCTCAATCAATTGTTGTCTGGCAGTAGTGTTGTTCTCTAATGCCAGCTCAGCTGACTCTGCTACTGTGGCGCTAATGACATCAGTCTGCCCGGGCATCCGATCAGCTCAGGCATGCATTCTGGGTCTGTACTACCAAGTGCCTTGCTGGATTAAATGCAGAATTTAAATGTGATTGTGTCATTTTTCAATGTTAAAATAATTTTGCCTACTCCATTGTAAAATGAAAGGCAATTGTCTTTCATAGATTGAGTTACATGAAAATACTGTGTTTCATAATATTATTATTTTCACTCTTTTTTTTTTTTTTTTTTGACCAAAAAAATGCAAAAATTTGGTGAGAATTAGAATCTTCTTTCAGAAACAAAACAAAAAAGGTAGTGTAAATTCAGTCAATAGTTGTCTTATAAGTCAAGATCAAAATGTAAGATGTTATTGATTAATGGTTTTGCCTCTTCAATAATTTCCACCATTCAATTCACAATTCAAATCACAGGAGTGTAACATTTTTTTTTTTAATTGCATCTGAAGGCCTTGGATCATAACAATACTGCCTTAAGAGAAAGATCGAAAGACAAATCAGAAAAGAGCAACCTTGCCTTTCAGATTAATGTCTTGCAGATATGTTTTAAGGCCATCCTCACTTTTTTTCATTCTTTTATCATTTGGTTCTTCTCTCCAGTTTGCACTCTCTGGTTTCTATTTCTTGTGCTGAAATCTCAGTAAACAAGTTTCTCTCACGGCTGACTCTCAGACCATATTTTCACATTAAGAGGGACAATTTCACGCCGGATCTGCACGAATTAACTAGAGTTCAGTGCAATAATTTGCCTTGTCTGGAGGATGGCAGCGACGATTTCCCACTGAGCGTTCTCACAGAAATTCAGTGAAAGATCCTATAAAATACTGCTATGCCATTCATGTTTTAGTTTTTCACTCCATTTGCACTCTTATATATCTACCTGTAGTGATAAATGCCAACACAATATTTACACGCTTTAGAAGATATTTTGGGAATATTTCGGTTCTGCAAACACATCGTACATTGATTTTAGGAGTGCATGTTTAGGAAATGTGAAACTCATACAAATAAATATTAATTTAAGACTGTGAACAGCCAATGCCAATCTAATTATGTTTATTTATTATGAAATTTGCTGAAATTTTATTCACCCTCAGACTATACAGATAAGTTTGTTTCTTCTTCTAAGTTTGTTCATCGGAACAGATTTAGAGAAATTTAGCATTACATCACTTGCTCACCAATGGATCCTCTGCAGTGAATGGGTGCCGTCAGAATGTTAGAACAAACAGCTGATAAAACCATTTACAAACCACTTACAAACATGCAGCTTTTCTCTTTATGAGATGTTAATGGATGAACTGGTGTCTGTAGATTACTTGTGGAATACTGCTGTTTTTATCAGCTGTTTTAACTCTCATTCTGACGGCACCCATTCCCTTCAGAGGATCCAGTGATGAGCAAATGATGTAATGAAAATTCCCCAAACCTGTTATACTGTTGTACAAACTTATACATCTTCGACGACCCGAGAATGAACACATTTTTATTTTTGGATGAACTGTTCATTTGAAGATATAGGTCACCCAAAACAAAAGCTCTTTCATCATTTACTCACCCTCGTTCCAGATTGTTCCGGATCTGTTTGACTGAAAAATACCTCAATGGTTTTTTTTTCGTTTGTTTTTTTTCACCAATTCAATGAAACTGAAGTGGGTGGGGATTTCGTTTTTTGTTACTTCCCTTGCAAAAATGTGTAGTCACGTATGACCATATGTAGATGTTAAATTTGAATATAAATACGCATTATTTCACACTTCATTTCAGAAGAATTGATCATTTAAAGGAGTTTTAAAATCTGTTGTGTTGAAGTCATTGACTCCTATTCAAATAAACAGTCTACAGTTGTTGAAATAAACAGTGCTTCACAAGTATGCCCATAACAACTCTCTTTGCTTCTTATATAAGCAAACATCCTTTTCCTATTTCAACATCCCTGCCATTAGTGTCACCATAACAGCAAGTACTGCTGTTGTTTGGTTACTGAAAAGCTGTGCCATTCATCAACTATATGCACTGATTATTCTATAGGCAGCAGATGTTATCAGTGCTTCCCGTAACAGCGCCTGCAGGCTGAGCCGATGTTGCGTTTCGCTCCCAGCAAATTGAATCACCTGCAGCGTAGGCCCGTACAAAAAGACCTGCTTTCTTCTTTTTATTCTTCTTGCCTGAAACCACGTGATGTCAAAGACGCCACTGGAGCAGAAGAAGCGTTCTGTTGTTTTCTTTATTCATGTAAACATTAACGTGGTTTGTTGTGACGTCTTCTGGATATCTGTGACTCGATACCAACACACTTTCTGAGAAGAGCTTTCAGTCCAGACAATGCTAATGGATTCTCTTCTGCAACTGAAATATGAGACTTCCACCCAGCATTCTTTCAGTGTAACCGTTGGTGTGTGTGTGCGTCTGGTGTTATATCTGTGTATGCATGAGTGCATCCATAATCTGGTTTCCAGTAACCTCCCAATGGAACTGTTGCAGTCTGACCTTACAGACATTGTTGAATATGTTCATAAGTATGCAGTTCATGCCAGGGTTGTGCACCATTCAAAATTGTATTTGAGAATGGGTTTTAAAATTCAACAGTTCAATTTGGACAGAATTTGAATTGTGGTAGCAAACGGGATACAGAATTATAATAGTGCGTAACAGTGCCTGTCCACTTTCTCTCTATATAAAACTATATAGAAAAACAGTGTATTTTATGTGTATTGCCAAATATGCATTTATATAATATATTTAAGTAGGTTGAGAGCATGGTTGACTGGATGGTTGCTATAGTATTTTTGCTTCGATTTTCTGACTGGTGGAAATGTTTTTTTTTGCAGAATCATGGGTAATGTAGTTAATTAACAACCTTATAGCTTACATGAAATAATTAATAATATAAAAGTAAATTTATAATAATAAAGTAATAGTTTTATACATATAATGAATGAAAAAATATATATATATATACTCACACACACACACTGCATTATACATACATACATATATATATATATATATATATATATATATATATATATATATATATAGCAAATAATTATTATAAATTAAGTATAATAATAATAATAATAATAATAATAATTTTCACTTTATAATTTATTATAATTATTTATTTATTATAAATATTATAAGCAATGTTTTACATGTTTAGAAAATGAAACTTGCAATTTAATTTAAATTCACAAAATATATTTTCTCTAAAATAATGAGTAATAGTCAATGTTTAAAATATAATTTATAAAATAGATAAATGTAAACACTTGTGTTCGCGCATGTGTGTATAATTAGATTATTTAAAATAAATTACTTTTAATTACTAATATTACTAATAAATTACTAATAAGTTGGACCATGGTAAGACCAACCAGTACTCAAATAAAGCATCTGAGCTTTAGTTATGCTGCATACATTCAAGCCTTTTCAGTATTTCCCTATTGATGGGTGGTTCTTTAACCTCTCCAGGGGTCTTACAACATCATTGATTCCCTGATGCAAATGTGTTTAATTCAATAAAGGCAGTCAAAAAATCACAAGACCTATAGAAATGCCGGCCAGTGATAGTCTCTTTAATTATTTAAGTCCACATATCGTTGTATAAGCATGTTTGTGAGCATAAATAACATTCTGTGGGCAGGAGTCAGGCTATTGAACCAAACTATCAATGCTCAACTCCTTTTCATGGAAACTTTTTCTTTGACATCTTTGAGGAGTTTGCTGAATTGCTTCTGCGAATAGGTTAAAGTCACGGCAAGGCAAACCTCCACTTCATCCAACAGCGATGGGTTTCCAAGGCAACATCAGCCCAGACGGGTGTCTGTTTGTCAGCCGGCTCAGTCAGGGCCGTTTGAACTTCATCTGCTACTTTTTGCTCCCGTGCTTTCTCGCTCTTTTCTCTTCTCTGTTAACGGAAGGCTAATTAAAGGGACCTGACATTGCGCTCTGTTGGCTGGAACATCAATCAATCAATGTCTGAAGCCCCGGCCCCTACTGACTCTCTCAACCTGCTGCACAAGCTCACAGCTCTTTAAAGGTTAATTATATTCATTAGAGAAAGAAGGAACGGGAGAGAGGAAGATAGAGAGGAAGTCACCCTGAATATATGCCACTCGTGGCGGGATTTTATCCGTCACAAAACTCTGCAAGGTTAAACTCAAGAGTCACAGCACCACCTGTTAGAATACGGGTATGTCCATTTGGCTTATAGTGCCCTGGGAAGTAAACTTAACGGGGTGTTTGGCCCTTTAAAGTGAGATTCCAGTTTAGAACGAGTGTAGACCCATATATAGCTTTACAGAGAGTAATGAGGGAAATTTACCCACAAGTCATTGCACACCACCTCAGGATTTCATGAATTCTGCCAAAAATAAACATCATTCTAGGTTTTTATTTAACTTAATTGATTTCTGTATAGCTTTTCATAGGAATGAGGTTTTAAGTATGAATTTTATTAATGTAAATATTATAATTGTTTGTGTGTGTGTGTGTGTGTGTGTGTGTGTGTGTGTGTGTGTGTGTGTGTGTGTGTATACACACAGACACATACATTATTATGAATGAATATGAGAAAAATTGACTGCTAGACTACATTAATAATATTTTTTTATGGAATTATAATATAAAGATTATATGAATTCAGCCTGTTCTGACCTTTTTTCTTCATTACCCTTAAATTTTTACTTTATGCCATGTAAAACATATTAATTTGAATAGAAACATGCACATCACAAAAAGTTATATTCAAGCAATATTTTCTGAATGAATGTCTTTTTTTTTTTAATAAATAGATTTTCAATAGAAATCAATAGATCCAGCCAAAAAAGTGTGCGTGTTTGTGTATTATTGCTTTATCTATAAAGCAATAATACACAAACACACACACACACACACACACACACACACACACACACACACACACACACACACACACACACACACACACACAATATGAAAGTATTGTGAATTGAATTATTATTGTATTATTAAATCATAATATATATATATATATATATATATATATATATATATATATATATATATATATATATATATATATATATATATATATGATAATGATAATAATAATAATATTTATTATTATTATTATTATTTAATCAATACTTTCATTAGGAAAGGAAACATGAAACTGATTACATGTGACAGTAAATGCATTTATAATATTACAAAAATTATATTTCAAATAAATAATAAGAAATAAGATAATAAATGTTTCTTAAGCACCAAATAACAATGATTTCTGAAGGATCATGTGACACAGTCTGCAATTATGGCTGCTGAAAATTCACCTTTGCCATCACAGAAATAAAGAACTTTTTAAAATAGGTTAAAATACAAAATGGCTTTTAAATTGTAACGATATTTCTAAATATTACTGTTGTACTGTATTTTTGATTAAATCAATGCAGCTTTTGTGAGCATAAGAGAGTTCTTTCATAAACAGTAAAGAAATCTTACCGACCCCAATACTTTTGAACGTTAGTGTGTGTAGTCTATATATAATCAGAACACAGTCTTCTCTCTTTATCTAGAGTTGAGCTGCATGTAGCATTTGCAGCTTGCAGGGGTGATGGCAGCCAAATGTTTCAGGGCATGTATGAAGCTTCGTCTCGCTATCAAACTAAAAAGTATACCCCCCACCAGCCCCCCAAACTTCCTAATTAGTCCATTAGCGCTAATATACTTCACACAAGAAGCAATTTACCATGCCTGGCAGGATCTGCAACCCGCTAACCTCATCGCTAATATCGTTTGATACTTCATTATAGTCTGTTAATAACAGCTCTCCTCAACTCTTGACTTCTAACGAGACGCCCGTCATTCAAGCCCTATACCACTCTTATTTCACCACTGCAGACGTTTTCCTCCACACCCACACAATCTTAGTCTCTCACGGCTAGCGGTAGGTTAAACTACAGGTCTGGAGTCAGCGTGGGACCGGATAATAGCCACTAACAGCTAAATCTGTATAGCTATAAACCTGAGACCTTTAAACGGTGCTTGTTTTTGGTCAAATATTCTATGCTAAGTTTTGTTTCTGGATCTGTTGATTCATTCAAAAGTACATTTATTTAAAAATGGCTTTATTCATACAATTGCTTGAATTTTGAGATGATGTTTGAATTAAAATTTATTTGGTATGTTTTCCTGTATTCACTAGCTAGCTGTGCATTAAACGATTTGAATGCACGACGTGGAGGCGAAGAACCACCCGATGCGCAGCAGAATCTGTATTACGTCTGTATTACCATTGTAACTGTAACTGTATGTTACTATGGTTACCAATGTTTATAGGAAGTGCATTAATATAGAACGTGATTAAACTGACCTGGAACTACCTGTGCAGTTCAACGAATTTAATCAACACCTGCCAGCCAATCAGAATCGAGTATTCAGACAGACCATGGCATAAATTATAGTATAGTATAGTATAGTATATTAGTCTGTGGGCAGGCTGCCTGCCAGTAAAGGTTCTATTTAATATCCATTCACTTCTATTTTTTATCAAAAATGGTTTGTCTATTTAAAGACATCACGTCGGGACTTTTATTCCATTTTCATTTCATATTTCCACCATATTTAGGTTTGCAATTTCTCCCATTTATTGTCATATCTGCAATCCCCCCCCCCCCACACACACACACACACACACTAAATCTGTTTAAATGAGAGTGTATTATTGGAAAAAATACTATACAATGGAAAGTAAATTGTTAAACACCAATGCTACAAAATGGCACAAAATTGGAAGTAAAAAGCTATTTCAGACAGCAGTAGTTTGAGTGGCATATAATTTTGACGTCTTGACTGAATAGCCACACAACTGACCTTCTAACAGCTTCTGGTAAATCAATCACTGTCCTCTTTTGTCATTTTGTTTGCATGTGTTTCTGTGTCCATCTCTTTTTGTTGACTTTTTCTTTTGTTATTTTTCGCATTATGTTCTCTCCTTGCTCTCATTATCTTTCTCTCTCTCAGTCTCATTCTGTATGTCTGGACAGATCTCTTTACTGTCTCTACTCCATTGTTTGTATTGATTGCCATCTGAGGTCAATGGCTTTTTAAAGCATCTAGATCGAAACGCAGAGTGTCTTCCTCATCTCCCTCTCCCTCTCGCATTCCTTCCCTCTATCGTGCTCATTTCTGTGCAGTTTCATTCTTTTATCTCTCTCTATCATTGATCCATGAGGCTAGAGAGCATTCTGGCCCGGTAATGTGTGGCCCATGGGCCTTCAGGTCATTTTAATTTGAGTTCAGGTCAGTCGGGCTGAGAGAAAATGTGGTTTGACTGAATTAAAATGGTCTGGAAGATGATCCGATTTCATCCACTTCACAATAAGAGGTAAATTAAAGTAATGAAGTTTTAGCTGGTGTATACAAAAGAGAAAAGCTGCATGCTCGCATTCACATTCATCTCAACAGCAGCTGCTTGAGTTTTGAAATGTGCCATTTTGAACTTTTGAAGCCAATTACATAACTATATAGGGTAACACTTAACACTTTTAAAGTGTTCATGTTACACGTTACATGTACTCACTATTATAATGACAATGTATTATGCATAATTACATGCAATTAACCCTAAGCCAAACCCTAATCCTAACACTAACCATTTAGTAAGTACATGTAGTTAATTAATATTACTCAGTACTATTATAATTACACTGTAACAAGGACACTTTAAAATAAAGTGTATCCCTATATAGAAATATTATAGCGATTTCATACACTAGTCATTTCTTAGTATTGTAAAAGCTGGAAAAATTTGTGCTGCTTAATATTTTTGTGGATAGTATTTGATGAATATAAAGTTTAAAAGAAAATATAGTATTTAAAAATAAATTAATTCTAATAATGTAAAGTATTTAGTGTCACTTTTGATCAGTTTGTGTGCTTGCTGAATAAATTCATTTATTTCAATAAATAAATAAATATCTTACTGTACCTGATCCTTTTTAAAGGGTTTTATTATTAATTTAATCAATTTATTTATTTAATTTTTATTTATTTATTTATTTGCTGTATCCTTTATAAAGGCAGAAATTCATTGCTGTGAGTTTTATCAGTGGTGTAGTGTTATTATAAATTTCACATTTTGTGTGATTGAGTATTTCATAGTTGAAAAGCAAACATAGAATTATTGGTTCTGTGGTCTTAGTTGGTTTTCTGCCATATTGGCTACAATGTAAGTAATGAGGGTCCCCTAAGAGGAATGTAAAACTATTGGTACTTGCTTATGAACTCACTAAAACCTGTGACAGTTTTTTTTTTTTTTTTTTTTACTTCCACAGTCATTGTGTATGTTAGAGCGCCACCTACTGAGGGGAAGCTGATAATACAAACACATTTACATTCTGCATTGAAGCTGAAGAATTCAAGGTCATTACAATGAGATGGGAATATAGACAAAATATATACTTTATAGCTGTATTTATATTCTCCCAGGAGTGCTTTATAAAAGATAAGGAGCATGCATTGAAATGAAAAGTGTGTGTGAGAGCCTGACAGTTTTGACAGATTACAGAGATGTTCGCTTTGAGAAGGACAGCGGTGACAGAATGAATGAGAATCATTTGTACATATAAAATATACATAAAACGCTTATGCATCGCTTATGAAAGGCACTCTGACAGTTGGGCATTACATCATGCTTCATGCATAGTCATTATTGTGGTTTTAGAGAGTAAACCTGCTATGTTTTATCTCTCACAGGTATTTAATACCGTCTCTGGACAGATCACATGCTGGCTTCTATCGGTGTATTGTGAGGAACAGAGTCGGAGCGTTGTTACAGAGGAGAACCGAAGTACAAGTGGCATGTGAGTAACCATAGTAACTCTCAACCACTTTGGATTTCTATGTTTGTTGGACCTTGCATGTGTGATTGTTACCAGACGGTCAAATTGTGCCCTAGTGTGTGTGTTTCACAGGAACGGCAGCTGTTGGTGAGGTGGCGTACCTCTGTTTCATTAAAAGCTCCTCTGCAGTGCCACAGCTGGTCCACTCTAACTTCCTCATTAGATTGATGAGGTTGTGTCGACCAATCACTTCACTCTCTCAGAATTCAATTCATTCCTCCGTTTTATAATCTGTTTAGCATGAGGAACAGCTGCTGAGCTTGAACCGAGTGGCAGGTCTCTAGTGTTTCAAGCCAGATTCAAGTTTCACTGCCCACTGACCTCTCGCCGACTGTTTCCGGTCTTTATCGAAGTTTGATTTTTCTCTGGCGGAGTATGCGAGTGAAGCGACAGCAACTTCCTGTCTGTAATCGCGCCACTCCTTACTCATTTCCTGCTTGCGGATCCGTAGCTAAATTTGAGCCTAATTCGCTGTAAAGTTCTTTCAGTATGTTTGCTTTTATCTCTCAGCACACACAACGTATAATAAAAAAATACTTGATGAAAAGTTATGCTTTATTAAAATACTTTAGTACACATACACAGAGCTGTAGTTCACTGACAAGCTAGGCAATATCGCGTTCATTATCGAAGGCGATTCATCTGCGATAATGAACGCGATATTGCGTAGCTTGTCAGTGAACTACAGCTCCGTGTATTAAATGCGGCTCCATTTGAAAACAGGTGATGGAGATTTACCGCTAATCAAGGAACCGGCTTTACTGACGAGATGCGCATGCATATAGCATGAGATACATCGCCCAGCCCTATTAGATAGGTGTCGGATTCTTTGATAATAATCAGAAATGTTTCTTGAGCAGCAAATCAGCATATTAGAATGATTTCTAAAGGATCATGTGACACTGAAGACTGGAGTAATGATGCTGAAAATTGAGCTTTGCCATCACAGGAATAAAATACATTTTAAAATATATTCAAATATAAAACAATAATTTTAAATTGTTACTGATTTACTGTATTTTGATCAAATAAATGCAGCCTTGGTGAGTGTAAGAAACATCTTTCAAGCACATAAAAAAATTGTACCAACCTCAAACCTTTGAAGAGTAGTGTATTTTAACAACGTTTACTCAAAATTTCACTCCGTTTTATTATCAGTTGACACGGTCGTCTTCGTTTTAGAAGTAACATATCTGTGAACTGCCATGTGCTCACAGTTAGCAGCCCATGCTAATGGTGCATTCAAGTCATACGATAGAGTTGAGCGCACATGAACGGCACCACAATGTCGTTGTTATGAGTGGGAAACTCAAAAATTGCTTTAAGCCCCGAGTTTCCAAGTCGTGGACGTGTCAGTGAGAAAATGTGTAGGATGCAATGGACGCAGCCAAAGACTATAGATATGCAGCGTCTGTATTGACTGTAAATTTGTTGAAATGAATAAAATGATTAATTTTATGTAATGTAAATAAAACTATATAAGTTACATATACAAAATATTATATTATTGTACCATAGAACATATAATGATTCAGTTTACATCACCTTCATAAATTGAATAAAAACAGAAAAAAGCAAAATCACAATGATACACATTCTTTATTCGTCATTTTGTAGAAGTAGACTTGTTCCGACTAAAGTGACTTGAACGCACCGGACGTCGTTATTACGACTTGTCAACTCGTAAGTACGAACATCCCAGGAGGACTTGAACGCAGCATAATAACCTAAAAATGGCCAAATGTTGTCCAATTATTCAGGCTGACTGATGTATCGGTCCATCGCTTCTTATTATGGCCTTTCATATCAGGATATGTGCAGGTACTTCACTTCTGGTCAAGATGGAAGTACTTAGACCTTATTTTCTTTCCTCATTTCCCTTTCAAGCACCTGTGCAATAATTGACATCCAATTACCTTTCGTTTCATTTGAAGGATGAAGTGAGAGAAATCAAATACAGGAGTCAATACACAGGAAATGACATTGTGATATCAAAGGCAGGACATTGCCATGCTGGATATTGTATTATTTTTTTAAGTGGTTTTCCGTAATTAGCTTTTTTGATGAATAATGCTCTTGATATTAAAGACGCTGCCTTTGATTTTGAAATCTCCTCCACACCGTGCAGCTCAAAATGGTGTTCGGCTCTAACTTTCCATGCTAACAAAAGAAATACTAGTTCATCCAAAAGTGAAAGTTTTTTCATTTATTCACCCTCATGTCATTCCGACCCCATATTACTTTCATTATTCCTCTGACATTCTGCCTTAGACCTTCTTTTGTTATTTATGAAAGTAATAATAACACAGGGTTGGAATGACATCAGAGAGAGTAAATGACAAAATGTTCATTTTTCGGAGTGTTACCCTTTTAAAACTTATAAGTTGAGAGTAAAAGTTGCTCTACAAACCTTTTTCAGGGATTGGCAAAAAGGAATAAATTGACGTTTTCAAAAGGAAGTTAGCTACTCGTGTCCGTGTTCCTGCAACAAGGACGTTCTGCTGAATCAGATAGGGGTGTAAATACGAACGACTGCTGATTTAACGCATGGTGAACGTCCTTTTCAGATGAGTCAGTTCTGGTCACTGTCATGGCCTATAGCTAGCTGGCACATATCATCCCCAGTTCGACGGCAGCCGTGACGATGTCTGGCGCTGTGTCAGAGCACGTCTGTCAAACACTGCCCAACTGAAGCAGATGGTGAAAGACACTAGAAAACACTGGACGATTCTGCTGTGTCTCTGGCAAAACGACAGACGTTAATACTGCAACTGTTTTTTATCTACTGATGTAGGCACTTGTACCTTTGAAGTCTGTTTGTATTTGTAGTAGAGTTATGAGTCAGTATTTAGACAGACGTTTAATGCTGAATGCTAACATATGCACTAAATAAGAGTTTTAACACATGCGTGTTTTGTAATTTGCTCACTCTTACCATTTGTTTTGTGTTTGTCCATAGATATGGGAAGTTTCGAGGAAGGGGAACGGGCCCAAGCCATATCCCAAGGAGAGGGAGCTGTAATACCAGCGCCTCGCATTCGCTGTTTCCCTCAACCACAGGTTACCTGGTTCAGAGACGGACGCAAAATCCCTCCCAGCAGTCGGATGTAAGTTTGTAAATCTGTTGGGTTTCTTTTTCCTATTCCGCCTTTATTGTATCTTTATCTTTTTTATTCTCCAAGTAGTCTGATTGTACGTGATTGTTTTTGAGGGATCTTTGTAACTATATGTCTAGTCCGGCGATACACACACTGTGTTTTATTGCCTCCAGGTGTGTTTCTGAATGTGTGTGTGAGCTTGTGGATGTGTTTGTTTGTTATCATATAAGCTCATTCGTTCGTTTGTTCTGTTTGTCTGTCTGTTTCCTTCGTTGTATTGTTTGCCCCAAAAAAGTGTTATTTCAGTTATCTATCTATCTGTCGGTCTGTCTGTCTGTCTGTCTGCCGGTCTGTCTCAGTTTATTATTTGTCTATATCTATCTATCTGTCAGTCCGTCCATCCGTCCCATCGTTTGTTTGACATTCGTTCATGAATTTTGACTGAATTTATACTTTAATCACAATTTCTGTGCATCAGCTGGTATTGCAAAGCCTTTGAATGATATGTTCCAAATATTTCTGTTTCTTCCATTTATTTTGTCTTCCTCACACTCTGTCTGCCTACCCGGTGTTCTCCTTTCAGCACTCTCATACATCTCGCTTGCACATGAACGTCTGTTTCTAGCTCTGAGCCAAGGTTACCTCGTGCAAATGAGTGGAGCAGATAACATTTATTCCAGGAAAATCATTTAATTGAATTTTAATCAGGCCATTGGCACCTCTGTCGCAGTTTCAAAGACTCTGTGAAAAATGAAAATAAGCGTAACATTGACCGAGACGCCCATGGAGGACTGCTAGTCTGTCTGAGAGTGTCCTGCCGCTTCTGACTCCGTCTGCTCTAGATTGGTGAATTCTAATCTCTCGCTCTTTATTTTCACCAGATTGTACTCATTTTGGTGGCCCTCGTTTCGCTGAAAACTAGCTGTGCGGCCCAAGGGTCATGAAATGGAGAGTTTTCAGAGGCACAAAGCTTTCTCCCTCACCTCTCATCCGCTCTCTGTCTCTTTTCCCTCTAATCATGCAATCACACAACCCAGAAGAGAGTGGGATAATCAATGCCTGGGAGAGAGCCGCGTTTCTCCATTTTCACTCACAACCCTGCCTCCCTTCAGCCACTTTGAGAGTCTGGCACACAGGAACACTGCAGTGGATGATAAAATGACATTTTCCAGCACTTTGCTTTTGAGTCGCCTACAGTGCTAATTTGTGTTAACAGTGCTGTTGACATTTTGCCAAATTATGTTAAGTTTATGTTACATAGAAAGTTTGAATTATACAACATCATTCTTATTTTAAAAGACAACATGACCCAGTATTTGCAATTTATGTGCCCACATGATTAAATCAGGAGGGGGTGAAATATCTTAGACTATTATATTATTACAGTACTTGCAGAGTAGTACTACTATATATAGATAGACATTTTGGTTTGTTCTAAACCTCCAACTTTAAATATTAAACATCTATAATGTCATAATTTACTCAACTTATGTTGTTCCAAACCTGTATGACTGACTGTAAATGTTGTCAATTATAATTTTTTTAGCATGCACTTTTTTTACTAAACCATACATGAACATAAAATAAAGTTTATTTGGAGACTCAATTCATCAAAAATGATTTTGTGAGATGATAGCATAGCTTTTATACCTGATTTACTAGAGGAATTCAATGCAAATCAAGTGACAGCGCAGACATTGCATAAAAGTTGTGCTTAGTGTAATTTGCACACCATAATTCTCCATTTTACGGAGTGCTAGGTTGTGAAAGATTCAACAGATTTCAATCTTGCATACTACGCTGAGACTGAACAGCGTTATTCCATCAGTGCAGTCCAGGCAATGTGCATCTGGATGTATGCCCAATTAAAATGCTTTTCTACATCATTTGATCATCATTAAGTGATTTACTGTTGCCGTAATCAATAGAGTATGTAAACAAACAATCTCTCTTAAATGAAATTCCACTTACTGCTTTTCGTGGAAGGTAATAGTGTAATGTAATTTGCCTCTGGCATTTTATAATTTGCCCTACAAAAGAAATGCTTTTATTCATATTGCAGTTGTATGCTATTCATATAGATATATGTGATGCAGAAGTGGTTTTAATGAATGCATGAGAGATGAGAACAGTTATAGGAACTCAAAAAAACATTTAACTCACTCAGAACACTTCATCTTGTGTGTTTGTGTGTGCTCAGCCACTGAACCCTGACCAACATTTGCCCATCAACCAAATTATTATTTTTTTTTTCTTTATTTCTTTTTCTCATGTTGGGCAAGAAGAAAATGAACAGATTTTGTTGTAAATTGAGCTGTAGATTGGTAAAGCTTGTCCAGCAGAAGTAGCATTCTTTCTCCCTCCACGCTCCCCTGACTCTAGTTTCCCCTTGATGAGACAATTTTGTGCTGAGATGCTGCAACTGGGACTCTCTCTACTCCATCCCGGCTCTGCAGCTGCTCCTGTTGGCTGTGCTGCTCTCAGGGAAGCTTGATGCCATTGTCTCTTCAGACTGTGATAATTTTTCAGCTTTTTCTATTGTGGTTTACATCTATTTTTTTCATTTCTTCATTCATTCAGTTGTTCTGTCTGTCTATGTATGTATGTATGTATGTATGTATGTATGTATGTATCTATCTATCTATCTATCTATCTATCTATCTATCTATCTATCTATCTATCTATCTATCTATCTATCTATCTATCTATCTATCGTTCTATCTATCTATCTATCTATCTATCTATCTATCTATCTATCTATCTATCTATCTATCTATCTATCTATCTATCTATCTATCTATCGTTCTATCTATCTATCTATCTATCTATCTATCTATCTATCTATCTATCTATCTATCTATCTATCTATCTATCTATCTATCTATCTATCTATCGTTCTATCTATCGTTCTATCTATCGTTCTATCTATCTATCGTTCTATCTATCTATCTATCTATCTATCTATCTATCTATCTATCTATCTATCTATCTATCTATCTATCTATCGTTCTATCGTTCTATCGTTCTATCGTTCTATCTATCCTTCTGTCATTCTTTCGTTCTATCCTTCTATTATTCTATCTATCATTCTAGCTACCATTCTGTCATTCTATGAAACATTATTTTGTTCTATCTGTCTGTCTGTCTGTCTATCTATCTATCTATCCTTCTGTCATTCTTTCGTTCTATCCTTCTATTATTTTATCTATCATTCTAGCTACCGTTCTGTCATTCTATGAAACATTCTTTTGTTCTATCTATCTATCTATCTATCTATCTATCTATCTATCTATCTATCTATCTATCTATCTATCTATCTATCTATCTATCTATCTATCTATCTATCTATCTATCTATCTATCTATCTACATAAAGGGACACATCTCATGGTGTCACATCAGTCGGTGTGTCCCACAGCAGTCTTGCGTGTCGAAGACAGCACCCTCCCTTCATTACTTTCCTGCCTACAGGGAGCAAGAGAGCGGCTTGAAAGCAGTCATTTAACTGCAATAGCCATTAGTCTTTCATTATTGAATAGGAATGCAATTGAAAGGCCCTTTTCCACTGACTGCATTTGATTTGTTGTGTTATTTGGGAGGGCTAATGTTGTGTATAATCAGAACCTCAGATGGTAAACACATTCCAGGAGCTGCACCACTCCAAGCGAGTGTTAAAGGAAAGGTGCTATTCTGTTTTCTATTTAGATTTCGTCACTTGCATTTCGACCTATTCCACTAAAGAATCCGGTTTAGATATGAGGCCAATAGTCCTCAGCGTTTGGGTGACTGTCACTCATTCGACACTCTCCTCTGAGTTTCTCTTTTCTAAACACCGTTTCTAACAGGATCTCCTCAAATGCGTGGGTGTTGAGGTTTCAGGCAGCTCTTGTGACACACGCCCCTCCATAATGACAGAGGATTCACAGTGTGTAATGGTGACAGGGCATTTCTATAGCATATAGATAACATGCCTCTGAACAAAGAGGTTATGTTTATGCATTTACAAGCTTCATTCAGTGTGTCCTGCAGTATATAATCACAGGTTTGAGTCAGTTTTATCCACCATTGCCATTAAGTGAGATGGTCCCAGCTATTAGACTATTCCTTAAACACAGTAATCAGCATATTTTGAATAAACTCACATTCTATTCTATTCTCTTCTGGGAATATAGGAAGTGCTTGCTAGTAATTAATTTGAATAATTGTGCACAGTAAATTAATAAGCCGGTTCATTCCCTTTGACAACAGTACACAGGAGCACAAAATACAGGTCATGATGAATCTTTACCCGTCCATATATAGATTTATGTGTATTTCTAAAAATAATTAGTTTTCTCCCTCCAAAAATATTTCACAACCCTTAGTCATGCATCTTCAGAAGGTGTGTAAGTATAACATAAATTCAACCATCTGCACCTGCAGATGCACTGTGGTGATGTTAGCAAAACGTTGTGGAAAGTCTTAAAACTTGTTAAAAACGCATACACAATCGCAATATGATTACATTTTAATATTATTTGTGCCTGGTCGGTGGGGAGTTTTCTGACTAAATCCTACAGTAAATAGATTGTAATATTCATTCCATGTCTCATTCCAGACCAGATGTCAAAGGTCATAGGGGCCAAGCACATTTGCATATATTTTTTCACTGACATATAAGGCTTCCAGCAGTTTCAGCAGGGACGGTTATGCTAAACTCTTAGGACACATGGTCTGGCTCAGGTTCCTGTTAGTGGGTGGTAAAACTGAGGTTTTATTTGAGTCCTGAATATATTTGACAAGTATCAGAAAGGATTTCCTTTCAACAGATGCTGATGGCACCAGAGGGGCTACTTCTGTTTTTCTACAGCATAAAACTTGAGATATTGGCTGCGGCAATAGCATTAGCTTTTGTTTGCTAGACAGGTGCTGTTGGCGTATGTGTGCACAACATGTTCTTCGACTCCCGGTTTTCCAACCCAGGGCATTTCCCTGGAAAATTCAAGCATATTCTTTCTGTCAGTTTTATTTGACCACCTGTATTCCACTTGTGCTGTGTGTGTGTGTGTGTGTGTGTGTGTGTGTGTGTGTGTGTGTGTGTGTGTGCTGGATCTGCTTGTGTGTGTTCTGTCAGTATTTGTAAGTGTTCCCAGATATATTTACCATGACTGTGTGCGTGTGATATTCGCTCGAGATCCTATTCCCTCTAAAGGGACCGTGGCTTGTGCCGTGCGTATTTGTCTAAGTGTAATAGAGGTCATCGACTGCGGACTCCGCTGCTCCCTGGAGAGTGCTGAAAGAGCACTGCACTGACAAATGCCATTCCACTCGCTATTGTGTACATATAACTGTTATTGTGGGCCAGCAGACACACACACACTTGAATACAGGTGCACACAAGCTCTGTTTTGGGCTGCCTTGGTGTCTGCTTGCTAAATGAAATGAACCTCGTAAATGCAAATCTCTTCTCAGTTGGTTCCAGTAGAATTTAATGTTAGCATGTTGCTAAGCTAACAGCCCCCCTCATAAATGAGGGATCATATAGGGTTTATTTAGCAATAAAAACCTTTTAGTTGTACATTATCCCACTTGGATATTTATACAACACAAAGCATACTGATTTGGGTAAAAATAATTTTATCATGCGAGGAAAAAAAGACCACAGGGTTTGACCTCTGGATGATGGTCAAATATAGGCTATAGCAGTTATTATGCAAAAACATTTGACTGTATAATGCCATGATTTACCAAGCATAATCAGATAGCCTATTCCAGAGAGCTGTATAATAAGCATAAATATGCTCGCACACGTAGAATATTCAGTTAAATAGTGTGGTTTTTTTGTTTGTTTGTTTGTTTGTTTTTTGCCATTACATGAATAAATTACATTTTCATATATATATATATATATATATATATATATATATATATATATATATATATATATATATATATATATATATATATATATATATATATATATATATATATTAAAACAGTTTTAAATTGCAATAATAATTCACAATATTACTGTTTTTTTTTCTGCATGTTTGATAAATAGAGAAATAGACTAAAACATACTAACTTTCATTTACTACTGTGTATATTTGTAATCAACTTTTCATTTTGGGATTGCCTTCATCTGATGCATTTATGATTATTAATGCTTTCTACTTTTTGGAACAACATTTGCATTGAGAGTGAACCCGTGTTGTCTTGTAATGCCGTCCAGGTTGGGAGCTCATAACATCTACAGACCCAATGTTTTATGCACAAATGTATTGTGTGAATTCTCCCAGAATCGCATCTTTGGCAGACTTGCAGTAAGTGAATGCAGTAAATACCTTTGATGAGAAAACACAGCTCAACAGTGATACTAATTTCTCAGCTCTGTGATTCAACAAGAAACAGTCACTGATCACTGATTTCATGAAATCTTCTTTCCACGACCACGTGGGAGTACAGACAAATACATGCAGAGAGAGAACAGGCAGGAAACGAGTGAGACAAAAATATAAAAATAACTGTGTTCTGGAATTTTCACATGTATAAGTAAGAGCAAAACTCGCTTCAGTAATACCAGTATGATTTTCAGTGAATCATAATGTCTATATGATGTTCTGGTATTGTGGAAACAATCAAAAGTGTAAAAGAATGTCTTTCTTCAATAAGCCACCTGTATGATTTGACTTATAATTTGCCTGTACCACAAACATGTTTGTTAAAATCCCCCAAATATAAAAGAAATACCAGAACTGCAGTTTGCTTTTATCCACATTCACTGTAAAAGTAGGTTTCAGTAGGGTTTCTTGAATATTTTTATTATATTACATCAGAATTCCTGACATTATAGATACAAATGTCAGAATTCCTGATAGGTGTCTGGGTTACATGTTCGTTGGCATTTCTAAGTTCATAATTTACCTCTGTCATATGTTGCCATTACTTATTTTAGATTCATCTGTGCTTTCAGAAACATGTATATATGCTATATTTATGAGTATTGTGAGACATGTGCGATAATGTTTATTCATGACCTTTAAAATCATGCGTGCACTGTCAGTCAGAAATTTGGTGTCATATGCTTGCACTGTAAATCATATTTTACTATGTGTGTGTGTGTGTTCTTGACTGCCTCATTAGCTGCTCGGTCTGCTAGCTGTGTCTTTATTCTCATTTTATGTGCTCAGGTTTAGGGAATCACCTGAGATTAATTTGCAGTCTTGGGCCGCTCGCTGTCCCTCTTCCAATCCATAATTCAGCAGCAGTGTGGCTCTCTCCCTGACACCTGCCGCACCAGGACCCAGGCAGAGTGAAATATTCACTACAGATCATCACACCACAGCCGTTCGCCCTTATTAACCGGCCCCTTATCCATCTGGAACGATGCATCGTGGGCCGAAAACGGGAGAAATTGGAGACCAAGTGTGTGCATGAGAAGATATTAAAATCAATCATCCGCTCTTATGTCATCCCTCTATGTTGAGCTGCTCTAATCATACAGCAGTCATTAATCATTTCAGGAGGTTGATGTAATATCCTGTGACAGCCGGCTGCGCTCGAGCGTAATGTCTTTATCGTGCTGTTGTTAAGGTTTATCTTCAGGCGAAGTGTAGGAATAGGATGAGGCTTTTTGCTTTTTAATAAAGCAAACTGTGCTTTTGAAATCATTAGCGTAATATCACTTATCAATTCAGTAAATGCAATCAGTAATTTCAATATTTTATGTGTTTTATCTTTATTGAAAGTGCTGAAGTGTTTGAATTGGTGTAATGAGGGCTTTAGGACTAAATTAATTTTAAATATGCAGATACTCATGAATATTTGAATCTGAGTTGTTTTGTTGATGATTTGGTTTGCTAAAAGCTGTTCTGCAACACTCTGTGCACACAGTTTATGTTATTAGTTTATTTTTATTGCCACTTTTTGTTATTTTTGGCTTAATTGCTGCTCTTATTGATGGGAATATGCATAATGGAAAGGGAATGATGGGGGAACATGATCCAGACAGTGCAAACTGAGCTTGAGTTTGCCACAGCTCAGTGGGCCCTATTTTAATGATCTAAGTGCATGGTCTAAAGCACACAAGGCGCAAGTGCACTCAGGGCGTGTCCGAATTCACTTTTGCTAGTTTAACGTCAGGAAAATGGTTGGCGCGCCTCGGTGTATGGTCTACACGGGTTGTCCCTATTCTCTTAAACTAGGTACACACTGCAGGCTAAAGTGGCCCAAATCCGACTTTTTGCCCAAATGTGACCCATATCTGATTTTCTTATGACAGTCTGAACAGCACAAATCCGATTTTTTCAAATCAGGCCCAGGCCACTTTCATATGTGGTCCTAAATCGGATACATATCCGATGTTTTGCAATGCGACTTCTGTCTGAACGGCCATGCCGCATTTCATGCAATTTTTATGTAATTGAAATGCGACAGACGTCACAATTCTGTGCTGGAGGAAATCGTGCTTTTCTTAATATTCTTCTTCTCATCACTTCGTTATTTAGGCTCCGATTGCACATTAACTTAAAAATTGCTAAACACACGCTAACACGAGCAGCATCCATTTTTATTTCCGCAAACACAGTGCGTTGCTTCTGACATCACGTCTTCTTCTGCGCATGCGGGTCACTTCAGGGCCGTATACGGTTCACACATGAGACTGATGGCAGTCGCATTTAAATGACAATGTGAACAACAGCGCAAAAAAAATCGGATTTCAGCAAAAAATCCGATCTGAGCATTAAGACCTGCAGTGTGAACTAAGCCTTAATGAGTAATGGGTGTTTTTTGGGCGTAATGTGCAATAAACCAATCAGAGTCTCATCTCCAATTCCCTTTAAGAGCGAGTTGCACTCGCACCATGGCGGATTCGCTATGTAAACGGCAGAATTTTAAGGTGCACAGACTGAACGCGTCTCCAGTGAGCAAACGGATCGGCTCATGCGCGAGCAAATAGGTAGGCTAATTCTGATACAGAAAACTCAAAATAGCAACGCGTTAGCGATGCGCCTGAACACACCTCATTTTTCAACCTGATCTCACAGAATTCCGTGTAATGTTCACGGACTTAATTAACCTCCGAATCTGTGGTGGCATCACGGAATCGCCGAAAATTCCGTGATGGGCTCACAGAAGGCATCAGCCGTAGTCCATGCACGGATTCACTGGTTCAACGTAAAAAGAGTGACTCCGATGCAGTTATACTTTCACTGGAGTACCTGACAGCCCCTACCCTAAACCTACCCAGTTCTGAACAATAATGATGACGATAAATTTCCCAATATCGCGTCGGCATATTGATGCTAAGGGTTTCCATGCGTGGAGCACGGCTGATGCCTGTCACTGACTTACATTGGTATCACTTCAGTGAGCCCATCACGGAATTTTTTCTGTGAGCCCATCATGGAATTTTCGGCGATTCCGTGATGCCACCACAGATTCGGAGGTTAATTAAGTCCGTGAACATTACACGGAATTCTGTGAGATCACGTTGTCATTTTTAGACCAGCACGCCCATGGCTGCACAAATGGGCGCAAATTTACTATTTAAACAACGCAGCGCAGGACGGGAAAATGAGAACTGCGTCGGGCTGAAACTAGCAAAAACATTTTGCACCGAGTGTATGATAGGGCCCAATGTGTTAGGGTTGTTATTTTTTACTGAAACTATCAAAAATATTTTGCTTAATTAAAATAAAGCTGAAAAAATATAACTGAAATAAAATTAAATGAAGTACCATTTTTACTGTCAAAACCTTTTTTTTTTTTTTTTTAACATAGTAATGAAAAGGCACAATCGAACTAAAATGGTTGTAATTCATGAACACTTCGGAATACAGACCTAAGGCATTTCCAAAAATGAAAATGTAAAGAAAGTTTACTGTAAAGAAAATGTAGTGTACTAAAAATATATATTTTATATAAAATAAATATTTGACAAAATATTTGGAATCTAATATACAGAATCGTCTCGGGTTACTTGACTGTAACCCTGTTCCCCGAAAAAGCGGGAACGAGATGCTGCGCTGAAAGCGCTTTGGGAACATTCTTTGTTCGACCGGTTGTTGAAGCACGTGTGTCAAACACGCCAAGAATTGGCTTAAATAACCTCGGTTAGGTGACGTCACTCGATTACGATCACCTGGAGGTTATAAATAGATGTGACGCGGAAACATCCTCAGGTCAAAATTTTGTCTGAAAGGACGTCCAGTCACGCTTACAGTGCGGCATTGAGGCGCAGCATCTCGTTCCCGCTTTTTCGGGGAACAGGGTTACAGTCAAGTAACCCGAGACGTTCCCCTATCAAAAGCTACTCTCGATGCTGCGCTGAAAGCGCTTTGGGAACGAGAATACCCACGCCGCCGCACTGGAAGTGTCTGGACCCCCAACGTTGTGTAGTGTGCGCACAAACATGAAAGAGGTCTCAGACATGACTCTGGGATGTCGACTCAAGGACATGCGAGCCCGGAGTAACATGAACATCCAAACTATAGAATCTAACAAATGTGTGCGGAGAGGACCAACCTGCCGCATCACAAACTTGCTGCAAGGGGACGCCTCTTGCCAAAGCCATGGAAGATGCAATCCCCCTGGTTGAATGGGCCCTTACACCCAGAGGCGAAGCTTGACCACGCGCCTCATAGGCTAGGGCAATAGCATCCCTCACCCAATGTGACATAGTCTGTCGAGTGGCAGCCGCCCCCCGGTTGCGGCCTCCAAAACATACGAAAAGCTGCTCCGACTTACGCCACTGGCTAGTGCGGTGGACGTAAATCTGGAGAGCACGTACTGGACACAGTAAGTGAAGTTTCTCCTGCTCCGGTGTCGTGAACGGCGGAGGGCAGAAGGCTTCGAGAATGACCGGATTTATGGTCGAGAATGGAACCTTCGGAAGATAACTAGGGTGAGGATGCAAAATAGCTTTGACCAGCCCAGGGGCAAAATCTAGGCAGGATGGCGAGACTGACAGAGCCTGCAAATCCCCAATTCTCTTCAGAGAAGTAATAGCTGTTAGAAAAACCATCTTTAGGGTCAGAAGCCTGACAGGCGCTGACTCTAGTGGTTCGAAAGGGGTGTCCACTAAGCCCTCAAGCACTATAGCTAGGTCCCATGAAGGAACTGTCGCTCTAGTGGGCGGCCTCAACCGCTTAGCTCCTCGAATGAAGCGGGCAACTAGAGGGTGTTTCCCCACCGAAACCCCATCAATCAGAATGTGGCAAGCCGAGATGGCGGCCACGTACGTTCTGAGAGTATTAGGACATGTTCCTGAGGACATTTTCTCTTGCAGAAACTCCAGTACTGAAACAATCTGGCAGTGAGCTGGATCTGCATGGTGTGTCATACACCAACTTTCGAAAATGCGCCATTTACTGGCATAAGTTCTTCTAGTGGAGGGAGCCCTAGCGCTCAGAATAGTCTCTATTACATCGGCTGGAAGGCCAGCATGTCTCAGTTGGTCCCCCTCAGGGGCCAGACATGAAGGTTCCAGAGCTCGGGCCGGGGATGAAATACTGTCCCCTGTGCCTGAGAGAGAAGGTCCCTCCTCACCGGAATCGCCCACGGCGAGCCGTCGAGGAGAGATATTAGATCTGAGAACCATATTCTGGTCGGCCAACGGGGCGCTATCAGTAAGAGGCGAGAACCCTGTTGACGGACCTTGGCCAGGACTCCTGGGAGCAGAGCGACCGGGGGAAATGCGTAAAGACGCAGTCTGGGCCACACATGGGCCATCGCGTCCAGACCCAGGGGAGCTGGATGAGTCAGAGAGAAGTAGAGGGGACATTGTGCTGTCTCCTGTGAAGCAAAGAGGTCCACCTCTGCTTCGTAAAATCTTTCCCAGATTCGACTGACTACTTCGGGGTGGAGTTTCCATTCCCTGTGTATTACAGCTTGTCTGGACAGCAAGTCTGCTCCCACATTCATATGTCCGGGGATGTAAATCGCCCTGAGGGACAGGAACTTGTCCTGTGCCCAAAGCAGAACCTGGTGCGCTAGCTCGTTCAAGCGGCGCGACCGCAGTCCACCCTGACGATTTATGTAAGAGACTACCGCTGTGTTGTCCACCCGCACTAGGACATGGTAGCCTCTTAACTGCTGGAGGAAGTATTTCAGGGCCAGAAATACAGCCTTCATTTCGAGGCAATTGATGTGCCATTCGAGAAGATGACCTCTCCAGATCCCTTGGGCTGGACGGCCATCTAAGACCGCTCCCCAGCCCGTGAGGGATGCGTCTGTCGTTAGCATCTTGCGACGACAACACGGACCTAGAGTGGGACCCAAAGTCAGGAACCGGGGTCTGAACCACATAGAAAGGGTACGAAGCCCCTGGCGCGTAACCCTTATTTGCCTCTGGGGATTGGCCCTTGGATGAAATCCCCTGGCTCTGAGCCACAACTGAAACGATCTCATGCGCAGGAGACCTAAAGGTATCACCGTAGATGCAGCTGCCATGAGACCTAGAACCCTCTGAAGGTAATGAAGAGTAATCTTCTGGCCTAGCTTGATGTTCTTTAGGGCGTCTAAAATGGATTCGACGCGTGCAGGAGACAGCTGTGCCCGCATCGTGATCGAATTCCATACGACCCCCAAATACGTTGTCCTCTGAGCAGGAGAGAGAACGCTTTTCTTGGCGTTGAGTCTCAACCCTAGAGATTCGAGATGAGCTAGGACGACATCCCGATGTCGAAGCGCTAGCTCCTGAGACTGAGCCAGAATCAGCCAGTCGTCTATGTAGTTTAAAATGCGGATGCCCTGGAGTCGTAGAGGAGCCAGAGCTGCATCCATGCATTTGGTGTAAGTGCGGGGTGACAAGGCTAGGCCGAACGGAAGAACCCGATACTGGTAGGCTTCGTCCCCGAAAGCGAACCTCAGGAACTTCCTGTGTTGTGGCAATATTTCTATATAAAATTAAGCGTCCTTTAGATCGATTGTCACAAACCAATCCTCCGATTGGATGTGAGAAACAATCATCTTGATTGTCAGCAATTCGAACTTGTATGTTCTGAGGTAGCGGTTCAACCCGCGAAGATCTAAAATCGGACGCAACCCCCCATCTTTCTTGGGAACAAGAAAATACCGGCTGTAATAGCCTGACTGCCTGTCTGGCAGGGGAACACGTTCTATGGCACCTTTGACCAGCAGAGTTTGCAACTCCTGTGTCAACAAATGCGTTCGTTCCGATTTCACGGAAGTGGAGACCACGCCGTTGAAATGCGGAGGCCGATACGCAAACTGAATCCTGTAGCTTTTCTCTACAGTCCTTTCTACCCACGGAGAGATATTTGGCAGTAGCTTCCACGCTGCCAGCTTCTCTGAAAGGGGCACTAATTTTGACACTTCGCTTTGATGGGGGAATGTTAGATGTCTGGCGTCCGGAAACGTGGCAGGAGGCAACCGAACACCTAACATTTCGCTGGAGACCGCCGGTCCCCGAAACACCAGTGGCGGCGGAGATTGTACAGCGGCCCCCTGAGGGTGCCAGGAAGGAGCCTCTACTTTCTGTTGGAATTGTACGCGCCCCTCCCTGGGGGAACACACCCCCACGGTCCTGGGCGCACCAGCCTCAGGACTTCTTTTTGGCGGAGATGATGCTCCGCAGGTCCGGTCTCTTTGAGGCAGATTGTGATGCGCGGCGAGCCGCACCCCAGTCTCTACGAGGGGGTGCTCGGCTCGCCACACTCTCTTTCTGCGCTTCACGCCTCAACGGAACCGGACCTGGTCGGGACCGGGTGGTCGACGGTCCCGACTCTTGAGCACGGCGGGGAAGAAACCTCACAAACGCTTCCTCATAGCGTTTTGCCTCCCGAAACCTAGTGGCGACGGTGTTGACGGCGTCGCCAAATAGGCCGGAAGGCGAGACGGGGGCATCAAGGAGGAAAGCACGGTCTTTGTCCTTGATGCCCGTGAGGTTGAGCCACAGATGTCTCTCCGTGGAAACCATTGCAGCCATAGAGCGGCCGATGGCACGGGCCGTCTGCTTGGTCGCACGGAGAGACAAATCTGTGGCCTGGCGAAGCTCTAAAAATGCCTCCTCGTCAATTGACGCGCCAGTGCTCAAGTCTTTGAGCAGGTCAGCCTGGTACGCCTGCAAAACTGCCATAGTGTGCAAAGCAGTACCAGCCTGACCCGCTGCCTGAAAGGCTTTCCCCACCAATGAAGATGTTACTCTGCATGGCTTGGTGGGGAGAGTTGCTTTCTTCAGTGATGATGAGGTCCCAGGAGAGAGATAGCCCGCGAGCGTCTCTTCAATCTGGGGCATCATCATATAGCCCCGTGCCTCTGCATCAACGATAGTCGAGTAAATCGACGTCGATGGCACAAAAACACGGGACGAATATGGCTTGTTCCATGAACGAGTTAACTCGTCATGGAGGTCACCGAAAAAGGGGAGAGACCGTCGCTGAGGCCCCTCCCCTCGACCACCCGACAGATATCTATCGTCTAACTTTGAGCGCTTGGGGGTCTCTTGCTCCTGCGGCCAGTCTAGGTGTAACCGATCGACTGCCCGAGTGACCACCTCGAGCAACTCCTCATATGCTTTGTCATCACGAGAGGAGCGCTCTGAGGCGGCACTCTCCACCTCCCCAGAAGCAAGAGATGAAGTCTCCTCGGCCCGTTCAGAAGAAGCGCCGAAGCGCGCTTGAGAAACGGACGCGTGGGCTTCATGATCTGGCGAGAGCGCGAGAGAAAGGGGCAAGTCCGTCTCACGCGCCTCGGCTAGATCGGCACGCGATCCCCACGAGCTTTTAAAGAAGGCGAGCCGCGCGCGAAGCACTTTGATCGAGAGGAGATCGCAGTGCTCGCACTCGCCCTCGAGCCCGAGGATCGCGTGCTCTTCCCCCAAACACTCAAAGCAGAAAGCATGGAGATCATCGTCAGGGAGCTGCCTCTGACAGGGAGGTAAACATCTCCTCTGTAGATCCTCCATAGTGAGCAGCTATCTCTCTTATATAAATATATATATATATAAATATCTATATCTGCTCGCTTCCTGCTTTTTTTTTTTTTTTTTCTCTTTCTGATCGTGCTTTTTCTCTCACACACACACGCACACAACAATGCGGTCCTTGAAGACAAAAGACCTGAGGATGTTTCCGCGTCACATCTATTTATAACCTCCAGGTGATCGTAATCGAGTGACGTCACCTAACCGAGGTTATTTAAGCCAATTCTTGGCGTGTTTGACACACGTGCTTCAACAACCGGTCGAACAAAGAATGTTCCCAAAGCGCTTTCAGCGCAGCATCGAGAGTAGCTTTTGATAGGGGAACTAATCTATCAAATCAGAGCCATATGTCTAACTAAGCGGTGTTCCAAATTTGAAGTTGATATCACAAAAATTGATGTTCCTGTAAGATTTTATTTAGGCACTATACCAAAAATAGCCAAGGTGTGGGTAGGTAGGTTGGTAGGTACAGTATGTGTATATATATATATATATATATAAAGGTGAGGAGCCCGCTAAAAGGATTTACAGTATAATTTACAGTAAAGCAATATCTGGATTAACAGTTTAAAAGTATAAAAATTATGAATACAAAACAAAAATAATAAATACATTTTAAAAAGATGACAAAATCACATTATAAAATTATCATAATTTACAGTTAAAATAAAAAATAAAAGCTAATTCAGAATATTAATAAATACTATAATAGTACATAAATAATACTAAAATAACACAAGGCTGCGGGGTCCAACATTAGCGGACTAATGTTATAAAAATTTGCTACTTAAAAGCCAATATGATTTCTAATAAACCTAACTTACTTTCTTAATGTGCCTGGCATTGTTTGTTTGTTTTGTCAGTGAATATCCATTTCACTTACAAATGTTGCTTCATGATTAACTCAACTACACCTCTGTGCCACCACTACTATGTGTCTACAACAGATTGATAGAAAGGATTAAAAAAACCTTTTTTAACCACATTAATACTCCAGAATTCCAGGTTGCAGCAGATTATGATATGAAGAAGATATGATGTCTTGTGAAGGTCATTCAGAAGTACAGAGAGTGAATTACAATTTCAGTATCAGCTATAGTTATAATTACTGCATGTTGTTTGCTAAGGTTTATGTATACAGACACAACATATTTAAGGGTGTTGTGTAAAAATATACTGTACAATCGCACATGTTATAGTCTTCTTCCAGTCATAAAGCCAAGAGAGAATGAAAGGTGAGCGAAAGATCTGTCCGTTTTGCCTCAAAATTTGCTGACTTTATCAGTAAGCATCTGCAGCCTTGTTGCGATAGCGGCTCTGGGGCTCTGGCACACATTTGGTATTCCTACAGTGAGATGGACAGATTCCTATTAGCATTCCGCACCCCGGAGGACTCGGCCCGGGGAACGTGGGTGCCAGCTCAAAGACTGTGGGTGTGTGAGACGGGTCGAGGGCAGCCACGCAGAACGAACAATTCATCCTCAATTGTCCAACACATAGTCATAATGAGAAAACATTGATTGTAAACAAAGGAGGCACGGTAATTGGGACTCCATGGGGTGAGTGTCAGGACTCGGCCCAGTGGACAGCAATGGGGCAGTCGGGTAGAGATGGGTGGTTATACAAAGTGAGATGCGTGAATGTACTGCTAAAGAGGAAGTAGTGTTACATGTGTACTGCAAATTGTTTTATTTTATTTTATTGCCCCTTTACAAGTTGTCAACTTTTGTTTTATATATATATATATATATATATATATATATATATATATATATATATACAAACCCGATTCCAAAAAAGTTGGGACACTGTACAAATTTTGAATAAAAAAGGAATGCAATAATTTACAAATCTCATAAACTTATATTTTATTCACAATAGAATATAGGTAGCATATCAAATGTTGAAAGTGAGACATTTTGAAATGTCATGCCAAATATTGGCTCATTTTGGATTTCATGAGAGCTACACATTCCAAAAAAGTTGGGACAGGTAGCAATAAGAGGCCGGAAAAGTTAAATGTACATGTAAGGAACAGCTGGAGGACTAATTTGCAACTTATTAGGTCAACTGGCAACATGACTGGGTATAAAAAGAGCCTCTCAGAGTGGCAGTGTCTCTCAGAAGTCAAGATGGGAAGAGGATCACCAATTCCCCCAAATGCTGCGGCGAAAAATAGTGGAGCAATATCAGAAAGGAGTTTCTCAGAGAAAAATTGCACATAGTTTGAAGTTATCATCATCTACAGTGCATAATATCATCCAAAGATTCAGATAATCTGGAACAATCTCTGTGTGTAAGGGACAAGGCCTAAGACCTTTGTTGAATGCCCATGGTCTTCGGGCCCTCAGACGACACTGCATCACTCATCGGCATAATTCTGTCATTGACATTACTAAATGGGCCCAGGAATACTTCCAGAAACCACTGTCGGTAAACACAATCCACCATGCCATCTGCAGATGCCAACTAAAGCTCTATCATGCAAAAAGGAAGCCATATCTAAACATGATCCAGAAGCGCAGGCGTTTTCTCTGGGCCAAGGCTCATTTAAAATGGACTGTTTCAAAGTGGAAAACTGTTCTGTGGTCAGACGAATCAAAATTTGAAGTTCTTTTTGGAAAACTGGGACGCCATGTCATCCGGACTAAAGAGGACAAGGACAACCCAAGTTGTTATCAGCACTCAGTTCAGAAGCCTGCATCTCTGATGGTATGGGGTTGCATGAGTGCATGTGGCATGGGCAGCTTACTCATCTGGAAAGGCACCATCAATGCTGAAAGGTATATCCAAGTTCTAGAACAACATATGCTCCCATCCAGACGTCGTCTCTTTCAGGGAAGACCTTGCATTTTCCAACGTGATAATGCCAGACCACACACTGCATCAATTACAACATCATGGCTGCGTAGAAGAAGGATCCGGGTACTGAAATGGCCAGTCTGCAGTCCAGATCTTTCACCCATAGAAAAAATTTGGCGCATCATAAAGAGGAAGATGTGACAAAGAAGACCTAAGACAGTTGAGCAACTAGACGCCTGTATTAGACAAGAATGGGACAACATTCCTATTCCTAAACTTGAGCAACTTGTCTCCTCAGTCCCCAGACGTTTGCAGACTGTTATAAAAAGAAGAGGGGATGCCACACAGTTATTTTTAAAACTTATTTTTCCCTTAAAATGATACATTTTCTCAGTTTAAACATTTGATATGTCAGCTGTGTTGTATTCTGAATAAAATATTGACATTTGAAACTTCCACATCATTGCATTCTGTTTTTATTCACAATTTGTACAGTGTCCCAACTTTTTTGGAATCAGGTTTGTGTATATATATATATATATATATATAGAGAGAGAGAGAGAGAGAGAGAGAGAGATAGAGAGAGAGAGAGAGAGATGTGTGTTATGTATTTTATATAATATATTAATTGAAAATATATACATATAATATATTTTCACAATTAAGCAGCAAATTTGTTCTACTTTAATATTTTAAAAAGTAAATAATAATCAATGTTGAAATTTGCTGCTTAATACACACACACACACACACACACACACACACACACACACACAGTATATTCCCTGGTCATGTCAAGTCTTTTATTTAACATATATTTCAAAATACTTGAATTTAATAAGGGCTTAATTAAACGATGGAAAATGCCTATAAAATGGATAATGGTAGTACTATTTCTGTTTTTATGGTGTGAAAAAAATCTTCCATTATAGCAGCTGTTGAATGTTGCCAGAAGTGGTTTATGTGATATTTATGGAGCAAAGTCATTTCATGGAGTTGTTGATCTGGAGGGGAAATGACAGATGGAGAAATTAAGTTTCTTTGTTCATTATGTCTGAGTTGTTGTGTCAATGAATGAGGGAAAAAACAACTGAAAAAGAAACATTCTGAATTCTGTCATGTTTTTAAAGACATTTCTCTTTGTGTATATGAATAGACATAACGAGATGGCAGTGAATTAGTACTCCATAGTGGCTCTGAAACACCCGTGGGGAATATTTCATGTAAATATCAGCTTTTCAAGCACAGCTCTGAACATTTGGTGTGTAGTTCGTGGTGATATTACTGATGCAGCGTTATAAATCAGTCCTTGAGTGTGATGTCTGGCAGCTGGAGATTTTTGACCATGGTTCTGCTTGTTGTTTTCTCACAGAGCCATTACTCTGGACAATACGCTGGTCATCCTGTCCACCGTGGCCCCAGATGCTGGAAGATACTACGTACAAGCCGTAAATGACAAGAACGGCGAAAACAAGACTGGCCAGCCCATAACACTGTCTGTGGAAAGTAAGTCTGTAGAGATTTAGAAGTTACACTTGGAATTCCTCCTGTGGGCTAAAATGAATTACAATTTTTTTTTTTTACAAATGATCATATTACAGATGCCAACTACTGTATTAAAATTAGGAATTTGCATATATTAAAATTATGATCAATAATTTTCATGTTATTGCCAATACACTGTTTTGTTTTTGAAAATATTGGTTTGTTAAAAGTGTGTTTAGAAAATAATTTTAGTAGGTTCTAAATTTGTTTATAAAAAAATACATGAAAAAAATTATAAGCAAATTTATTGCTTTTTTATATAAATTTATTTATATAAAAAAGCACTAGAACCTACTAAAAACTAAAAAAGGTTTGAAAGATGGATATATTGCTATTTCATATCTGCGATGAAAATATATATCAATTTAATCCATTTTGCAGGTTGAGGTTGTAATTTTTTTCAAAAGATTAATTTAACAAATATTTTTTAAATAAATTTAATACATTTTTTAATTAAATTAGATTTTAGCATATTACCAATTTGATGCTAAAATTAACTCCAATATATATATATTTTTACTTATTAATTTTAATACTGCAGTCTGAATTTGACACAGTACAGTGAAAGATCGAAATAATATATATGCATATTCTCAATTTCCCATGTTCATATGTGAAAGAATGGAAGTAAATGTAACAAAGTTTTGAATCTTGCCTTTCTATTTTAGACAACATGCTGGTTTATACGAACATATAAACCTGTTAACAACAGGCTATAGACAAATACATATTTGTCTTCTGTCTGTGACAGTGCTTTGTTTTACTCTCGCAGCTTCCACACTGAGAATATTGACAGTTATGGATTGTAACTTGTAAGAGTTTCAGTATATCAGATTCTCCCAGCAAACCAGGATATGATATTTTTTGAGTCTAATACAGGAGGAACTAAAGAATGGTGCAGAGACAGCGAGAAGATTAGAGATCGTGGGAGGTGTGTGAGTGTGTGTGTTTAAAGGACAGTCCTTCCCAGAAGCTGTAGTTGAATATCAGTGCTTTACAGAGACTGTCTCTGACAGAGCTCCACACACACACACACACACACACACACACACACACACACACAGTTCCTCTTCCAAACACAAACCTGTCACCCTTGCTGTAACACGTACAGTACACTCACACCTGAAGATGACAGATCGGAGTTCTATTAAAAACACTCACTCGATAATGTCCTTTACCTGTGTGTCATAACACACTTGTTCAATCTCTCATCGTTTTCTCATTCTCACATTTCTCTTCTGCTGTAGATGTTGGTGGTCCTGCAGACCCCATCGCTCCCACCATTGTCATCCCACCGAGGAACACCAGCGTCATCTCCGGGACCTCTGAGGTCACCATGGAGTGTGTGGCCAATGCTAGGTGACCGACCTCTGATTCCTTCACAGTTTGATTGAAAGGAAAATGACTTTAATGATGATGATTACGAGGCGAGCAGTGGATTGAAGTCTGTTACTTTTTATTCTTTTTCTCACCACTTTTCTGCAATTATTTCATGTGACGTACAGACTTTGAATAATGTTTACAACATTATTCAAAGACACAAATAGTTACACAAAAGATTCACATGTTTATGGAAGGAGAAAATAAGAGCACATGGAAATAAAAGGAATAAGAAATGAAATACCAAGCATTAGCATAATTAAATAAAGGATTGTTTTTTTATTTATTATTTATAAAAAATAATAATTTAAAATTACAGTGAAAGTCTGTATTTTTTTTTTTTTTTTTTTAGGATTTACAAAAATAAATATATTTTACATTTACCCAAAATGAATTTTAAGATTGAAAAATGTATCTTCTTGTCCCTTCAAGTACATTTTAGCATTTGAAAGGTGTAAAAGAATTGAAAAATGTATTTCCTTCAACAATGCTGTTTATATCATATATTTAGCATATGTTTTGAATATATTTTGGCCAAGTCATTTTATTTTTTATTAATAATACTCTAACACATACTATTTTTTCAAATGCAGTATTCAATGTATACTGCACAATATGAAAGTTTATGATGTTTTAGGCAGATAAATATGTATGCATTACTAGTGTTTTCTCTGCTTTCCTCATGTGTATCACCATCTTTAAATGGTCATGGCATGAGTGGATTCTAAAACATTGAAATGTTAACAATAACAATAAAAATGTTAACCGTAACATTTTTCCTACACCAGGCCGCTAATAAAGCTGAGCATCAGTTGGAAGAAGGACGGTGTTCCGGTGAGGAGTGGACTGAGTGATTTTAACCGTAGACTGACGGTGTTGAGTCCGGTGGTCAGTGATTCAGGCTTCTACGAGTGTGAAGCTGTCCTCCGCAGCAGCAGCGTTCCCTCTGTCAGCGCTGGAGCGTACTTACATGTGCTCGGTAATACAGTTACACACCAGGTCGCTCTTGTTTTTTTTAATTGTAAATAAACCACAAGTGCATTAGAAATTCATGAGTGACATGTTAAGTGCCATATTCTATATTTCTGTAGCAGTTTTTAAAATGTATTTCCCCCCCAAAGTTCATTACATAACTTTTACAAGCCGCTTTTGGAACTGTACCTTTAAGACTATAATTGAAACCCCCTCTGTTTTGATTGGCTAGCCTTACCATACCAGTGTAGTGCATGCTGTTGTTAATCATGGCAGGATATTGAATACTAAATAAGTGCTGATATACAATGTTCCACTGAAAAAAAAAAAAAATTAATCACGTTCAGACTAATATTCTGCTCATTATAATCAGTGTGCTGAGTCAACCTCTTCAATTCAGCACACAAATCTATATTCACTGAGCAACATGTTGAAGCTAATGAGAATGTGCAGAAGAAAAGAAGCCAAATGAGCAGAAAGTACTGTAAAAAGACATTACAGCAAAGCTTGACTTGGGTGACATTTCAGTCATACATTGTGCCTGTAGCTCAAATAAAAGCACTGATGCATTTAAAAATACATTCAAAAATTATGAAGCCAACTAGGAATTTTAAATGTAACTAGTCACTATTTACAGTGTATGTCTCTTTTAGGGCTATTTTTCTATCTATGTCTCTATGGAAATGTTCTGTTGTCAGAGTAAAATTAAAAAGCCTGAACAGGATGTTTTCAAAAATCCAACAACAGTCCTATTTATTTGAAAATGTTCAATCTTGCTTCCTGTGTTGTTTGTCTGTGTTGTTTTTCTCTCAAGTGCACATGTGGAGGTCACAACCCTCTCTCTCTTGCTCTTTCTTTCCCGCAGAACTGCCTCAGTTTGTGAAGGAACCAGAAAAACACATCACAGCTGAGATGGAAAAAGTAGTGGATATTCCCTGCCAGGCCAGAGGTGAGACACCTCCTGACATCTTATCCTAATGAGGTTCTTCAAGCATCAAGTAATTTTTTTCTATTCTTAGTGACAGCAGCATGTTGCACAAAGCACCCAGAGTTAATCAGAACATACACAAACACACACATATAAACACGTGGTCAGAATTGGTGCCCTTGGTAAATATGATCAAAGAAGGCTGTGAAAATAAATGTGTATTGTTAATCCTTTTGATTTTTGATTTTAAAATATCACAAAAATCTAACCTTTCATTGGAGAATAAGATAACAAAGGCCAAATTCCAAATTAATCATCCATCACAATGAGAAAAAACAAAGAATATATTTCTGATGTGCAGCAAAAGATAATTGAGCTTCACAAATTAGAAAGTGGCTTTAAGAAAAGAGCTAGAGCAGTGAAAATTCATATGTCCACCATCAGGGCAATAATTAAGAATTTCCAATTTGAGTGGCCAAAGACTCTTCAAGGACCACAGCTGGAGAATTGCAGAAAATAGTTGAGTATCGGGGTCAGAAAACCTTAAAAAAAAAAATTGTCAAACAGCACCTACATCACATGTTGTTTAGGAGGGCTTCAAGAAAAAAATCAAGAAAAGAAAACACTTTCACCAAAAAACAATCTCCAGCATATTCAGTTGTCAGACACGACTGGAACTTCAAATGGGACTGACTTCTATGGTCAGATGAAAATAAAAAAATGAGCTTTTTAGCAGCAAACACTTAAGATGGGTTTGGTGAACACAGGGATAAAAAGTACCTCATGTGTACAATGAAATATACTGCTGTATTTTTGATGTTGTGGGCCTATATTTCTGCTGGAGGTCCTGGACATCTTGTCTAGACGCACGGCATCACGGATTCTATCAAATACCAACAGATAAAAAATCAATAAGTGACTGACTGAGTGTTTAGATCTTCCACCCGGACAATAATCCAAACACAACCCTCAAAAACAACACAAAAATAGGTCACTGAGCACAAAACCAAGCGTCCTCTAACCTGAACCCTATAGAAAATGAGTGGTGAACTGAAGAGAAGAAGCATCAACATAGAGCTGGGAATCTAAAGGGTCTGGAGTGATTCTGGGTGAAGGAATGGTCTCTGATCTCTTGTCAGGTGATCTCTAACCTCATCAGGCATTATAGGAGAAAACTCCTATACTATTTTGGCAAATGGAGGCTTCAAAAAGTATTAAATAAAAGGGTACCGTTAATTGTGTCCAATGTGTATTGGATAAAAACATTTATTTCATAATGATATTTCCCCCCATTTTAAATTCTTATTCTCCAAGTGATTTTTTTTAAATAAAAGATCAAAAGGATTAACAATGCAGATTTATTTCCACAGCCTTCTTTGATCATATTTACCAAGGGTATCAACAATTCTGTATGGAGGGCCAAATTACTCTAAATTAAATAATTAAATAAATTTTGAAATATGTAAATAAATTGTTAAATACATAATGAAATAATTAAATACATAAATAAATATATAAATATTTATTTATTTATTCATTCATTTCTTTATTTATGTATTTATTTTTTCATTCATTCGTTTATTTATTTATTTCCTCCCTCCACATTTCATTTTCAGGGTTACGATTGTCGCATGTCACTCAGTGGGCGGTGCCACCTTTCAAACTCGATTTCTTTGGTCTTTTTCTAATTGAGGCACCTTTTTCTTGTTTTTCACATCACAAGCTATGGCTGAGCATGGTACAGTAAAAGATCTGTTGTTGACTCTTGCAGATGAAGTTGTCAGTCAAAACGTTGACTATGACATAATTTTAATTCAAGTAGAAAATAGCTGGGAGATGTTGGCTGCACGTGTAAACAGAGTTTAGTAATAATAGTAATAGTGGTGATATGTATACAGTATTTGTTAATATACAATGTTTATTGTTTATTAATGCTTAATAAATTATTTATTCTTACATAATAAATTAAATAGAATACATTGAAATAAATTATAATATCTTTATTTATTTTATTTTTATAAATTTATGTATACATTTTCTATACTATATTTGTCATAATTTAATGTACATTTTAATCTATATTTCATATATTATTACATTATTATGTAATATTCATTATTTATAATATTTTATTCATATTATTTTATATATCATATTATCCCATTTTTTTCTTAATTCAATTGGTCACCTTTACATACTGTGTATGTCTATTCATCTCAGGTGTGCCTCAGCCTGATATTGTGTGGTACAAGGACGCAGTACCCATAAGCCCTGTGAAGACCCCGCGCTACAGAGTGCTGGCAGGAGGTAGTCTCCAGGTTAACGGCCTTCTGCCCGACGACACCGGAATGTTCCAGTGCTTCGCCCGTAACCAGGCCGGAGAGGTGCAGACCAACACCTACCTCGCCGTTACGAGTGAGTTCATCCGCCCGTCCCTCTCTCTGGATTACACCTTTCCTCTCTGCCTCTCACGCTCTCATACACTAATGCACAAATACACGTGGACGTTTATTTCCTCTGCCTCTCTCTCCATCTGTCTCTTTCTCTCGCAATCAGAAAGGCTTTGAATGCCATACCAACAATGCCTTTCTGTCTTTCTTCCAGTCTTCGTTCTCTCTCGTGTCGCTGATGTGCTTTTTGTTGGCGTGCTAAAGCTGTGATTAATACCCTGTTGTGAGGAAGAGTTGTGAGGAGGAGAGAGACCAACAGAGAGACAGGGAGAGATAAAGAGGGCTTTTATAGAGGACTGACTGAGCTTATCTTGCAGCTCAGAGACACATAGAGCTCTCTAAAACACTAAACACCAGAGCTTGCCGCTATTCACCTCTGCTTACAATGAACACAGATACTGGATATGGACAGTAGTGAAGTTAAAGGAGTATCCATTTATCCAAAATGAAAATCTTGTCATGTCGTTCCATTCTGTATAACTTGCTTTCTTCTGTGGAACACAAAAGATGATATTTTGATGAACTCTCTTTGTCCAAACAATGAGAGTCAATGGCGTTCAAAACAACATTGGACAATGAAATATGTGACCCTGGACCTCAAAACCAGTCATAAGTAGCACAGGTATACAGTATTTGTAGCAATAGCCAACAATACATTGTAAGGGTCAAAATTATCGATTTTTCTATTATGCCAAAAGTCATTAGGATATTAAGTAAAGATCATTTTGCATAAAGATATTTTGTAAATTTCCTACCATAAATGTATCAAAACTTAATTTTTGATTTGTAATATGCGTTTCTAAGGACTTCATTTGGACAGCTTCAAAAGCAATTTTTTATTTATTTATTTTGCACCCTCAGATTCCAGATTATCAAATAGTTGTATCTCGACTAAATATCCTATCCTTTTTTATTTATTATTATGCAAGTAAAGAATGTGACAATGTGCTAAATACAGAATCCCATGGACCAAACATGTAATTAAAAAACATAGGCTAAGTAAAGAAGGTGACAATATTTACATGTTCCAAATATAGAATCACACGGACAAACAAACATATATACTGATAGCCAACATTACAAGTCCGTTCTGATTAGCTCCTGTATTTGCATTCATATGTCTGTGAACATGCGTGCGTGTGTGTGTGTGTGTGTGTGTGTGTGTGTGTGTGTGTGTGTGTGTGTGTGTGTGTGTGTGTGTGTGTGTGTGTGTCATTGTCAGTGTTGGGCACGTTACTTTAAAAAAGTAATTAGTTATAGTTACTAGTTACTTCTCACAAATAGTAACTGAGTTAGTAATTGCGTTACATCATTATAAAAGTAACTAATTACCAGGGAAAGTAATTATTGCGTTACTTTTTACAAAATGTTCAAATGTCAAATAACTTTGGATGCCCCCAATATTAAATATGTTAAATTAATGAAATAGACACTAAAAAAAAAAAAATATTATTATAAAACATTGTACATTAATCTACACTATTTATCTACTGACAATTATTATCAGTCAGTCAAGCATTATAATATAATATTATGATAATTTTATATTATATGATGATAGAACTTTAGTAATAAAAAATAACCAAGGATGAATGCATATTTGTCATCAATATAAAACGCACTAAGGATTAATGAGCTGCTGGGTTCTTGAATATTAATCACGTTGTCTGAGTTCGCTCGAATTGATTTGCTGAAATCAAAATAATAGGTGAGCGCCAGCCAATGAGATTGTCGTTTGCGCATTAGTTCCGCCCACTACCAGAGAAAGCGGCAGTTCTTAAAAGCTGAAGAATTCCAAAGGAACTCCGTTATTTTGACAGGAAAATACAACAAAGAATATCGTTTACATGTGGCGCGTCAATTCTGCATGTTATGAAAGACTCTCTTGCTCTGTATCTTTCTTTGCGTGCGTGTATGTGAGAGAAAGCGACTGCGAGTTGTGCGCTTCATACTAGAGTTTACGGTACGTCAAATACAGCTACACTGCGCATCCATTCAGATGAACTGAAAAATTAAATTCTAATAATATAATGTAGTAACGCCACATTCTGTTGTCAGTAACGGTAACGGCGTTGTAACGGGAGAAACAGTAATTCGTTTGATTACTCGTTACTGAAAAAAATAACGCCGTTAGTAACGCCGTTTATTTATAACGCCGTTATTCCCATCACTGGTCATTGTGTCTAGGGGTGGGGGAGGATACTATTGTTTTTTATTTTTATTTTTATTCATCCATTTAATTATGTTTTTAATGTGTAGATGTGTTAATGTCTCAGCTAGTTTGTGATGCATTAAAACAGTAAGACGTATGGTGCAGGCCAGGCCAGAGACCCAGCCCACCCACATGGCACACTTACCCTATATATGTGTTGTTGTTGTTTTTTTTCTCATTTCCCCTTTGCCTACTTATATATTAATGCACGGCATGCAAGCCAGAACCAGCCAGGGCAAGAGGTTTTAGAAGAGATAGCTCAGGGAGATGGCGGGGAGACGCAAGCCCCACCTTACATCCACCCACCCGTATTACAATTCCACCACACCAGATACAGACCTGGATGTCACAGCCTACTGGGGAGTAGAGGCCAAACAAAAAAGAAGATGAAGAAGAAGAAAAAAACTTGTGTGTGTGTGTGTGTGTGTATATATATATATATATATATAATACATATACATATGCTTAAACCCTTTCTTAACAGTGTTTTCTTATCAATGTTGTAATCCACCCCTCCCCAAAACTCTCAAAGATTAATATTCAAATTAAGTACAAATAGTAGTGTAGGTGAAGATGTGTTGTTGTGATTGGTCTCAGACAAAGAAGGTCAACAGATTTATGACTGCTGGAAGGTAATGAGAGATGACCAGAAGGGGTGTAATTCTACTGTATTATGAGATGAACTGGATAGACTTTCCATTGAGATATAATCAATTAGTAGATCCTGCAATTTTCCAGGATGCAATATGTATGGAATTTCTTGATTTCCAGTTCATGAGGATAGTTTTCTTGGTGATAGTTAGCGCTACTAGGAGTAACTGACTGTTTATATTGTCTAAACTGATTATGGATATATCGCCTAGAAAACAAAGCGATTGAGAAATTGGGATGTGACATTCCATAGTGACGGATAGTGATTCAATGACCTTTTCCCCAATTTTTTTAATTGGGGTGTACAGTACCAAAGGGCGTGAACATATGTATTTGGGTTATTTAGGGTGCAATGTGAACATGTTTCTGAAGTGAATCCCATTTTAAACAATTTCTGTCCGGTTAAGTGAAATCTGTGAAGTACCTTATACAGTATAAGTTGCAAGTTGGCATTTTTTGTCATAAAGTATATATTGTTGCAGATTTGTGTCCAGAAATTGGCATCAGGAGCAATAGATAGGTTTGATTCTCAGCATGTGGTAAACTTAATGTGTTGTCTGATTTTAATATTATTCTATATATTTTGAAGAGTAGTTTTTTTTGAGGACGATATATTAATTAACTCTGAGATTAAAGGTGAAAGTTCTAGATTAGCGGTTCAAATGTTGATTTTTGATTGGATAGATGATTTGATTTGTAGATATTCCAAAAAACTATTACTCCTGATGGCGTATTTCTGGACCAAGTATGAAAATGAGGCCAGATTATTACTATGAAAGCTGTGTTGGAGTTGTGTGATGCCCTTTTCTGCCCATATGTGTAAATTAAGTGTCTTTTTATTAACTGTATAATCTGTTTTTTTCCAAATGGAGGTGTATTTAGATGGTGCAAGAGGAGTGTTTGTGATTTGGTGAAATTTCCACCAGGCTGTCAGAGCTGTTGCTATAGTTGGGGATTTAAAGCAGGGATGTTTTTTTTTTGATTGGTAAATCTGAAATTCGAATATCCTTACAAATTGTTTGCTCAATATCTAGCCATATGTTTTCTGATGGGTTTGGGTGAATCCATTTGTGTATCTGTTGAAGCTGATTAGCCAGAGTGTAGTGGTAGAAATGTGTTGCATCCAATCCTCCTTGTGTTTTTGGTTTCTGTAGAGTAGATAGTTTAATTCTTGGGGTCTTATGTTTCCAGTAACATTTGGTAATAATTGAGTCTAAAGATTTAAACCAGGTGAGGGTGGGTTGTGTTGGGATCATTGAGAATAAATAGTTTAGTTTAGGGAGTATTGTAATTTTAATCACTATCGATAGTGGTAAATTTATCCAGCGTTGAAGATCATCATTTATTGTTTTTGAGTAATGGAGTGAAATTAGGACTAACCAGCTTCGACAGCCTTGGGGAAATATTAATGCCTAAATATGTGATGCGATTGGTGCATAGAGGGATAGGCGATGTCTGGGATGTCACATCCAAGCTCTTGTGATTTAATGAAAGAATAGAAGATTTACTCCACTTGACTGAATATTCAGAAATGTGAGAAAATGAATCAATAAGTTTAATTGTTTCTTGTAATGATGACGAGGGATCTTGTAAATATAGTAATATGTCATCTGCTTAAAGACTGATTTCGTGCTGTATGTTTAATGTTTGAACTCCTTTAATGTAGCTGTTTTGGCAGATGGCTGCTGCTAACGGTTCAATAAAAATGTTGAATAATGAGGGAGAGAGTGGGCATCCTTGTATAGTCCCCCTGTACAGTGTGAAGTTACACGATGTTAGTCCATTAGTGATGACAGTGGCTGAAGGTGATGTATATAGAATTTTAATCCAATTAATGAATGACTCCCCAAAACCAAACCTCTCTAATGTGGAAAACAGGAATTTCCAGTTGGCCCTATCAAACGCTTATTCTGCGTCCAGAGTGACTATGATGGCTTTCGCTTTTTGAATTGAAGAATAATACATTAAATTGAATAATCTGCGTGTATTGATGGATGCTAGTCTACCTTTAATGAATCCGGTTTGATCTGGGTGTATTATAGATGGTGTAACCTTTTCTATTCTATGGGCTAATACTTGATTATTGATCAGAGAAATGGGACGGTAGCTTGATGGTAATTTTGGATCTTTATTGGGTTTGAGAAGAAGTGAAATTGTGGCTGTATTCATATTATCTGGGAGTTTTCATTTGTGTTGTGACTCACTTAACATTCTGATGAAGAGTGGTGATAAAGTGGACCAAAAGTGTTTGTAAAACTCAGCGGGGAATCCATCAGGACCTGGTGCTTTGTTATTAGGCATGAGTTGTAGTGCTGTAATAAGTTTGGGTTTTTTTGGTGTTCATTCAGTTGTGGCAGATTGATACTGTTGAGAAATGAGTTGATGTCATTTTGATTTGGGTCTTTTTCTGATGAGTTTAATTTGATAGAAAAATGTAGAAAAATTTGGTTAATTTCTTCCGGTGAGTTGGTGGATTGGATTTTCCTGCTGGTTGCTGCGTTTTCCTTGTTTCGTTTGATTTGAATTGCTAAATATTTACCAGATTTATTACTATGATGAAATTAGGAATTGAGTATGTTTATTGGTTATTGCATTTAATTTGAATTTGTATTCTCTTAATTTATTTTGTGTTTCTTCTGTTGGGTTATTTATATTGTTTAACTTTCTGTTCCAATTCTGTTTCTTGTTCTTTTTCCTTCTTTTTTTTTTTTTTTTTGGTAAACGGAATATGAGATTATTTTCCCTCTTAGTACTGCTTTTCCTGTTTCCCACACAAGAGAGGGAGATGATCCAGGGGTGTCATTCATTTCTAGAAAGAATGCTCACTCTCTTTTAAAATAGAATCTGGGTCTTCCAGAAGAAATATGTTAAAACGCCATCTGGTAGCAGGTTTATGAGGTTCACTTCTATTCCATTTTAATGTTACTGGAGCATGGTCACTAATGACAATCGGATGGATTGATAGAATTACTGGTGAGAAAGAAATCAATACGGGAATATGAGTGATGGACTGGTGAGAAAAACAAGTATTCTTTAGCATTTGGGTGTTGTAATCGCCATAACCAAAACCACTCGTGAACTGTTTTATGGTTTCTGCAGATTGCCAAATGCATTTATTACTTAAACTAGATTTATTGCTGGGTTAAGAACTGTATTAAAATCACCTGCTATTATGACTGGACAATTAGAAAGATTTGAATGGAGGAAAAGAAGTTTTGAAAAAAAGATGTGTCGTGTGTGTTTGGGCCATATAGATTACTGTGATATTATCGATTGAAATATTGTCCTATCCTAACAAACCATACTTCAATGGAAAGTTTATTTATTCAGCTTTCAGGTTATGTATGAATCTCAAATTTAACAAATTGACCCTTATGACTGGTTTTGTGGTCCAGGATCACATATGAGGTTTCGATCTCCACAGAAAAGTTATATAGGTTTAGAATGAAATGAGGGTGAATCAATAATGACACAACTTAAATTTTGAGGTGAACTATTTCTTTAAGTATTATCAACCGATCTGGAAGTTGTGAGGAACTGTTTGTTCGCCCACCTCCAAAATCCCAATTTAACTTGCTTGTCTACATCTCCCAGTGAATTGTTTTTTCTTCTGTTGTTCAACTTTTTGTTTCATACCTGCTTTCATTCTGTTGTTTTCTTTACTTGTTTGGTTTCTAAGCCAGGCTTTGATCCGCGTGAATCGAGTTTTGTGTGATTTCCCAGCGCTTGCGAAAGCGAGGAGGTGTTTGAACTTGCGTGTGCCGTTGTACGTCTCTGTTTCTCATGCAGTCGCTGTGCTTCTCTCACAGGCATAGCACCGAACATCACGGCAGGGCCTTCCGACAGCACTGTGATTGACGGCATGTCAGTTATCCTGCACTGTGAGACCTCAGGAGCGCCCCGTCCTGCCATCACCTGGCAGAAAGGTGAAGAACACATCCTTCATTGTCTCCACTCACATTTCAGAAGAACAACTACAAAGTGTCAGCTCCCAGGCTGCACTTCACCTCAGTGCTTCTCTGTTCTTCTGTTTTACCTGCTCTGACTGGTTATTTTCTGCCACTCTATTGCAATGTCACATTGACATGTTATACTGTTCAGATGTCATCAGGCATGAAAATGATTTGACATAGGCTACTTTTATGCAAATCTACAAATTTGCATAATAGTAGCAAAATAGTAGCAATATATATGTATGTACAATAGAGTTTGGGGTCAGCAAGACTTTTTGATGTTTTAAAGGGATCCCTGGGTATTAAAACGCGTATGGCTTAATATAACTGTTATGTGCTTGATGTTAAAACGGGATGATACCATACAATTTATATGAGACAACTGTTAGTGGATTTGGTGCAGATCAAAGATGGTACTGAAAAGTAGTATTGCAAAAAAGATCTTTACTGGACGCTTTGTAAACAGATACAAATAATATATAAAAAGGGAAAAGAAATTATGAAGTTTAAAAAAATTATGAAATCAAAAACAAGCGAACAGTATTATAACAACAATTGACTAGGTATTCGAAGGTATTGGCGTGGCGCACACACACACAATCAACTCGCGTCCTCAAATACAGCTGGCACGTCAGCAGATTGGCAGAACATCGTGACGTCAGAATGATGATTGACAGTCAAGTCCACCAATAAACACCGACCTAGAAGCGGAGCAAAAAATAACAGAAAAGACAGGAGAGCGAGAAAAAGAAAAAAATATACACATGTGGAACGTAACAATAATGTAAATGATGTCTCTTACTGATATATGTAGTAGAAAACCCATTAAAGATTTGTTATTTTAAAAAATCACATCATTTTATACATATTTTGGACTAAGGGGGATGACATTATTCTGATGACGTAAAATGGTTGCACTCGGTGAGCTACTAGTGCTACCTGTTGCTATTTTTACCACAACACATCTAGGAAAATAAAATACTGATATGATGACCACAGCTACTGAAAGAGCTTACAGGTGGCAATGGATATAAGTATAGGTTTAAACCAAATGCTGCACCATTGATTTTTCCCCACAACGAATGTAAACGCCCCGGATCTCGAGGGAAATCCGCGCTGAGAAACTCCTCTAGCGGCCGCGCGTCATGATTAGCGTCGGCATGTTTACATCCTAACAGATGGCATCTAGCGTTTCTAGTCTTCCAGTAGCTGTGGTCTACTTAAAGACTCAAAGTCATCATGGCTGAAGTGGAGAGAAAAAAGAAGCGGGTCTTTTGGCAGTTTTATTCATCCACAGGCATCTTCCCATTCTTCTCTCCTCTTCTTATCGCTAGAAAAGCAGTGAAGTCTTACATCGCTTCTCTTGTTGCCCTTTGACTGGAAATTACAACCAAAAGCCACACAATGTGGTATGGTATCAGTATTTTATTTTCTGAGTTGTATATTCTGAATAATGTTGCGGTAAAAAAAACCAAAGACTATAGAAATAAGCCCCAGTAGCTCTCTGAGTGCAACCATTTGACGTCATTGACGCAGAATGTACTGTGCGCATAAAATAATGGCACCCCCATAGTCCAAAAACGATGTCGATTTTTTTAAATAACATACATTTTCATGGGTTTTTTACTACATATTTAAATAAGAGACATCATTTACATTATATTAAGCTATACATGTCTTAATACCCGGGGATCCCTTTAAAAAGAAGTCTCACCAAAGTGCCATTTATTTGATAAAAAATACAGTAAAAACAGTAATATTGTGAAATACTATTACAATTTTAACTATTTTGAAGATTTAATATATTGTAAAATGTAATTCATTGCTATAATGAAAACTCTAATATGCTGATTTGGTGGTGAATTATCAATTATTATTGGTGCTCATTTATCAATAATAGTTCTTATTATTAGTGTTTATGTGTTTGTTTGTTTGTTTGTTTGTTTGTTTGTTTGTTTGTTTGTTTGTTTGTTTGTTTGTTTGTTTGTTTGTTTTAAGGTTCAATGAACAGCATTTATTTGAAATCATTTGTAACATTATGTCTTGTATGACTGTCATTTTTGATCAATTTCATGCTTCCTCGCTGAATGAAAGTAGCCATTTCTTTCTTTCTTTCTTTCTTTCTTTCTTTCTATTTAAATCTTACAAACTTTTGAAAGGTAATATATTATGGTTTCCACAAAAACAGCAAAAACTGTTTTCAGGTTTATAATATTGATAATAATAACAAATGTTTCTTAAGCACCAAATCAGTATATTAGAATGATTTCTGAAGGATCATGTGACACCGAAAACTGGAGTAATGATCAGTGAAAATACAGCTTTGCCATCACAGAAATAAATGTCAAAATCGATTAAAATAGAAAACAGATTTTTTTTTTTAAATTGTAATATTTCAGAATATTACTGCTGTACTGTATCTTCAAACATAAGACAAAAACATAAACAATTTTAATTATTTCAGACATTTAACCATACGCATATATTAAAGAAGTAATCCACTCAGGGTTGTAATTTATTGTGATTTTACCACAGTAAAAGGGTGTTGTTAAGCATGACACAAAGCAGAGTGTCTAAAACTCCCTAAACATGTAATCAGCTTTCTTGAATAGCCAGACTACGTCTGCTGTGCTGTTTTCGCTTTCGAGTTTTAATAAAAGTCATTGTAGAAGCTTCAAATACATCTTTAACCGTAACTATCTGAAATATAAGATATTGTTTGCTACAAAATTATGATTTTGTAAGGACGTAATTGTATAGAAGATCGACAAATTAGAGGAGAATTGTTTCATGCCAGAGCAGAAGGATAGTAAACAAGCATTCTTGTGGCTTTAAAGGATTAGTTCACCCAAAAATGAAAATTCTGTCATTGTTTACTCACCCGTATGTCGTTCCGAACCCATATGATGATTCCTGTGGAACACAAAATAAGTTTAAAGGAATTGTCTTGGTCTCTCTTGTCCATGCAGTTATAATGAACGGGAACTGAGGCTGTCAAGCTTCAAAAAGGAAGCAAAAGCCGCACAAAAATAGTCCATATGACTCCTCAGCATTTATTCCAAGTGCCCTGATACCGTACAACAGTTTTGTGTGAGCAGTAGACACAAATTTAAGTCATTTTTTCCACTGAAACATCGTCCTAGTTCTTTTGGTATAGCACTGTCTGATTAGTAAACAAATCATTTATTTGAGTCAAAACTTTTCAATGAATCAGTTGCAGCTCACTGGAAGGAAACATTCAGTTCATCATAACTTAAAAATGAAGGCAGTTTCTCACACAAAACTACAGCATGACTTCAGGAGACTTGGAATATAGCACATAAGTCATATTGACCACCTTTATTATGCTTTCATAGTGCCTTTGTGTCCTTTCTGAAGCTTGAAACCTTCACTCAATATCCTTCTCACAGTATTGACAGAATTTTTTATTACCCTTTAGCAATAAAATAATCCTCTAAAAAAGAGATGTGTTCTTTCAGTTTTTTTGAAAGTCTATTGTCAGTGCAGATCTTGTAAGCTTAAACTGGATAGTTTAATAAAGATGTCATTAAAGATTAAACTATTAACCACGATTAATCGCATCCAAAACAAACATTTTTCTTTACATAATATGTGTGTGTGTGTGTGTACTGTGTATGTTTATTATGTATATATAAATACACACACATGCATGTATATACAGTATTTAAGACAAATATGTTAAGTTTATAGATTTAAAATATTTATATATAATATCAATATTATAATTATATTGATATAATAATATAATTTCAGTATAATAATAATTTTAATTTTACAATATAATAATATATTTATTTTTGTCATGCAACTTTTTATACTGGTTTATATAAACCAAGATGCATGACTAACATTAAGCCTGTAACAAAAATGAGACTTATTTATTCTCCACAGGAGAACGAGTGCTGGCAAGTGGATCAGTTCAGCTCCCGCGGTTTACTCTCCTGGAGTCAGGAAGTTTACTCATAAGCCCCTCCCACATATCAGACGCCGGCACCTACACCTGCATGGCCAGCAACTCCCGTGGCATAGACGAGGCCTCGGCCGACCTTGTGGTCTGGGGTGAGTGTGTGTGTGTGTGTGTGTGTGTGTGTGTGTGTGTGTGTGTGTGTGTGTGTTTTGAAGTGTATGGATCACAGACTATCTTTGTACTTTAGGATGTCCATGTTTAAGTGTGTTTGCATGTTTGTGTCATACACCTGTGCATATACTGATGTGCATTTCCTTTGTTTTATCAAACAGCACGTACACGCATCACTAATCCTCCTCAGGATCAGAGCGTCATCAAAGGAACAAAAGCCACCATGACCTGCGGTGTGACACATGACCCCAGCGTCTCAGTCAGGTGCGGCCCACATAAACTTGACTGCAAATAATTGTTGTAAACACAAAAGGTTTTGCATTTTTTGAAGCTACTTTTATGCTAAGTGGATGGAGAAAAATAATATTATATATTTAGTCCCTAAATACATTTTAAAATGCTAAATCAGACTTCCAACTGATTTTTGCTGATTTGGTTGTGGTTCTGGGTCATGGCTAGGCCACTACTTGGTGGATTTTAGATAGCGATGCACAGATCATGATTTTTCATGGCCGATTCAGATTTTTTTTACAAGCTTATTGACCGATTCCAATGCTGATTTTTTTTCTTTGTTTGAGCAAATTTATTTGTTGTTTATTTCTTCTATAACAGGAAAAACTGCAAAATATCTGTAGCCATTTGAAATTCGAGGCAACCATTGCATTTTAATCACGATCCAAACAAAGATGTAACATACATGTAGCATGAGCAGTTGTTTTTGAATTAGATAATTTCATAATAATTGCATAATTTCAAGATTTAAAGCAAAAACAGAGTGGTTTGACTTTAGATTTGTGAAACTATGCTACATAAGACACCTGCACAAACCAAAAACTGCAGACGACTGAATGAAAGTGCAACTTCACTTTCTGACAGTAAGTGGCGCTTATGGAACAGCAGCAATATAGCGTTTCCTTGGTTGCCACAGTAAACAAAGCAGCGCTGCACTTATAAACATGCTTTTACACAAAACGATTGATCGGTTTCTGCTAATTCACACCAGCACGCTAGATAGCTCTGACCAACAATACATTTTTACTCAGATATGTTTCTTGTATATGGATTTAACATTATCCGCTGCTCATTAATAGACAGCAAATAATCGCGCCTGGTGTGAATAGCCCAATAAGGATCTATTGTTATCATTGAAAAGTGCCAATTTTTTGTGTTCAGTGTGAAAAGGCCTTAACAGGCATTAAACAAAGATTAGAGGAAAAGATAATATCTGAAGACGGTCAGATCTCTTCAGTTATACATTCATGTAACTCCTCATCCCCAATTTAACAGTTACAGTAACAGTAACGGTAAGCTAACGGTAACATAGTCGTTTTGTTTGCTTATAAGTTTGTAAACCACATTGGCAATGGAGCACCTAGGAATATCTTAGTAGGAATATCTCACATCCGACTTGGAATGGAATGCAAGGGTGGTTAAAATGCTTAACCCTGAGTATGAGCACTAGTGATAGTGATGCATGCCTTAGCAATATCATAGCCTGCCATGTTTCACGACATTCAAATCCTGATGGATAAAATCGTCTAGCGTTAATGATGCTGCACCAGCGTGAAATCATGAGCCATTACACTATCTCAACATTTACAACCCCCGTATAGTTCCCCAGAATCCTTTGAATCTGCCTGCAATCCCAGTGTGCTCAGCTGGAAGTGTACAGCTTCAGCCGTCCTCTCTTACAGCAGTCCGACATCGAGGAGTGATTTGAAGGCAAGATTCAGACTCTCATTAAAAACCTGCGAACTTCCAGAGTTCCTCTCAAAGAGAACCTGAATTTCATTTAGTGATGGCTTTTAAGAGAGGTTTTTTTTTTTTCAGTGATTCCGTCAGCCTCCCTCTTCCTTGTCTTTCTGTCCTCCTTAACCTCCTTCCGAACACCCGTGGAGACTTTTTGCTTATTTCGTAAAGAATGAGGGATGAGAAGGAAGGGTAATTGTGTTGGATGGAAGCAGTAATTGATAGCAGCAGTAAAAGGATTTCCAACAAGCCAGGCCATGATGCAATTAATCACGAGTGTTTGTGAATGCGTATCTGTGTGTGAGAGTCTTATCGATTACGCAGAGCTTGGACACATCTTTTAGAAGCTTCTCGTGACCTTGGATGTTCCCTAAACTCTGTACAGTGTCTTTGTGATTAATGTAATATGTGGAAGCGCTCTGTTAAATACACTGTTTCATACAGCAAACAGGTGTCATACGGTAACCATGTCTGCCAGACCAGCGGCAAAAAAGGAACTACTGCTTTGCAGTCAATGAAATGATACAATCAGTCATTGTTAATACAGTTATACTATCAAATATTTTCCTTTTAAAAAATGTTTGTTTTGGGTGGTTTCAGGGGTTTTAGATGGATGCTAGAACAGTCTGGGTTGTTGCTAAGGTGTTATTAGGTAGATGCTAGAACATTCTAGGTGGTTGCTATGCCATTTTAAGGCGGACGTCAGTTTATCAGGTTGTAGGGTGTTGCTAGGTGATGCTAGAATGTTCTAGGTGGTTGATAGGGTGTTGGTAGGTGGATGCTGGTATATTGTAGATGGTTGCTATGCGTTATTACATGGATGTTAGTGTATTTGGTTGTTAGGCCATTGCTAGGTGGATGCTAGAATGTTCTGAGTGGTTGCTAGGCTGTTAACTTGGTGGATACTAGACTGTTCTAGATAGTTACAAGGATTTTATGATGGATGGAGTGTTGTGGTTGCTAGGGTATTATTAATTGGTTCCTAGGGTGTTTTGGATGGTTGCTAGGTCTTTGCTGGACGGTTGCTAGGGTGTTTATAGTGACTTCTAATATGTTGCTTACAGGTTCAAGTATATGTTCAAGTAAAAAGGAATTTTTGATGTAGAGGATTGAGGTAGTGAAGGGTAACCTAAATTGTAACCTAAATTTTCCCAATCAAATCAAACCCAGATGGATCCAATTAAGTCCCACTGTATAATTTTTCCACTTATCATTCTGTTTTACTCAGAAATATGTCGCATTAGAAAGAGCATTGTATTGGATTTGATGTTATCTGTAATTGAATAAATGAATAAATGGTTTTAAAAATGATGGTCACAATAATGGTCTCGAAATGAATTGATATTTGTTGATTGTTGGTGTTTGTGTGTGCATTCAGGTTTGTTTGGGAGAGGGATGGTCAGGTGATCATCCCTCAGTCTCTGCCTCGACTGCGGCTGGATGTCAACGGGACGCTGCACATCTCTCAGACCTGGTCAGGTGACATCGGCACTTACACCTGCAGAGTGACATCGGTGGGCGGCAATGATTCCCGCAGCGCGCACTTACGCGTGAGGTCAGAGATGAAAACGCACTTCCATCATCCTCTGTGCTCTGTTCCCTAGCCACGCAGTCCTTCATCTCTTCTGATCATTTCTTTTTGATTTGTTCTCTCCCTGCTCTCTGAATCGTATCTTATTCGTTTTTTCAATATCCCTGTTTATCACCTGCACTCATTCTGCCTCTTTTTCTGTCTCGTTGCCTCCATTTTTTAATTTAACAGCACAGCAGTTATTGTCTGACCTCATTTTTTTTTATTTCTGTTCATCTTCATCTTTTTCTTTTTATGTATCAAACATATTGTGATTCACCCTGTCTCTTTCTTTTTTGTGTAATGTTCATGTCTCTTATTGATTGCAGTAATCTTATAGTCATTTTATACTCACTCATTCATTTCCACATTTCACCACTGTCTAACATTCCCATTTTCTTAAAACTCTTCTTTTCTACATGTCTTATATAAAGAAAGGATAACGGCAAGGTGGTATTCTGTACTTAAAGGTGCCATAGAATGTATTGATACAATATTTTAAATTGTTCTCTGATATCTACATAGAAGGCATGTGACTTAGGTAAGGGCAAAAAATCTCCAGAAATGGATTTACATGTGCATTTATAACCCTAGGATTTCTCCCTAGAATGAAATGGTCTGTTATTGGCTTATTTGGAAGGGTCATGATGATAATAATGTTGAGCTCTGCTTTGATTGGCTGTTTCACAGTGTGGCTCAATGTTGAGCTCTGCTCTGATTGGTTGTTTCACAGTGCGGCTTATTTCAGTAGCTCACACAGCAGGAAGGAAACACAGGGAGGAAAGTATATATTGCAATACTTTCTCTCGCAGTTATATCGTTGGGCAATTATACTGTATATTAAATGCTGGCATCAGGGAGCCGCTATTAATATGCGGGGCACTGAAACTGCTTTCAAATGCACGATCGCTTTTTACTTTCTCTTTCGAGAGTCGCGATCGCATAAACTCTATAATCCCTGCACTTCACATCCCCTGCACAGCCTGGAACATAACATTTATTTCCATGATCTGCTATTTTCACTGTTGTCCTCGCTTGTTTCTTCACAATACCTGGAGAATTTCTGATTGTTCAGCAGGCAGCTGGCATAGAACATGGGCGGGTATATGCAAATGTTGGGAGCATAACTATTAGTAATCCCGACTGTTACGTCACAGTCGGTGTTATGTTCTGATTCGCCTATTTTTCAGTGGTCTTTTTTATTCACAAGATTTACATAAGGAGGAGGAAACAATGGTGTTTGAGGCTCACGGTATGTCATTTCCATGTGCAGAACTTTTATTCAACTATGCCAATTTCTATTCTATGGCACCTTTAATGTATACTTTGCATTTACAGTTGTTGATGAGATGTTGTAGCTTCTTGTTAAATTCAGTATTGTTGTTAAAACTTGACAACTATATTGTATTTAACATGGATGGTTCTAAATGATCCATTAATATACTTGTTTTATTCAGGCATTAGATATAATGCCTCATGGAGTGCACATTAAATGGCCATGAAAAGTCAAGACTATCTCACGCTTTTCCATTTTAAATAACATATTACCCACAGGCAGCTGCCTCATGCCCCTGAGAACCCCAGCGCAGTGTTAAGCACTACAGAGAAGAGAGCTATAAACCTGACGTGGGCCAAACCTTTTGATGGGAACAGCCCTCTCATCCGCTACATTCTGGAAGTGTCTGAAAACAGTGAGTAAAGACCTCATATGTGGATCATTAATCTTGGACAAGTTATGTGACATTAATGTAGTTACCTTGTTATGAATTTCAATGATGATGTTCTGAAAGTCATAATAATATGAAATAGAGTATTATTATTATAATTATTGGCAAATAATTTATTTAAAATGTATGATAATAATGATAATAAATATTGTTATTATTGTTATTATTATTATTATTATTATTATTATTATTATTATTAATATTAATATTAATATTAATATTATTATTATACGAAAAATATTATAATAATATGAACAGAATAATTTGTTTATGATGATGACGACAACAACAACAACAACAACAACAGCAAAATAAGAATAATACAATTGTTGTTGTTGTTGTTGTTGTTGTTATTATTATTATTATTATTATTATTATTATTATTATTATTATTATTATTATTGTTTGTAATATGAATATAAATGATATTATTTTTTTCCTAATAACATTATTATTATTATTAATATTAAAACAATACAATTTATATCATTACAATACAGTATAATTGATTGTAGTAGTAATAATAATAATAATAATAATAATAATAAAATGTTATTATTATATGTCATTAAAATAAAATAAACAAATAACTTGTTTATAATATCATCATCATACTACTACTAATAATAAAAATAATAACAATAACAATAATAATAATAATAATAATAATAATAATAATAATAATAATAATAATAATAATGTAATACGAACACAAAAGTTTGTTCATTATGGTAATAATAATAACAACAAACAACGACCATAGTATTTATTGTACTATTTAATATTATTATTTATTATAGGGTTCAGCAAACAAACAGACATGAAAAAGTAATTGGTGCTACATTATAGATTTTTAATATCATGATACTGATGAATGACCTTCTGGGTTTTTTGAAGCACTACTTGTACATAGAACCATTGAACTTGAAAGGCTCTTCCGTGGCTTCACAGGACCTTAAGAAGATTGTCCTATGCAAAACCTCGTTTTTAATGTTGGTTTAGTTCTTCACCTAGCTCATTATGTGTTCTTCATTATCTGCTCTACACAGATGCTCCTTGGACAGTCCTGTTGGCCAACATCGAGCCGGAGTCGACTGCTGTAACGGTCAACGGGCTCATCCCGGCACGCTCATACCAGTTCCGCCTGTGTGCCGTCAACGACGTTGGCAAGGGCCAGTTCAGCAAGGAGACTGACCGGTAAGCAGATCACAGGGTCCTAAAGCCTGCCGAGTATTACAGCTGTGCCCTGTCTGATCGTAAAGATAACTCTATCACTCTGTCACAGCATGTGAAAATTGCCTGTGCTCTCGCGGGACAGTGTCTATAGGAGGATTTATCTGCCTGAACGCTGTGTGTGTATATGACCGTATTTTTCTGGGATGTGTTTATGTGTGTCAGTGTATCTTCCAAGGATCAGTGTAATCAAAGCCCTCGGCGTGTAAAGAAAGCTTTTTGACACTTAAATTAGACATTCAGCAAATGCCCCCATCAAAACGGACACAAATCCCTCTAGTTCTCCTGAGGTTTGAGACAATCCTTCTAGCCAAGATAATCCTAAATCAGAATATACAGAAGGAAACCAGCCTATATAAAAGAGAGAGATCATATTATGACTATATTACATCTCAGACAGTATGTATCAGAGATGAACCATTTGCATTACAATGAATAGGAGAAACTGGCTAGAATGAAAGCCCCACCTTCCAAGTAAAAGAGCCAATGGCTAGTCAACAGTTACATTGTTTGGTGTTTGTGACAGGCTGGACCAATCTGAAAATAAAAAAAATAAAAAAATAGATTTGAATGTTCTTTTCACCTAAAAACTAAGTTTACGATACAAATGTCCATAATGCTGATGACTTTCCTTGAAAGAGACTTTGGTTACATCTGAAGCTCCTGGTCTTAATTTATATTAGACAACATTTTCTAATGTTATATTAGCATTTTTATAATGTTAATTATTATCTTGTGTTAATCTTTAAATTTTATATTTTGTTTAGTGGTCAACCGATATATTGGTGAAGGAAATGTATCGGCCCATATTTGGCTTTTTCTTATTTCTGCCATCTTAAAGGAACACTCCACTTTTTTTTGGAAATAGGCTCATTCTCCAACTCCCCCAGAGTTAATAAGTTGAATTTTACCGTTTTTGAATCCATTCAGCCGATCTCCGGATCTGGCGAGAGCACTTTTAACATAGCTTAGCATAGAGCATTGAATCCAATTAGACCAGTAGCAGCGCCTGAAAGTAGTCCCCAGCTACCGGGCACTACTTTCAGGCGCTGCGTAATATCACTGCGCCTGCTGCGGCCATGTTACGGCAGCAAAGTTCCTTGATTATTACGCCGGAATGAGAGTAGTTCCTAATCATATCAGCCTAGAAAATTGCAACTTTTCATTTTCCGCCGATCTTAGTACACGATATAACTACAGAAGAGTCAAGTTTTAAATAGGACAAATATCGAAACTCTTTGATCGTTTTAGAACGCGATGCTACTGGTCTAATTGGATTCAATGCTCTATGCTAAGCTATGCAAAAAGTGCTCTCGCCAGACCCGGAGATCGGCTGAATGGATTCAAAAACGGTAATACTCAACTTATTAACTCTGGGGGAGTTGGAGAATGAGCCTATTTCCAAAAAAAGTGGAGTGTTCCTTTAAGTGTCAGAAGTGGGACTTTTATTTTGACAGCATTGAGAATACCTTCAAAAAAATAAATAAACAAAGAATGTTAATGGTAAAAAAAATATCATTACCTCGTCTATGAGAAAATGTATATAATGATTATGATTATACTTGCGTTTATAACTATTTGTTTATTTGTGAAAAATACTATAATAAGATTACAGAATTTAGAAGTTCTGTTTATTTTTATTTTTTATTATATATTTTTTATTTATTTATTTATTTTTATTTTTTTTGTATTGTGTCATTTTCATTTCTTCTTTCTAATTTAGTTAATATTTTGTAAAATAAATATAAATTTCTTCATCTTCCGTTAAATTAAATAGTGTTATATATCAGCTTTATATTGGCCATCAAAAAATCCATATTGGTTGATCCCTGCTCGTGTTTATCTTCTTTCCTCCAGGGTGTCTCTTCCAGAGGAGCCACCCAGTGCTCCGCCTCAGAACGTTATTGCCAGTGGCCGCACCAACCAGTCCATCATGATTCAGTGGCAGCCACCACCAGAAAGCCACCAAAATGGCATCCTGAGAGGATACATCATCCGGTGAGACATGTTTACTCATGTCTGGGGTCTTGTAGTATCTTAAACCTTTCTCTGTTTTTACACTTATTTCACTCTTAATCTTTTGTAATATGTTTTTCCAAGGCCATGCCAATAAGACTCTTTTCCAGCCGGCCTTGATTCTCTTTCTCCACAGCTGGTTTGTGGGTGAATTTGATTGTATTATATTATTTCAAGGCTACTTCAGGATTTGAACACTTCAGGGCTTTTTCCTTGCTGTCAGTGATGACAGTGAAATGGACTTTTTGTTCATTTATTTATATATTTTTCTGGTTCATCATTGAGGAAAGCTGAAGGCCGTTTTTGGTACTGCAAACATAAGTAATGGTACCTGACCTTGGTCACCCTATATGGTCCTCAGCTCAGCTCAGGAAAAACACACAGAATGCTATGGAATTTCTAGAGTGGTTCTCTGTCGCCCTCTGTTGCTTACAGATGGTACTACTGTACAAAAACCAACAGACAGATCTGATTATGAAGAGTAAATGACAAGGTGTATTCTTAGAGATACTTATCAGAACACTTCAGAGAGGGTTATCTTGGGGGAAATTCTCTGCTCTGTCAAAGCTTTCTGTCTGCTAAGATCAGAAAATCTCTGCACCTGTCCTTGACAGTAACAATATGACCATCTGCTAATCTCAGGTATCGTCTGACCGGTCTGCCTGTGGATATCCAGTATAAAAATATCTCTAACCCTGATGTCACCAACCTGCTGTTGGAGGATCTCATCATTTGGACTAATTATGAAATTGAGGTGGCAGCATACAACGGAGCTGGACTGGGTGTTTACTCCCATAAAGTTACAGAGTGGACACTCCAGGGAGGTGAGGGTTTAGATCCCATTCAGTTTGGGATCAGTAAAATTGATTGATTGATTGATTGATTGATTGATTGATTGATTGATTGATTGATTGATTGATTGATTGATTGATTGATTGATTGATTGATTGATTGATTGATTGATTGATTGATTTTAATACTTTTATTCTTAAAATATTTGAAAATGACAGTAAAGTCATACATAAAACAACTTAAGATTTTTACTTTATATATATATATATATATATATATATATATATATATATATATATATATATATATTTTTTTTTTTTTAACTTTATATTTATCAAACAATCTTGAAAAAAATATATCACCATTTGCAGAAAAATTATAAGCAGCAGAACTATTTTTAACATTGATAATAATAATAATAAATATTTCTTGAGCACCAGATCATATTAATATATTAGAATGAAAAAAAAAAAAAAAACACAGGAAAAAATGGCTCACAGAAATAAATGTTATTTTTAAATGTATATTAAAATAGAAGACAATATTTTAAAATTATACTACATTTTCACAATATTATTGTGTTTACTGTTTTATTGACTTTACTTTTTTTGTATTACTTTTTAAGGAATAAGGTATCAAAAAATTGCTTGTTTTTTTTTTTTGTTTGTATTTTTCATGAACGGATCATTTCTGAAAAGTCTTCTCTTATCTCCTTTCAATGAAATGTTGGTTTCAAAAGGACAAAAAAGTACTTGATGCAACTTGTGCACTAAATTCAAAGTTATACAATAGTTTTTTGTAGCAGACCAAAATTTGAATTGTTATTTACTGAAAATCAAAGTTTAAGGTCACTGTGAACTGTCGTTGAGTAAAGAGCAATTTAAAAATTCTTCAAAAATCCCCTTTTGCTTTCCATGGAAAAATGACAATGTATGTGTTTTGGAACAATATGAGGCATAGTTGAGTAATTATTCCTTTAAAATATCACTGCTTAGTTGTGAAGATGCTGCTGTGTGCCATCTATAATTTGCGAAGTCAGAACTAATGAATCTTCCCCATCAATTTTCTGGGGTTTAGCAGCCGAAATGTGTTACCAAAAAAAGAAGTCTCATTTGTTTCCATCTCTGTCTTCCATTTTCCATTTTACCTGTCATCCAGTTCCCACCATCGCTCCAGGCAATGTGAAAGCAGAGCCCGTCAACTCCACCACAATACGCTTCACCTGGACAGCCCCGAACCCGCAGTTCATCAACGGCATTAACCAGGGCTACAAGGTAAACGCTGAAGGAATGAGAATAAATCTGCACTCAGACCTGAGCTGCTGAAAATGCATTAAACGCAGCATTTATTTTTAGGTTTTTCAGTTTGTTGATGAAATTTCATGCGAGGGTAGGCAAAGGTCTCTTTCAGCTCCAGTACTCTCATTCCTTTGTTTTCGTTTTTGCTGAGAGATCCGGAATTGATCCTGCTGTCATTCTGCTTCTTTATAGCCAGACTGTCTGCGGAAAAAAATGTTTAGGACAATTACAAAATGGAGACAGTCAGCCGGACACATTAGTCTTAATAGCTTATTAGCCAGGTTTAGGCTCGGTCCCAGACAACAACAGCTGGGATTGGAGAGAATATTTGTCGGAAGGCTTTTTCTTCTCTCTGTGGACTCGTTGGAGAACAATCTTATAACTCTCATTCCCTCTTTAGTGCCCTCAGAGGAGAGTTTCAAGTGTCTATAAACTTTGAAATGCCAAATAATCCACAATAGTATTGGGAAAAGGGATGAAATCTGTGACCGTTCAGCCATTCTCAGTGGAGAATTTATTTACTAATCTAGCGCTCTGATAGTGTTATTTGAACACCATTATGCAAATCAGGCATTGGTGCAAACATGCCTACAAAATGTGTCAGTGCAGTTCAATTTTACACACCAGTTCTAGGTTATGCAGGTTATGGAAGATGTCATATTTAGACTGTTTTCTTTCTTTCTTTCTTTCTTTCTTTCTTTCTTTCTTTCTTTCTTTCTTTCTTTCTTTCTTTCTATATTCTTTCCTTCTTTTTTTTCTTTCATATACATATTAGTGCTGTCAAACGATTAATCGCATCCAAAATAAAAGTTTTTGTTTACATAATATATGTATGTGTACTGTGTATATTTATGTATATATACATATAAACACATGCATGTATATATTTCAGAAAAATATGTTAAATTTATATATTATTATTATTATTATTATTATTATTATTATTATTATTATTATTATTATTTTACTTGACCCAGACATCAGAATAAGCTTAAAAATGCTAAAAAAAAAAAAAAATAGCTTGACTAAAACATTATTTTGGTCTTCTCCATTCTCGAGGATGCAGCATTTATTTTATTTTATTCATTTATTTACTTATTTACTTACTTACTAACATACATGCTTGCTTACATAACACACTTACTAACTAACTAACTACTGTGATCCAGACATCAAAATTAGCTTAAAAAAACAGCTTGACTAAAACATTATATTGCTCTTTTCCATTCTGGAGGATGTAGCATTAGGACTATTTTATTTTATTATTGTTTTTACTATTATTTTATTTCACTGTTGTGACCCAGACAATAATAATCAACTTAAAATGCTTGATTTAAACCATTATTATTGGTCTTGTCCATTTTGATCAATTCTGCGATAGCTAGACAATGTTCAAAACAAGAAGGAAACAAGATAATAATTAATAATATTGAAAAATGAACATAAAATGTAAAGTAAAGTAAAGAAAGAAAGAAAAGTAAAGTATAAAAAAGTATCCAAAACTGGATCATTTATTAATCTCTCGCTCTTTTTAGCTGTTAGCATGGGAGCCAGGAAAGGAAGATGAGATGAAAATAGTGACGGTTCGGCCGAACTTCCAGGACAGTGTGCATGTGGGCCACATCACCGGCTTAAAGAAGTTTTCTGAGTACTTCACCTCTGTGCTCTGCTTCACCACACCAGGAGACGGTCCTCGCAGTCCTCCACGACGTCTGCGCACTCATGAAGACAGTGAGTTCCTGTTCCAGCACACACACATTCACACTTTACATGGTTATTGTTGATGTTCAGGGCTTTCAATTTCAAGAACCAGTGAAAGCAGGAAGACCTCTGACCCTGGTTTTAATGGAAACCACACTCACATCTCCAGGTATACTGTACCTGTGAAGGTCTCACAGTCTGATCTCTGGCCTGTATTTTCAGCCCCTGGTGCTGTGGGTCACCTGAGCTTCACTGAGATTCTAGACACTTCTCTCAAAGTCAGCTGGAGAGAGCCCAATGAGAAGAACGGCGTTCTGACTGGTGAGTTATTAACAAATATATCTGCTACGGAAATTATATTTGTTCCATTGATGCCTTGTGAAAAATCATAGTGTTTTCATAGTGAAAAATCATATATATATATATATATATATATATATATAATATATATATATATTTTTTTTAACTATTAGAGGATTCAATTTTATAATAATTAAAAATAATTATTTCCAAAATATTTTCCAATATATTTCTAGACTAGAACCCTAGTTTAATTCTCTGTAATTAATATACAATATTATTATAATTTTTTTAAAATGTTTTTATTTCGTACAATTTATATTATAATATAATATAATAATATAAAATATTTCATATTTGTTTCCTAGGGTATCGTATATCATGGGAGGAATATAACCGTACTAACACACGGGTTACACATTACCTGCCTAATGTTACTCTGGAATACAGAGTCACTGGACTGACCGCTCTCACCACATACACCATTGAGGTGGCTGGAATGACCTCCAAGGGTCAGGGTCAGCTGTCGTCTTCAACCATCTCTTCAGGAGTACCGCCAGGTAAAGCACACACATGCACAAACCAGTCAGAACAGTAACAACAATCTGTACATTAAAATCAGACTGGAAAGGCTAAACATGGTCTAATCAGCTTTAGACCACCACTGGTTTTAGAGCTCCCATTAAAAGGACTACAGAGGGTTATAAAGTTAAACATCCAAGCCCTCATTATTGCATCGATGCAGCACCAACACATGCAGCCCAGAGCCGTAGAATAACTGACAGGAGGAGGCTCTGGCTGCGCGGAGTTCACGATTACGACTCCCACGGCAGAGATCGTTTCTCCTTTATTGCTTCATTAGACGGTCTATGGCTTCCAGACACAAACCGTGTACGAGTCGCACACATTCAAAAGTAGATGTAGACGTTTAAAGATGTATGAATCCTGAACGGTCATAGTGTCGCACCATGTTACCCTTATTACCCAAAGTTATGCAGAGCCTGTTGCTTTCATGACATTCCCACAGTGTTTTATTGGAGGCATATTTCATCTTCTGATAATAAGCTGGGTAACAGCTGTGAGTGTGGAATGATTTGTACCAAAGTTCTTGTTCATTTATACCTTTCACACAGATATTGAACTGTGAGAAAACTGTTTTTAAAGTATATTTAGAGCTTCTTGCTATGGTTGCAGTGTAATAACCATAGATATGTATAGGCAGATGCCACATTCGACCACCATCTTGGAACAGTCAGTTTGTCGTCACTCACAGTAAAAATCAATGGTTTTTCCAAGATGCCACAACACTTTGCAGCCACTGGTTGTAAAAACCAAAATGTAAATTCCTGAAGTAATGAGATAAATTTTCACAGGTAAGAATGGTCATTCATTGTTTATTTATTTCTCTGTATACAAAGCCTCATCTTACCAAAAGGGGGAGCCATAACGCAGCCAAACATTTTCACAATTCAACTTTTTTTTTTAATGTTTGGTTCCTGAAACAATCTGTTCTACTCAGGATTTATTGCCAGATTATATTCAGTATAAAATAAAATAAAACTAAAAAAAGTAATGTTTTGTAAACTAAAACACTCTTTTCTCTCTCTCAATACAGAGCTTCCTGGGCCTCCCACAAACTTGGCCATTTCAAACATTGGCCCTCGATCAGTAACCTTGCAGTTCAAGCCAGGATACGATGGCAAGACCTCAATTTCTCGTTGGCAGGTGGAGGCCCAGGTGAGTCACTCTTTATTCACCAGGGTGAAGTTTTAGCATTCTTGATTTGATCTTTGAATGAACCTCTTTTTTACATGAATCTCTCTCAGGTGGGTGTGATTGGAGAGAATGAGGATTGGGTGATGGTCCATCAGCTGGCCAACGAGCCTGATGCTCGCTCTCTGGAGGTCTCCGGCCTCAACCCCTACACCTTTTATAGGTGATACATATATTTATTTATTACTTGCATGAATGTATACACTCCTGAACAAAATCTTAGTTTTTGAAAAAAATGCAAGTTTTTGCATTTCGCGCTGGTGGATCATAACCAGGTTGTAAGTACTGCTTCAAAATGCCAAAAGAGGAAACAGGAGCAAGAGACAAAAAAACACAGAATAGGCAATTTATTGAAAACTGCATTTAAACTCAAACAGGCTGTTTATATATATGTGTGTGTGTGTGTGTGTGTGTGTGTGTGTGTGTGTGTGTGTGTGTGTGTGTGTGTGTGTGTGTGTGTGTGTGTGTGTGTGTGTGTGTGTGTGTGTGTGTGTGTGTCATTCTAAATTGACTAAGTTTTATTAATTTTGTCATGGGCTTTTAGCATTTTTATTGTACTTTTTCAGTATTTCTATGTAGCTTTAATTTAATTTTATTTCAGTTTTAGTGACTTTAGTACTTATTTATTTTACTAATGAATAAATACATATTTCAGTATTAAATGAGTAGTTGGTATTTTATTTACTTTGTTAGTACTAACTTTCATTTAAGTTTTTCAAGTTTTCATGTCCATTATTGAACATTATTTGTTATAGTTTTACTTTTAGTTATCAATAACAACACTGCTTATCATTAGACCACCCTAGATGAATGTTAATGTAAAGTAGGCCATTGAAATAAGTGTATAATGGGATTTGCAGGTTCCGTATGCGTCAGGTGAACATAGTGGGCACCAGTCCACCCAGCCAGCCTTCCAGAAAGATCCAGACCCTGCAGGCTCCTCCTGATATGGCTCCTGCAAATGTCACCCTGCGGACGGCCAGTGAAACCAGCCTCTGGCTTAGATGGGTGGTATGTTCTACAATCAAAACAATACACACAGTGTGTCACATTGTGACTTTGACTTTGACACAGACTCAGTCTCTCTCTTTTTCGTATGTTGATCAGCCTCTTCCTGAATGGGAGTACAACGGGAACCCGGATTCGGTGGGTTACCGTGTGCAGTACAGCAGGACCGGAGCTCAGTCCAGAGCTCTGCTGCATGTCATTGCAGATCGCCTGGAGAGAGAGTTCACCATCGAGGACCTGGAGGAGTGGACAGAGTATGAGGTCAGAGTTCAGGCCATCAACGGCATTGGAGCAGGACCCTGGAGTCAACCTGTACGGGGAAGAACCAGAGAGTCCGGTAAGGACAAACCAGTATATTTTTTATTATTGTTTATTATTTATTAAATTATTTATTTATTAATTTTACATTTCAGAATTTTTGCATGCAATATTTACAAGCAGGATTTGTTTACTATCTTTCTGCATTAAAGGGCATTAAAATAAATGTTAGTAATTTTTTTTTTAACATTAGTCATATTTTGTATATATTTTATTTATATATATATATATATATATATATATATATATATATATATATATATATATATATAATATAATTATATAAAATATATAATTCAATATAGTAATAATATATTAATGTATCTGTTATTTTATAGCTTCAAACATCCGATTTGTCAGCAACTGTCAATTTTATAATATGGAATGGAAAAACATTGCATTGATCACATATGTTGCTTTTAATGCATGTCTTAAATCATTCATCATATATAGTACGTGGGCACAGGATTTCCTGTTTAAACAGGCTTAAATGGGCACAGATCTGCACACACGTGCAAACCTTTTTCATTGCTTCTGTGCCATGAAAGAGAAGTGCAAACACTTCCTCTGGATCACCTGTTTTTCTCCTTCTGCTCAGCTTGTTCTCCATGGTTACCAGAATTCAGTGAAATGGGTTTGGGATTAATAAGTAGGTGTTGAGGAAATTGGTAACACATGGGGCTGTACACATGACTCCCCTGTTTTTCTTTAGCCAATCAGATTCCCACAATCATGCACTCTGTGTCCGGGGATTTGTGCCGGAGAGTGATTCTCTGTGTTACTCCCCCAATAATGGTCAAAATCTGGTGTCTTTCAGGCCTCACTGCCTTTGTGATATGTGTCCGGCTATCATCACACTCTTAATCCTCCCCCAGCACACACATATAGATAAAAGGCACATATTTCAACCCCATTAAGGACTTAGTATGCATAGATGTATACAGACGTACATATATGCCCTAACCAACACATTTATTTGTATGAACCCTTCTGTCTTCCTTTGTTTTAATGCAGTCCCCTCTTGTGGCCCCACGAATGTTTCTGCATTTGCCACTACATCCAGCAGCATTCTAGTCCGTTGGTTTGAAGTTCCTGAACCCGATCGGAATGGACTCATCTTGGGCTATAAGGTCTGTGAGCACTTTAAAAACACCATTCATTAAAACTAAGCTGTAAAAATGACAAATTAAACTAATACATTTGAATACTTGACTGCAAAACACATGAGCGAAGCTTTTTTTTTTTCTGTGCATTTGAAAGTGAATGGTGGAAGTCTCACACGTTCAAAGAAAATAGCTTATTTCCGTGATGCAAAATAAGGTTGATATGTTTCTCTTTTTTTTTTTTTTTAGGTGGTATATAAGGAGAAGGATTCAGACTCTCCTCTTCAGTTTTGGACGGTGGAAGGAAACGCCAGCCACAGTGTTCAGCTGACCGGACTGGGAAAGTACGTTTTGTACGAGATCCAGGTGCTCGCCTTCACCCGCATTGGAGACGGCCGACCCAGCACTCCTTCAATCCTGGAGCGAACCCTTGATGATGGTGGGCACTACAATACACAAAAAACAAGCAGTTGCCTTGTTAAATAATCAGATGTGTCTTTACAAGTTTATGATATTCTTGTTTTCAGTGCCCGGGCCACCTGTCGTCATTCTTTTTCCTGAAGTCCGGACCACCTCAGTCAGACTCATCTGGCAGCCACCTTCCCAGCCCAACGGCATCATACTGGGTACAAGAGTTTGTTTGCTTGTTTGTGCGTTTGAGTGTGCATGCATTTGATTCTTCTGGTGTTTATACTTACATGCTTGTCTTCTGAATGACCTCTTTTTACCATCAAGAGATCAAACATCCCTGAATACCTTCAACAGTGACTGTTAACGGATCATACACGTGCAAATATGCATAAACATGTAAAAACAAACACAGAGTATCACATTAAAATAATTGATCCTATTTTTAAACCATATTTACACTACCTTTCAAAGTTTGGGGTTGGTATGATTTTTTTTAAATTTTCTGTTACTGTATGTTTACCAATGCTGCATTTATTTTTGAAAGAAAGTACATTAAAAACAGTAAATTGGGAAATATTATTACAATTTAAAACAGCTGTTTTCTACTTTAATACATGTTCGAATGTAGTTTATCACTGTAATGGCAAAAGAACTGCATTTATTTGAAATATAAATATTTTGTAACATTATAAATGTTGGTAATCTCAATTTGGATCAATTTATTGCATCACTGCTGAATAAAAGTATTAATTTAAAAAAAAAAAGGAGAAAAAAAAAATAGTGTAATTGCTTCCACTCTTAAGCGGCCCCATTGTAAACAACATCACATTCCTTTTTCTTTTGTTCATTAGCTTGTGTTTCCTCTAATCAAGAAACAAAGCCAAATGTGTTACATTTCCTCAACTGCACACGACGAAAAGCACAGTTTTTCCTGTCCTGATCTCGGTTCCCTCTCCAGCCTATCAGATCACATACCGCCTGAACTCCACCAATAGCAACACAGCCACGTTTGACGTCTTGAACTCCAGCGCACGGCAGTATACCGTCACCGGACTGAGGCCGGAATCCGTGTACGTGTTTCGTATCAGAGCACAGACACGCAAGGGATGGGGAGAGGCAGCGGAGGCTTTGGTGGTCACCACAGAGAAGAGAGGTAATGCATAGTATTGTCACACATCCGCAAGACAAGCTCAAACTGAGCAGTGTGTCTGATATTAAGCAAGAAATGCTTAAATTTAAATCTATCCAAATGATCTTATTGTCACAGGTTCATGTAATCAGATCTAAAGTGCATGTTTGTGTGTTCATTTCTCTGAACGGAGACGTCTACGGTCCACTAAGGTCAAGTCCAAAACAAATCAATCCCTTTTAGCCAGACCTGCTTTGGTGTGGTTTGAGACGCTTGGCAGAAGTTCTGCTGCACTGACTTCCACTCAAGCAAAGGCACATTCTTCTTACAAAGCATTATAATCAGACTTCAGATTGTTTATGCAGTTCACTGATCCAACGTAGAGGTATTGAATTGTAATGTGTTCTTACATAATGCAATATGAAAGTCATAAATTCTCCATAATCTAATGTATTTTTTTAAATGTTAACCGTGTTCTGCAGGATTATGAGTGTGCAGTGAAGCAGTGATAATATTGTATGACTGCACACGTAAAACCAGGGTTGGGATGATAATTTAAAGCTAGCTTTCCAGGCTACAAATTACTCATAATTTAAAGTAGTTACACAATTAAGTTACTATTTGAAAAAGTAGTTTGCTACATTAAAATTGCTAACCAAAAGTAGCTCAACTATATTAGCTTCAATATGTTAAACTAAATAGAAGCAATTTAAATTGCCATTTGCTATTACTAGTATCAGAGTAAGGGGACAAACACATTCTAAAGATAACTGTATGGACAAAAAATTGAATATAGCTTTGAGATGATTCATTTTTAATTCATTTTCATGTATCAGATTGATTACAGCTTATAAAACAAGAAAATTCGTATGGAGTTAAAAACGTTTGAATATTTTGCCTTCTGTGAAGGGATTAGTGAATCGTTTATATGAACTGTTCAAATAAGTGATTGATGTTAAACAAACGGATTCACAAAAATGATAGGAATGTGTTTGATTATTGGCTTTAAGATTTTAAGTGTGCTTACGCTTGACCTTTGACCCCCAGCTCGACCACAACCCACCAGCCGTCCCACAGTCCCGCAGGAAAACGTACAGGCACGCAGCGTGCTGCTGTCATGGGAACCCGGCAGCGATGGTTTATCTCCAGTCCGGTATTACACGGTTCAGGTCAGAGAGCTGCCTGAGAAGAACTGGACGGTTCATTCTGCATCTGTTAGCCATGAGTCCAGCTCCTACATTGTTGACAGGTACAAAAGACATCTGCTGGGAAGTTTTGTGTGATTTGATTCAAAATTCCTTCATGCATAAGCACAGATTTTCCATCAACAAGTGACGTTACTTTGTTAGTCATTGTAACTTTATACTGGCTTTACGCAAAGCATATTCTGAGCAGCGGCCTGTGTTTCGACTTGTGTGTATGATTTTTATTTCAGACTGAAGCCTTTCACCTCCTATCAGTTCAGAGTGAAGGCCACTAATGATATTGGAGACAGTGACTACAGTGAAGAGAGTGAAGCCATTACAACACTACAGGATGGTTAGAACATTTAACCCTTCCCTCTTCATTCCGCATCTCTTGTACTCTTTAGCAATGTTTTGTTTAGCCGATATCACTTGCCCGTTCCCAAAAATTTGCACACTCTGTTTCAAAACCTTCTGAGCTGCTTGTCTAGACATTGTAAGGCATCGTAAGCATTTCAAATGTTCTAGATGGTATTCAATACTGCACAACCTAGTCTTTAGTTTGCCAGGCAGCTGGTCTTTTAACCAGCTGACAAGTGCCCCAAACCCCTCTACAATCTGCAAACCAGACCAACGGGAGAACCAGCTTACAGGAGGCTGCTTTAAACTGCCTGCTTCAGCAGGGTTGTTATGGCTAACATTGAAGTCAGCATCTTATATGTTCTGTAAACATTTTTCAATTTGAGGCTAAAAGTCTTATTTGTGGGGTAAAACACCCCTATCTTCCCAGAAGATAAATCTAAATAGTCCAATATAATTTCAGTGGATTATTTCACCTAATATTTGTGTGATATGTATCAGTTCGTTTTTTGTTTTTGTTTTTTGAGAGAGAAATTAATTTTTATTTTATTTGGCATGCGTTAAACTGAAAATGAACCAAAGAAATTAAGCAGCACAGCCATTTTTACCAATGATGATAATAAATGTTTTTTAGCTCCAAATCAGCATATTAGTATGATTTCTGAAGGGTCATGTGACGCTGAAGACTGGAGTAATGATGCTGAAAATTCAGCTTTGCCATCACAAGAATAAAATACATTTGAAAATAAATTAAAACAAATTCTGAATTGTAATAATACTTCACAATATTACTGTTTTTACTGTATTTTTGATCAAATGAATCCAGCCTTGACGAGCATAAGAGACTTATTTAAAAAATTCCTTTTCTTATACAGACAGTGTCGCAGCTCACTGGGTTTTGGAACAGAGCCATTAAACACATATTCTTCTCTACATGGTCCCGCCTTCGTCTTGTCTTTGAATATATATACAAACAAATCATTCTATATGTGATGTGCGTTTCATGAATTGACCATTATGCAGCACACAGATGCAATTCTGTCTGTATTACGAGAACTTGGCTTTACAGTCATGATAGCAGCCAAGCACTTATTGTGAATCCAGGTGATGCTATTGTGTTCCAGCGATGATGTCATTGCTGGAGGCAGTAGAATAAGTGAGGTAATACAGTATCTCTGGTTGCTATGAAGCAACTTTAGTGTAGTGAGACAGGCCATGCATAATGCCTGTTTTAAACCCAACACAGCAAATCAGGCTGGTAGACAGGCTTGGCTTGTTCAGCAATGCAGTGTTTATGTAGCGTAAGACATTGTAGCTGATGCAGCAAAACATTCACTGGGATGCCAGGTACACAATTACCTTTCTGTCCCTCTCCATTTAAGCGTATCTCTCTCTCTCTCTCTCTCTCTCTCTCTCTCTCTCTCTCTCTCTCTCTCTCTCTCTCTCTCTCTCTCTCTCTCTCTCTCTCTCTCTCCCTCCCCAGCTCCAGACGAATCTCCCACAATCTTGACTGTCACGCCACACACCACAACCTCTGTGCTGATTTGCTGGCAGGTAAGTGGGCAGGACTTTTCACTTACAGCCACACGAGCCGTGCTTTTCCATCAGCGTTTTGTAATAACAGAGCAGGAGGGCATAGTATGTATCTTAAACACATATTATCAAACTCACCCCTGAATTACACTTTCAAAGAGGGCTGGTTTTAAAAGTTCAAGCCTCTGGTTCACATTTGTATCCATTCAGGTGAAAAAAAGGTGAGTGAACTGGTTCCTCCCGCAGAACTAGTTCATTCATGCTTTATTGGGGGGATTTTTCTGATTTGCTTATTAAACTTGAGCTTAGAATTAGCAAAAGTCTGGTTTATCCAGAGTAAAGATGTCCTCCCTCCGGCTATTAGCAACATGCATGTTTACACAATCTCTAATTACATGTACTCAATGTAACTTAACCCTATACACAAATCAAATGGCAAAAGCTTAAAGGGGGCAGGACTGATTTTTTTCTGACTAGTAGCAGAATGAGCAATTCTGTTTGCTGAGTATGACACTAGTGGCACAGATATTCCACACTTCACCTTTTAATGACACTGTTGGTTATGTGTGGTGACATTCGCTCAGCATGTCCTGTCGTCCTTAGCCCCCTCCTGAGGAGAAGATTAATGGGATCCTATTGGGCTTCCGAATCCGATATCGGGAGTTGCTTTACGATCGGCTCCGAAGTATCAGCGCTCATGCCATCAGCAGCCCTTCAACCAGCTGGGCAGAACTCACATGTAAGCAGAAGTATTACTAGTGTTGCTAGCAGTGTACATTAAATGAGACAAGATCCAAAAATAAAGTACACATCTCAATTTTTTTTTTTGCACCTAACAAAGAAAATTTAATCTTTAAAATTTAAATTTAAATTTAAATTTAGTCTTTAATAATGACTAATGTTTTAATTTATCCATAGCCCAAATCATAAATATATATATTTTAAAAATGTAATAAAAAGTTAAAAAAGAAGAAAAAAAAAGTTAAATGAATCAGTTAATTAGTATTAGTGTCAATTTCAATTTCAATATGTTCATTAATGGCTTGTTAGTTTAAAAGGATCATTTAGTAGTCTAAGCTTAATTTTATATTTAGTATGAACTATTTTAAAATATTTAATATAATAATCATTATTTTCATATTAACTAATATATTTTTTTTATTAATTCACAGCCCAAAACAATAAAAATATTGGAAAAATTAATTAAAAAGTTAAAAATAAAATATTCGTACAAACATAAAATATCTTCATTAATAGCCTGTTAGTTCAAAAGTATTATTTTTGTAAACCAAGCATAATTTTATATTCAATATTAACTATTTTTAAATATTTAAGCTAGTTTCTGACTCTTCTTATTTTTCTGATCATATCTTCTTTGCTAATGTTCTCTTCTTCCTCTACTTCCTCTTCTGCAGCTCCATACGGCATACGGAACCTCAGCGATCCCTCCCTCACTCAGTATGAGCTGGACAGTAAGCCACTTCCTGTTTCTTCTTGCTATTTTTTTCCCTATTTATCCTGCCCAGTCCATAAAGCTGATGTATGATTGTGTCTAGTCCAGTATATGTCAAGTCTTACTTAAGGGTTGAGAATATGCAGTCTAGATGTTTAGACTGGCTGCTGTCAGCGGTCATGTTCTCACCTCATGTCTAGTGTGGTAATGAATTTAAGAACTGGATCTGGTTTCTATCTGCCGTTGATCTCTGCTGGAAGAGCAGTGTGTAAATTGAGTTCAAATAAGCAGACTGACTCATCTTTCGGGATAGGAGCTGACACAGTTTTCAGAGAAAGTCTGAGTCAAAGTTAATGAAACAAAGATGGTTGAGAAAGTGGAACATTTAATATAAAGAGAATCACATTGTTTGTGTGTTTAAGTTTAGTTTAGTTTTTTTAAGTAGATAAAACTTGTTGTAGAGTGCCAACCATGTATGAAAAAACTGCTATTTGTGATTTTTGTTCTTCTGTAGATCTTACGAAACACAAGCGCTATGAAATCAGAATGAGTGTCTATAATGCTGTTGGTGAGGGACCAACTAGCTCACCACAGGAAGTCTTTGTTGGTGAAGCAGGTAAAAACCTTTATTATCTTTATAAAGTTTTTCTTAGCTTACAAATAAAAAGGAGTAAAATTTCACCTCACATTGGCGTTCCCTCATAGTTCCCACTGCCCCGCCTCAAAATGTGGTCATCCAATCAGCTACTGCCACGCAATTTGATGTGACGTGGGACCCGCCTCCACTGGAGACTCAGAATGGAGATATTCAGGGTTATAAGGTCAGATTCTGATGACTATGTGGAAAATGCATTTAGTGTGACTCCCATGGATATTTTCTGTATGATGGTTCTGTTGACCTTCTATGACTAATGTTTTTTTCTGACTTATTTAGACGTTTACGATTTACATTAAAAACAAATTGTGTAATTTATGTGGGAAAAAATCACTGATCACTGTTATATATATATATATATATATATATATATATATATATATATATATATATATTACAGTGATCAGTGATATATATATATACATTATGTATGTATGTATGTGTCTATATATGTATGTGTGTGTGTGTGTGTGTGTGTGTGTGTGTGTGTGTCTATATATGTATGTGTGTGTGTGTGTGTCTATATATGTGTGTGTGTGTGTGTGTGTGTAGAATGTACTAATTATTATTTTTTTTTAATAATGGATTTTCATAAGTTAAAAATGTCTGGGATTGACAAATGGGCAAAACACTAAACTTATATGTAAAACTAGGGTGATCATATTTTAGTTTTCCAAAAAGAGGACAGTAGGGGGCGGGGACATGGGCGAAGCTTCGCCTAACAGTATACATAGCAAGTTTTATTTTTCATTTGTTTGCTTATTTTGTTTTTATTATAAAGTATATATTATAAAGTAGATATAATAGAAAAAGAATATGGAATACTAGTGTTAGAGGGTCATTTTTAAATAAAAATAAAACAAGTCAATAGAACAGAAAAAGAATAGAGAATGCTAGTGTTAGAGACTGTTTTTTCTTTATAAACAAAACAAGTAGTTAGAATAGAAATAGAATAGAAAGTGCAAATGTTAGAGAGGGTCAAGTTTTTTCATTTAAAAAAAAAGCAAATAAAATTAGCATTAGAATAGAGAGTGCTAGAGTTAGAGGGTCAAATTAAGATAAAGAGATGTGTTTTCAGCCGTTTCTTGAAAATATTAAGGACTCAGCTGCTTGGATTGAGTTGGGCAGGTCATTCCACCAGGAGGGAACAGTTAATGTAAAAGTCTATGAAAGTTTGATCATAGGTAGAATGCAAAATTACAAAATGTAATTTATATTCAAACCTTTAACCCACTTGGGTAAATCAACCCATGGCAACAGTTTAAATGTAGCCCAGTTCTGTGGAAAAAAGGCGGACTTGGCAAAGAGCTGCAGGAGTCAGATTTGACTGATCACAGGTCGAGAATAAGGAGAGATGACTGACAAGACCATGCTTGAGTATTTGCTGCTCAACAGATCCTGAGCTCATTGACAAATATCTGATCTTGAAAGATCTGTTCCCTTTACACAGAGTGCGTGTGATCACGAAATCGAAAGTGAAAGTAAATATTTAAATACACCGCATACCGATAGCGGCTCCTTGATGCACCAGAATTATATACAGTATTAGAATGTTTAAAGGAGTGGACACGAAAATTGCGGGAGCAGGCGTCAATGGTCAGCAATTCAGCGGGAGGGAATAAGAAAACAGCCTGATCCCGGACATTTTGGGCGATTAAGAAATCCCGGCCAGACGCATTTTTGTTGGTCCAAAAAGAGGACATGTCCAGAGAAATGAGGACATATGGTCACCCTATGTAAAGGACAAGGTCATTTTAAAAAGGTTGCAAAAATAAATGATGAGCTTGAAAATGTTTCCAAGAGCTTTATATAATAGAATAATCTAGAAGCTAAAAATGCCTAAAACAGACATGCAAAACAATAATATGAGTGTGACCTATTTTTTTTGTACTTGCAGATTTTCTTTTGGGAATATCAGCGGAAAAACGAGACCGAGAAGCTGCGGACTCTCTTCCTGCCAGAGGGAGGGGTGAAGCTCAAGAATCTAACGGGCTACACCACCTACATGATCAGTGTTGCTGCTTTCAATGCAGCCGGTGATGGGCCACGCAGCCCACCGACCAGAGGAAGAACACAGCAAGCTGGTGAGGAAACTTTAGACAGTTCTGTCCTTACCTGTCTTGTCCTGGACCTTCATGCATTATCACAAAAGTTAACAAAAACGCTTGTCCTGGGTCATTTGCTAGATATATTGTGTACCATATATACTAGTAAGACCACTATCATAACTTCACTAGATAGACTTTTTCAGATTTTAAAGCTGAATGGAGTCATTTTACTTTTAATAACTGAATCTAAACTAGCACAGGCGTAAAACTGGGTAAACACATGGGCAGTCATTCAGGGGTTTGTAATGATGGAAACTATTTCAAATAATTTCATTATTTGTCCAAGACCTTCTGGAATGTGAACCACTGCTGAAAACCGGCCAAAAAATATCAAGAACTCAATAAGTTATCCTTTGCTTGTAATCAGTAAATCTGCTGTCTGCGTTTGTTTGTGTGTATAGAGTTCGCTCTGATGAAGCAGAGTAATTTCTGCCTTATTCAGCCTTGTGGTTTTCATTCGGCATGCTTGTGAGTTGGCTCACGGCTTAGAGCGTCTGTGGGACACAGTCTCTAGATTGTTCTCTCGTTCTGGAGGAGATGTTTCCCTGGAGTCTGAGTGAAATATGCTTTTCATTCGATTGCCACAGAAGTGACCGTTTTTGTCATCTGATATTATAAAGTTGGCCGTGTTGAGCTTCAGTGTCAAAATTTGTTGATGGATGAAATAGCTTTCCAGGCTATTTTGTTATGTGTGAGCTTTTTGTTTTTACTCTCTTTGCTAATACAATTCAAGAAGGGGAAAGACGAGGAACAAAGTAGCGTGTATAAGAGGACAGAGGACATAAAACTGATATTCTGAAGCCTCAAAATTGAATGGTGGAAACATGCACTAGGTTTATTCTTTATTTTTCTTTTGAAGAAAAGATGATGTGACACATAAGACGAAATTCACCTTTAGTGTAGATTGATTGATTCTCAAGTGAATGATTTTGAAACAAGTCAGTTTTTGAAACATCAGAGCGTTGATGAATTAACACCTAAATTACTGACTGGATTTGGAGTTTTGTTGAAATATGTTGCAAAAAAAGTTATTGTTTTGTTTAGTTTGCAGTTAAGACCACTTATTGTGTGCGGTTAAAGTACTGTTGACATACTAAAGAGTATTGTGTGTGCTTGTGGTTACAACTACATATAATAGTTTGACAGTTTTTGTTTATATCATAAATCGCACTTCCAGAAAACACTCTGACTGGCGTTAAATGGTTTTGTCTCAAGCTGTGGAGCTGAAACACATAGCAAATGCAGTTCAATAAATCAGCAAAAGTCTGACAATCTTCTCACAAGCTGTGTCTGTCTTCCTCTCCTTCATCTAAAAAGATTTGTCTTTATATTATGTCTGCGCTTTTTCTTTTTCCTTTTCCCCCAGAGATAGAAACAGGCACAGAATGACAGGTAATTTTGTTTTTTGTTCCAAGAAGGGTTTAAAGTCTCAATTCCAGGAAAGGGAGTCAGACAGACACGTTTAATCCATTGAGACTGTCTCTCCTGATTAGCAGATGTTTTCTCTTTCAGCTCCCAGCGCTCCCAGTTTCATCCATTTCAGCGAGCTCACCACCACCTCCGTCAACGTGTCGTGGGGCGAGCCTGTCTTCCCTAACGGCATCATTGAGGGTTACAGACTTATCTACGAGCCCTGCATGCCTGTTGATGGTCAGTGCCTTTTTTGTTTCGTGTATACATTTCAGATTTCATGTATAACACCTGTAGCACCAAAGTTCCTTTTTCTAACACCTTACTAATATTACCAAATAATTTTGAGTTTAATTAATAAAGCCAGTTAGTAGTCACAGAGAAGAGAGTGTGTGTGTGTGTGTGTGTGTGTGTGTGTGTGTGTGTGTGTGTGTGTGTGTGTGTGTGTGTGTGTGTGCGTGTGCGTGTGCGTGTGCGTTTATTTGTTTGTGTGCAGGGGTGATGGGCGCAGGAAAACTCTTTCCTTCCATAAATGTGCTAACATCAAATTGTGATTATTATAATCAGTCAGGGTCCACAATTAACACCTGCCAGTGGTGGGTTAATTGTAAAGTTACTGTCGATAAATACATATTGTAACTGCCCATGGAATTTTGCATTATTTTTATTTAAAAAAAATATTTATATTATGGAATAATTTAGCTGTTATTTAAAATTATTTAGCTATTTCCTTGCTTATTTATGACAAACAGCACAGGTAATTTTGCGCTATTACTTACAAACAGTATTATTATAATATAATTTATATACTATTATAATGTTTAATACTATTTTGAGTAAGCATTTTATATTTTCATTTTCTATTTTAATTTAGTTTGTTTTAGTAATTTTGTTATGTGCTATTTATCTTTAATTTACATCTTTATTTTTTTTTTACATTTTAGTTTTAATTTTAGTTAATTATTTTATTTTTAAGTTGAAATTTTTCATCTAATATTTATATTAGCTTAAACAATTATTATTATTATTATTTTTTTTTTTTATTATTATTATTATTAAAAATATATATATTTTAACATTTTTAGTTAACATTAACAAACAAACTATTCACCTGTCACAACTCCTTGTTTTTATTCTTTATATTTTCATTTTGGTGCCTTTTAGTGGCTTGGTCTTGATATGGAGTTCTGGAGAAAACTTTAGGAGTTCAATATTCAAACTTCGGATGATAATAATATCCACTTAGGAAAGTTATTAGAAAAGTCTTAAAGTCTTTAAAAGATAGAGTCTTTCAAGTCAACTTAAACACTACAAAAATAATAAAATTACCTAAAGTGTAAAATTATAAAAATATAATTACCTAAAATTACCATCCAAATTCTTATGAACTGGCTAAAGCCATTTTGCTTGAATTTAGCACTTGATGAGTGTTAATTTTGGACCTTGCGATCATTATTCAGGGGCCAACAGTATTGTTGAGATGAGATCTACACCCACGTGTGAGTGTGTGTCGAGCTCCTGTTGCCTGAACTAAAAGTAGTGTGTCTGTCTAGAGCCCTCAGTGGCCTGTGTCGACTGTCTTCACTCCCCCTCCCCCCCAGGCGTCAGTAAGATCGTGACGGTGGACGTGAAGGGGAATGCCCCCCTGTGGCTGAAAATCAAAGACCTGGCGGATGGCGTCACATACAACTTCCGTATTCGCGCCAAAACCTTCACCTACGGTCCAGAGGTGGAGGCCAACATCACCACAGGACCTGGAGAAGGTCTGTCTGCATGCTTTCTCAGTGCCTCCTTACAATTTCAGCTAAGCAATTTCAGCAAGTTCATGTAACCCCATTGTTTCTATGTGATCAGGAGCCCCGGGCCCTCCCGGTGAGCCCTTCATCTCTCGATATGGCTCTGCCCTTACCATCCACTGGACCAATGGGGATCCCGGGCGATCACCTATCACCCGCTATGTTATTGAGGCCAGGCCCTCAGGTGAGATTATTTGCACTTTGCAGACTGGAAATTAAACATGGCCTAGTGGCCAACACACACCCTCTGCGTGATGAACCTATGAAAAGTGTCCAAACGATAAAAATAGAATAGAAATTGTCATGTTCTGTGCACTTACAGTTTTCCAGAGTGAAGTGTGGCTCTGTGTTCATTTACACGCGAGCAGCTCATGATCCAGTGTTTCCAGTGTCTCAGAGCAGCTCAGTTCACAGTGAATGCTGCTCCATCTGAATTTATCACTCCATCTAGTTTTCTAACGTGCATTTGTAACACAACACAAACCAACCATCTTCAGAGAAGTTTGGTGCTTTAACAATTGAAAATGAAGAAATTAGGAGCCATAAATATTAGTTTTGTAATTTTGCAGTTGATAGTATCATTATTATTATTATTATTATTATTATTATTTATATAAGTAAATTTATTTATTTATTAAATACTCATTGTTTTATTTTACACTGAAAGGAATTATTATTATTATTATTATTATTATTATTATTATTATTATTATTATTATTATTATTATTATTATTATTATTATTTTATAGTCATATTTGTGTACAATCACAACATTTTTTGCCAATTTGTGCAGTCCTGCAAACAAGCCCAGCAAACGACAAATATTTTTAGGGTTTTTTGTTTTATTTTGTAATCATATTTTAAATCACAATTTTTATCAGAAAGATGGCAGTTATATTTTCGGTCTATTTTCGGTCTGACTTGAACTCAGTTTGTGATGTGTCCAGTTTCCACTCCCCTACACTCACTCTCCCGTTCTCTATTTATCTACCCATAAAAAGTTACAAAAACACACATAGATATTGAACTGAAATCAGTATGTTTTACAGGGAAACATAACAATATCTTCTGATTTAAAAGAGCCAACTCAAGACTTGTATTCAAGGAAATACGTAAACCAGTGTCTCTGACTTTAAGGCCCACGCTTAGCATGAGATCAGTTTGGCAGCATATTCATCAACTAAACTTCTAGATACAAATTCTCCCAAACAATGAAGAGTGATTCCATATGCCTCAGTCTTGAAAAAAGATGCTGACGGCAGCTTGTGTCCGATGAAGGAGATATATTGATGTGAGACAAAGCAGATCAGATTTCCTCAGTGACTAAGGAGAAGCTGTGCTCGAATGAGAAAAGAGTGAGTTCTGGGGGAGGAGCAGATGGGATTGATTTAAAGAAACTGTGTGTGTTAAAGACCCATACATTATCGTGATGTGTGCCAGGCCATCTTTGCACGCCGTAGAGGTGGAATATTATTTTCACTCTCTGCCCTGAAGATCTCACCCTGTAATTTCTCTAGCAGGCCTGGCACATGACACCAGCTCTGTTTTCTCTGTCTCTTTGCACTGCTAGCTGAAGGCACTTGGGGTTCTCGGTAGCACATTAAACACATTAGACATAGCTGAAATGACACGTGATCTATATTGTGATAAAATTTTATTTGATGAGGTCTCGCCTCTGAATTATTAGCCCTGACAGCAGACACAGTGCATCCCAAAATAAACATTTGGTAATGAATAACATTTTTCACTCCGATGTTGTTTCAAACTTGTATATGGATTTGAAATGACATGAAAGTGAGTAAATCATGATTTTCATAGCTGTGTTTCTCTAATATCATATAAACTATGTGACTATGAATGACTAGGCATTTTTATTTCTTAAAAAATGTTCCAGATGAAGGATTGTGGGACATCTTAATCAAGGACATTCCCAAGGAAGTGACATCATACACCTTCAACATGGATATCTTGAAACAGGGAGTCAGCTATGACTTCCGGGTCATCGGGGTGAATGATTATGGGTACGGGTCTCCAAGCCAACCGTCACCATCTATATCAGGTTAGTTCAAACTCTTAGAAAGTTAGAACGAGTGAAATTCAATCTGAAATAAAACAAAGGTTAATTCTTCTAATGATATATGCATCTGTTTTTAATTCCAGCACAAAAAGTGGCTCCATTCTATGAGGAATGGTGGTTTCTGGTGGTGGTGGCTCTGGTCGGCCTCATTTTCATCCTGCTTCTAGTTTTCATCCTCATCATCAGAGGCCAGAGCAAGAAATACGCCAAGAAATCTGACTCAAGTATGTGTCTATCTATCTATCTATCTATCTATCTATCTATCTATCTATCTATCTATCTATCTATCTATCTATCTATCTATCTATCTATCTATCTATCTATCTATCTATCTATCTATCTATCTATCTATCTATCTATCTATCTATCTATCTATCTATCTATTGTTCTGTCTGTTTGTATCCATCCATCCACCCATCCAACCATCCATACATTCATCCATCAGTCCATCCATCCGTCATTCTATCGTTCTGTCTGTTTGTGTGTCCTTCCATCCATCCAACCATCCATCCATCCATTCATCCATCTGTCTATCTATCTGTCTGTCTGTCTTTCTTTCATTCTATCGTTCTATCCATCTGTCATTCTGTTTGTGTCTATCTATCTATCTATCTATCTATCTATCTATCTATCTATCTATCTATCTATCTATCTATCTATCTATATATCATTCTGTCTGTCTGTCTGTCTGTCGTTCTATCTATCGTTCTATCGTTCTATCTGTTTGTTTACCCATCCATCCATCCATTCATCCGTCCGTCCATCCATCCGTCGTTCTGTCTGTTTGTGTGTCCTTCCATCCATCCATCCATCCATTCATCTGTCCGTCGTTCTATCATTCTGTCTAATGTATCGTTCTATCTATCGTTCTGTCTGTTTGTGTCCTTCCATCTATCCATCATCATTTTATCATTCTGCTATTCTATAAATCTATCTAACCTTCTGTCTGCCTGTCATTCTTTATATCATTCCATCTATCTGTCATTCTTTCTGTCTGTTTGTGTGTGTTTATGTCAAAGGGTCATTCAGGGAGAGGCGTGATGAATGAAACAGCATTGTTGTTGCTGTGACATCATCAGTGTGGTATGTGTGTGCAAGTGTGTGGTCAGCATTTCTGTAGTAAGAGCAGGCTGACCACAACAGAACTGAGGGGTGGGACACAGTCATGTGGGTCACTAAGCATGTTAAACAAACTGAGGGAGCATAAGAGCCTCAGTTTGTGCTTCCACACGAAAACACACTCCATCACACAAATGTCAGACACACACACATACACACCATTCACACACCACTACCTGCCAGCCCAGAACTGTTTTATCTTAATGAGGGTGTTCGGCTCCAAAAGTAGCAAAGGTTTAGAGATAATTTGGTTAATGGGCTTGTGGTTTTGGTGGCATTACATCCTGTTATCATGATTGACCCCCATGACAAAATTAATTTATTTTTCAATTAATTTAGTAAGACCCAAAGCGTCATCTTCAGCAGATCAAAATTTGTCACATCCCAATTTTGGTCCAAACTATGTCTTAATGATCTCTTAATGTCTCCATATCTAATCTATACAGGCAACAATTCTAACTGCAATGCATTGACACATGGAGAGATGGTCAGCCTGGATGAGAGCCGCTTCCCTGCCTTGGAACTGAACAATCGACGACTGTCTGTCAAAAATTCCTTCTGCCGCAAAAATGGCGTCTATACCAGGTCAGTGCAAGTTTCTCCCTTTGTCTCAGTCTTTCAAGGTTTTTAATATAAGCATGCAGGTTTTTAGGGTTTTTAATATGAGCATGCAGGTTTTCAAGCTGAAATATGTCAGCTACTGACTTTCGTATTACAAATGGAATAGTCATAACAAAAAATTACTCAATCTAAGTACAGCAATAGCTGCAATTTAATACGCTAATGTTCACCTGTCACTTTGCCCAGTGAGTTTGGTAATTTTATATGAAGTAGTAAATCAATTATCATATGTGCTTATGTTTTACTTTGCACATAGAACTATTAAACTCCCATAAAGCTTCAACCACGTGGCAATAATGAGGCAAAAATAGCCCAAAATCTAGGGGTTTCTTATTCATCATGGAAAGACTGATGGGATTACCAAATGGCTCTACCTTCATAAGATCCTACTTTCCATCATAAAACTCAGTATAAAAAGTTTCTGTTTCCACTAATGAGAGCATTTCTCTCTGACAAGTCACAGGCTAAGTGCAATAACAGATTCTGGTTCGTGACCCACACCTATACTGCCACCGTTCTTTCTGAAATGGGACTGTTTTAAAATATATGCACAAAACATGTATTATTGCAACTAATACTATGCTTAATGTCAGTTTATTTTATGAAAATATGGATTTGGTGGTGTAGGTACTGCATTAGAAGTTAAGAATTTAAGTGTCTGCATAGTTTGTACATAGTTTGTTTGGGGTTTTTTTTCGTTATTTTATTTAAGTTACACATAGAATGTTTTATATTTTGAGAATTGTCAAGCAATGCCATGAATAGGTTCTCACACCTGTAGCAATATTTCCAGGTGCGCCAGGTGTGTATATCCAGTCCCATTTGAGAAATCTGCCCTATTATCACTGCTTAGTTCTCAGCCTCTGGCTTCCTTCATCCTGGGTCACCTTGAGGAGGATCAAAGGTCCTCTGGTCTTTGAGGGGATGCCAGGCTCTTTCCTCTGGCTGCAGATTAAGGGAGAGGTGTGGGAGGAATGTGCAGATGAAGTTCCACAGGCTTTGTTCTCTCCCTGGTGGAGGGTCTACAGAGCCCGAGTTAGACTGTGGGCTCACCGGCTGAGAGGATCAGGAAAGTGAACGAAGAACCTCAGGAAAATCTTACAGAAGTGACAGGAGCATCAAGGTGGAAAGAATCAAAGACGGTTGATGTATGCCCACTGCAGAGAGCTGGTTCAAGCATGCTGTCTTGCTGTTATAACCTCAATAGTTATGATATTGCATAGCTCAAGTAACACAATACAGAGAGCGTCTCTTCTCAAGATACTGGCAGGATTCAAAGACTGCCTGCTGAGAAGGAGGTCTGTGATTTGAGATCTAAAACCGGGTCTTTCTTTTAAGATTCTTCTGTCTGTCTGTCATGGCATGTCAGTGGATTCTCAAACAAAATCGGAGCAAAAGTTTGGGTAGCGTACAGCATTTGTGACCCCCACCCACCCCCCAAAAAATTGAAATTTTCACGCCCTTATTTTGTTCCGGGCAATGACTTAACAAAAGGAGCTGTTTAGCAGATGTTTGGATCTTTTTATTTTAAAAAGTGAATAGAGACAGGCACTATTGAACTGCAAAATACACAGAAAAGCAAAAAGCACGTTTTGAAAGTATTATAAAAATAGTTCTGACACCATATGATAAAGGCAGGGGAAGTATATGTGTGCTTTAACTCTTTGTTTA